>CM077151.1:108828706-109355266 GCA_039583875.1 Platanthera guangdongensis
GCATCCTGATGCATCATTAAAAATTTGAAATCCTTCAGTCCTTTTATGTAGACTTAGGATTGGAACTGTTATCAGCTTTCCCTTCAGGATGTCAAATGCATGATTGCACTCCTGAGTCCACGCAAACTTCTAGTACTTACGAGTTAAAGAAGTGAGAGGTAGAGTTTTCTGCAAACAGTTTTCCACAAACCTTCTATAGTACCCGACAAGTCCAAGGAAACTCCGGACCTCCACCACGTTTCTCAAAATAGGCCAATCTCTGATGGCTTCAGCTTTCGCTGGATCCGCCGCCACCCCATCACCACTAATCACATGGCCTTGAAATGCCACCTTATCTAACCATAAATTGCACTTTGAGAACTTTGCATAAAGCTTGTTCTCTCTGAACACTTGCAAGACTACTCTCAAATGAGTCTCATGCTACACCTCTGATTTGGAGTATACCAAAATATCGTCGATAAAGATGACAAAAAAAGAGTCCAAGTATTCTCGAAATACTCGATTCATCAAATCCATGAATATTGATGGCTCATTCGTCAACCGGAATGATATCGTCGAGAACTTGAAGTGACCATACCTCGTACCAAAAGCTGTCTTGGGTATGTCTGTGTCTCGAATCAGCAACTGATAGTACCGTGACTTCAAGCCCAACTTGGAATACACCATTGACCCCACCAACTTGTCGAGCAGGTCATCTATCTGAGGAATCAGATACATATTCTTGACAGTTAGTTTATTCAACTCTCGTTAGTCTATGCACAACCACATATTACCATCTTTCTTCTTTACGAATAGCCCTGGGGCACTCCATGGTGAAGAACTGAGTCTAATATACCCCTGCTCCAACAGTTCCTGCAACTACACTATGAGTTTGGCAAACTCCTTTGGTGCCATACTAAAAGGAGGACGTGACACCGGCCTAGCATCTGGCAACACATGCTACAAGAGCTACTCCTCACTGGTTAACTGCCCGCACCAACATCATGGCTGAAATCAGGGAACAAGACACTCCACTAAGGCCCTCAAACTTAACTCCTACCCACCCATCACTTCTCAGGGTCACCACCTTAGATAGGCAGTAAATCCTGGCACGCTGCTCTGCAAGCAAGTCCATTCCCAAAATCACAATGAATGCAACCAGCGGTACAACTGCTGCTTCCAACGTGAAGTCAAATCCATCTAGATTCCAACAAATGCGCCCTTTCGCACTGTTAGTCATGGAAGGCTCATTGGGCATGCGGACCTTTAGCTCTGCCTCCGCCGAGAATGACGCAACTCTAATTCTCTGGATAAAGCTTTTTGCAAGAAAGGAGTGTGACGCTCCTATATTAAATAACACCCCAGCTAGGTATCCAGAAACTAGAACAAATCCTAAAGCACCGGCGACATACATAAAATAACTCGAAGGTCTATGACGAATAAGTGAACTTATACTTTCTCATACCTATCACCACATCGGGTTGGCGGATCGCATCCTGCTGCCCAAGGTTGTACACCCTTGGCTCCACGGGTTAGAAATGAGAAGTGCTAGACTCCGCCATCTTTCCTTTCTCCGCTGCGCTGGGCCCTAAGCGCACCAACTGCTCTTGCCTTGGCTTCTGCTCAGCACCACCTTCAGTATAGAAACAAGCTATGTGGCCCGGCTTGCCACACTTGTAGCACGATAGTGGTCCCTTGAAGCGAGCCCCCCTAGCGTCATATTATTCTTCTCCCAATTTTGTAGGGATTGGACTTGTTCTTCCATTTACTTCTGCCAGACTTCCCTTGAGATTGAGAAGGCTTTCCTTCTCCCTGCTTGGTTGTAAAACTCTTCCGACATTGGGTTCGCTCCATATCGCTCTCCAATAACCTAGCGTCATCGACCAACTCGTTGAAGCCCGCTTTCTTCATAGCTATGCGGGGTTGTCTCAGATTCTCCCTCAATCCATGGTAGAAGAGGTTCTCCCTCTCCTCATCACCCATAATGGTCGTCCCAGCATAACATCCCAAATGAGTGAACTCCTGGACGTACTCATCTACTATCTTGTCCTGCTGTACCAAGTGCAAAAACTATCTCTGAAGGACTAGCCTTTTCGATACTGGAATATACTTCTTCAAGAACGCATTCCCATACTCTTCTATAGACTGGGTGCATTCAGGAGACTGGTGACCGCTATGACTTACCCACCACAGCTTAGCGTCACCTTCCAACATGAAACTTGCAAACTCGGACTGCTTTTCTACTAGCGTCTCTACCGCCCTTAGCAGTTCTTGTATTCTCTCCCACCAGTCCTCTATATCGGTCGACGTGCCGACCCCCTTAAACGTTGGAGGATGCAAGCTTAGAAAATATTTCATTTGTCGATCTTTGTGCCCGACAACCACTCTTTCAGCCAACGGATCTGCTTGCCTGGATCATTCGCCCTGTATGACAGGTGTCGTACCCGGGTTAACATGATCCATTACCTGCACAACTGGGGTCATAACTTGTGATGTCATTTTAGCTTGGACTGCTACAATCGCTTCTACAACCATGTGATATAAATCTGCAGGGGTTACCCCCATACCCATAGGATGCTGAGCAATAACACTGCTCACTGAAGGCTCTTCTCTTGGCTTAGACGTCCCCGCCTCATCGCTTGCACCCTTAGCAAAAGCAAAGTAAAACAAGAATCAGCTTCTAGTCAAAAAACTAGACACAAGGATACTCATAGTCCCGCAATACTCCTATGTGGATTACTTCACTACGCGATCCGATTATGACATTCAACAACAAATTTTTACCTTGGACACTAACCTCCCTCTGATAACAAATTGTAACACATCCCCTGTAATGACTGTATAATATAGGCCTGTCCGGGGCCCCACAACAAACAGATGTCACATCTTAAGCATTATAAGATGATATAAACTACCCAAACTCAAAAATCAGATTACAATAGCGGAAACATACAACTAAACTGGAAGTTATCCACTAATACAAGAGCATCAAAATGGCCTTACGGCATTACACATCATAAGTCCAAAAACAGAATGACAATAATATCAAACAACAACGTGCATAGGCACTCTTAGGCTACCTTGGCATGTAAGCCAGAAATATAGATTATGGAGCAAAACATTCAAAAAGACATAATCTACAAAGCATAGAAGTCACTTCATGAGGCTTAGGCATTTTTGGCCAGCAAGCTTGCTCCCGCTTGCGATCCTTACCCTGTAAAAATTGGTGGTAATGTGGGTCAGCAAAGGCTGACCTCAACTATGTAACTAACACATCTCCACTTGGTCGTCCCTAGCTGACCCTGGGGAACTTCATCACCCTACAGGTCGACACTTTTTATGTAAAAGTACAAGTACATTTAAAGTAGTAAAACAGGTTTGGATGTCTCATATAGCAAATATGTTTCTATGTTGAGCATATAATAAAAAGGGGGCTTACAATGCAACATGTATGCACGTCTGGGCTTCACCCAAGGCACCCTAAAGTGTATGCTTCTAACAAATCTTCAATTGAGTACATCCAATTTACCAACCAGCGTTCAAGCCGCAATCACAAGGGTACTTCCAATTTCCCCATCGGCGTTCAAGCAGCATTAACAAGACTACTTCAAATTTCCCCATCGGCGTTTAAGCCGCAACACGAAACACTCGCCTAGGAACCTCCCGCTCATCGGTCTCAAGCCCGGGGCTTGCCTGCAAGCTCTGACTTCTTACTTCAGGATTCCACCATACAAACAAAACAATTCTAAGAACACTTGCAAGGCCCCACCCGTTCGCGACGACGCAGGCCCGGATCCAATATCGGGACCAAGTCCACCGAAGGATACCCAGCGAGACCCAGTTGGGATCGTACGGGCTTGTCCAAAGCTTGGCATTCTCGTCTGTTCCACAGAAGGGGACTTGTCTCGTCAGGACACTCTCCACACGTGACTTGCAACTTCACAAGCTAGCCAGCCGACCACAGAGACAAACCACACCTTAGCACATCTCAATCACATGCCTTTCCAACCCTAATCCAACATTTATACTGTACCATCACCGTGCCCCTGCATGAACTCTAATTTCCACCTGTTCCGGTTCTAGCCACATGTACTCACATGAAAAAGGGGGAAAACATCATCATAAACGACGTCTTGCTGCTAACGGATTTCTATAATATCCTTAAGGCTCACTATGCAACATCACCGTGCCAGACTAACATTCTTAACTACAGCTTCTGTAACACCCACATCCATCACATGTGATATAACAGAAGGTCCCGTAGGGGCCCCACACCATATACCACGGAATGCTAGTGGAGATAGTTTTAATACCAAATTACCTCCAAAGGAACACGCGTCCTAACTCAGAGCATTCTAGCGGAAGCTTTTTAAAATAGATATAAGAACCCAAGCCACAACATGAATGTCCACTAAAAACCCAATGTAGGAATGAGCGTACAAATACACAAAGTGCTTGGTCTTATGGACTTACAAGAGTTTACTTTAATAATAAATGTCTTCCATACATCGGCACGTAGGCCGGTCAAAAATGAACATAAAAAGTAGACATTCACCTTGGCCTTCAAGGGCTAGCTCAGCTACATAGGCGACAGCCCGCTACTTGCCACTTGGCTCCGCAGCACCTGCAATCAATATTCCACCGCAATGGTGGCAAACAAAAGCAACGGTCGGCTAAGGCTGACCAAATTATAACGACCCCACCCCTAAATTGGGGCGGTGGTGCTCCTTCCATGCATTTTATTAGTATAACAAAACATGATAGTGAAAGTACAAATAAGCACACTTCACCACAGGCATAGGCACGCACGACCACATATCCCATACTCTCAGGGCACATTCTCGGTGAACCTGGTCCATCACCGTCCCCAGGACGGCAACATCATGAGCATACAAGTCTTTTCGGCCGAAGACTAAGACCCTCCCTCAATGCTATCGGTAGGCCCCTTAAACAGAACCACATAGAGTGGGAACTATTTCACTCAACCCGTTGCTCACATCGCCATGTCAAGTTAAGTCATCGGTGCGGGTCATGCCTCCCTGAAGCCCGTGTATCGATCATACAATTTTACATAACCCAGTTATGTACAAGTTGGCTCCCAGGCCACCAATTTGGCAGAACCATGCATCTACCCAGTTTTTCGGGTGTACCTTGGTGTTAGTCCCAAGGCTCCCTGTTGCAATCTACCACATAGATAACCCGAAAACAACCATCGGCACAGAGTCTTCTCCGGCTATTTATGCATAATGAAACATCACCGATCTAGACCAACTTGTCCGGGTAGGCTTCACATACCATGTGTAACACCCTCATCTGTCGCATGGCATATAACAGAAGGTCCAGCTGGAACCCGACGCCATATACCACAGACAGTCGGAAGGGTTACCAAATGAATAATCAAACCAACCAATTAAGACTACTCGTCCTAACCACATAGCATTCTAGCGGAAGTTTTTAAAGTTGAAGAACCCAAACTTAAATCCATCAAATATGAATGTCCACATTTACAACTACAAGAACGAACCCCAAATACACTGAAACAGGTACATGGCCTTATGGCCTTACAAATGTTCATAAATATAACATGTCTTACATACATCCACTCGCAGGCCGGCCACACATGAGAAATGTAAAAAAAACAACTATTCTACGGCCTTCTAGGGCCAGCACAGCAACATGGGCTCCAGCTCGCTATTTGGCGCTCGGCTCCGCAGCACCTGCAAGCACATACCACCGCACGGTGGCAAATAAAGCAACGGTCAGCTAAAAGCCGACCAAATTATAACGACCCCGCCCCTTACTCGGGACGGCGGTGCTCTTTCCCTGCAAAACATTAGCCCAACAATATATATATCGCAATTATAATTCGCCACAGGTGTAGGCTCTCACGGCCAAACACCCCGTGCACTCAGGGCACATTCATGGTGAACCCTGACAAATCAGTGCATTCACCACCATCCCTAGGATGGCAACAACATGTGAGCATTTAGCCTTTCTGACCACCGTCTAAGGCTCCGACTATGCCAACGGCCAGTCCCTGTCTTCGGGTCTCTCGCACCAAACCACATAGCCTAGGTACAATTCCACTTGCCCGTTGCTCACGCCGCATGTCCAATTTAAGGAACTTTGCCCGGGCCAAGCTTCTCTCGGATCCCAAATTTTCCAAAACAATCTCATAACCCAGTTATGATCAAGGCCGGTTCCCAGACCGCCAAGTTAGCAGAACACGTTTCCGCTCAGTTTTCCGGGTGCGCCTTGAAGCTGACCTCCAAGGATCCCTGCTGCAATCTACCGCGTAGAAACCCGAAAAACCCAAAGCACAGAGTCTTCTCCGGCAAAACCATATCAAATGCAACATCACCGATCCAGACAAAACATGTCCGGGTAGGCTTCACACACAATGCCTATGCCCGTACTTACGATTCCGGGCTCTACATGCAACACAAGGGGGACTATTCCCGTCAACCCCAAGGAACACCACGCACTCACCGCATACTCGCGGGAGCGGGATTCCCTATGCAGAAAGAAAGAGCTTCAAGCGCTCAAGTTGAGAATCGTTACCCTTGTAGTCCGTTTTGGCGCCATGGAAAAACTACGCGGTTAGAACTCTTCGCAATGACCTTCCCTCCACGGATCCGCTCTCTGATTTCGAAACGGTGCTCCGATGCTCCGCCGGCGGCCGGAAACCTCCTTCTTCTTCCTCTCCTCTCTCACTTTGGAAGGGGAGAACTTTGGAGAGAAAATGAGGGAATAACTCCCTATTCCCGGCCTTAACAGAGCAGGATTTCATCTGGGCCGTCGGATCTAAATTAAAGGAAACGAATGGCTCGGATCTGCACAAAATTCCCCAGACCTGGGCCGCACACGGCTTGTCACACGGCCGTGTCCAAGGCCGTGTGCCTCGGTCCAGGCACGATCGTCGAACTGAGAAACACACACGGGTCAAGAAACGCCCGTGTCTGACCTGACACGCCCGTGTCGGGTTCCTCGACACGCCCGTGTTCGTGGGCGTGTCACGCATAACCGCCACGGCAACGGACACGACCCATCAGGACACGGGTAGGGACACGGGTTGGCACACGCCCGTGTCGGATGACACGCCCGTGTCATCCGGCCGTGTTCCTGGTCGTGTCCTTCTCGGGTTGGAAACGGCCAAAAAATCACCAGCCAGACACGACCTTGGACACGCCCGTGTCCTAGGCCGTGTACCCCTACAGGCACCAAAAACTCTTTTTCCGCGACCGACTCACACACAAAATTCGGGGCGTTACAAATCTCCCCCACTTAAGGAATTTCGTCCCGAAATTAAGCAAAGGTACACGAAAGCTAAATGATACCTGAGTGGAATAACTCGGGTTATTCCTCCAACATAGCTTGCTCTCGCTCCCAAGAAAGCTCCTCACGTCCGCAATTATCCCAACGGACTTTAACCATTCTGACCTCCTTGTTGCGGAGTCGTTTGACCGCAACGTCTTCAATTCGTACTGGTCTGACCCTTGTTGTTAACTCATAATCAACCGGTACCTGATTGTCTGCAACGATCTGCGAAGGCTCTTGCACTGCCTTACGCAACACCGATACGTGGGATACGTCATGCAGCCCACTCAACTCCGTCGACAGCTTCAACCTATACGCCGCCTCGCCAACACGCTCCAGGATTTCAAATGGTCCAAGGTATCTCGGACTCAGCTTCTTCAAGCGTTGAACCCGCGATACACTCTTGAACGACTTGATCTTTAAATATACCATGTCGCCAACATTGAACTCCACATTTCTATGTTTGGCATTGTAATACTTTGACTGTCTATCCTGAGCAATCTTCAGCCTTTCTTGAATTGTCTGTATCATTGAAGTGGCATCTTCCACCGCTTGACGTTTATACAACTTTGATTCGCCTGCCTCCAACCAAGACAACGGCGTACGACACTTCCTCCCGTACAAAGCTTCGAAAGGCGCCATTCCAATGCTTGCCTGAAAACTATTGTTGTAAGCAAACTCCACCATGTACAAGTGATCCTCCCAATTCTTCCCGAAATCTAGGATGCACATGCGAAGCATGTCCTCCATAGTCCTGTTGACTCTCTCGGTTTGGCCATCTGTCTGCGGGTGAAAGGCTGTGCTGAACTTTAGTTTAGTACCCAACAGACCATGCACCAACCTCCAGTCATTTGACGTGAAGCGTCCATCACGATCACTAACAATACTGCGAGGCACACCATGCAGTCGTACAATATTATCCACGTAGAGTTTGGCTAACTTTTCTACTGGATCTTCCTTCCTCATTGGGATAAAGTGCGACGCCTTTGTCAATCTATCTACGACCACCCAAATGACGTCATTTCCTTTCTGCAACTTCGGCAAACCGTGCACAAAATCCATAGATATATCGTCAAACTTCCATTCTGGGATAGGAAGGGATTTCAAGAAAGCTCCGGGCTTCTGGCATTCCGCCTTCACTAATGCACAAGTACGACACTTGGCCACATAAAGTGCCACATCCTTCTTCAAACCCGGCCACCAGAATAATTTCTTCATGTCTCTATACATTTTCGTGCTTCCCGGGTTGATTGAGTACTTGGTATGATGAGCCTCATACATTAACTCCTCCCGAATATTATCCGCACTAGGAACGCATAGACGACCGTCCTTTCTTAGCAACCCGTCTTCAACCACAAACTGGGAATTTGACCCATCCAAAGATTCATCCAAGATTTGCTTCATGCTGCTATCCTGAACCAAAGCCCTCCGAACTCTATCCGCTAGGTCACACTGCACCTCTGTCCAAAACAGTTTTGCCTCGACACCAGACTGCTTGTCAACGCAAGATATCTCCAATGCCTCCAGCTCTTGGACCAATCTCTTATCATGCACTGATAACCAATTGGCTTGTGCGGGAATCTTACGACTCAACGCATCCACCACTGCATTTCCCTTCCCAGGCACATAGTGTATCTTGAAGGTGTAGTCCCCTAAGAACTACATCCACCTCCTCTACCTCATGTTCAGATCCTTTTGGTCCAATAGGTACTTCAAACTCTTATGATCGGTGTAAATATCGACCTTCACACCGTACAGATAGTGCCTCCAAAGCTTTAGAGCAAAAATCACGGCCGCCAACTCTAAGTCGTGGACCGGATAATTCCTCTCGTGAACCTTCAGTTGTCGTGAACCATAATCTATCACTCTCCCATGCTGTAGCAGGACACAGCCCAAACCACTGCCCGAAGCATCACTATAGATCTCGAACCCTTCGGTTCCACTTGGCGAACATAAAATAGGCGTCGTGGTTAACCGCCTCTTCAATTCTACAAACGCCTGTTCGCACTCCGAAGACCACACAAACTTCTGATCCTTTCTTGTCAACGTTGTGAGTGGTAGTGCTATCCGCGAGAAGTTCTCTACGAAGCGCCTGTAGTAGCCAGCAAGCCCTAGAAAACTCCGGACCTCTGCCATTGTAGTCAAAGTAGGCCACTCCCGTATCGCCACTATCTTCGCCGGATCCACAACTATTCCTTCTCCACTGACAACATGACCAAGGAACGCTATTGAGGATAACCAGAATTCACACTTGGAGAATTTTACATACAACTGACTTTTCCTCAATGTCTCCAACACCAAGTGTAAATGCTTGTAGTGATCCTCCTCGCACCGCGAATACACCAGAATATCATCGATAAATACTATCACAAACTGATCCAAGTATTCTCTGAACGTCCTATTCATCAGATCCATAAACACGGATGATGCATTCGTCAACCCAAACGGCATGACCGTGAACTCGTAATGCCCAAACCGCGTACTGAATGCTGTCTTTGGAATGTCGCTCTCCCTTATCCTCAACTGATAGTAACCAGACTTCAAATCTAACTTTGAATATACGGTCGACCCAACCAACTGATCGAATAGATCGTCAATCCTCGGGATTGGATATTTGTTCTTCTCCGTAAGTTTGTTCAATTCCCGATAATCGATACAAAGCCGCAAGCTCCCATCTTTCTTCTTAACAAAGAGAACTGGTGCGCTCCAAGGCGACGAACTTGGACGCACATAACCTTGCTCTAGCAACTCCTGCAGTTGCACCTTCAACTCTGTCATTTCTCTTGGGGCTATCCGATAGGGGGAGCGTGACACCGGTTTGGCACCCGGTACCAGCTCTATAGTAAAGTCTATCTCCCACTGAGGAGGGGCTCCTGGGAGATCATCTGGAAACACATCAGGATACTCGGACACAACTGGGATGTTGCCCAAACTAGGTTTAGGCGTCGAAGTCTACACTAGAGTGACATACAGTTCTGCCCCAGACCGAACTGCCGGGAACACCTGAAGGGCTGACATCAAAATCTTACCCGACCCCTTCATGCCCGCGAAAGTCACCTCATGACTAGCTCTCAACTGACCCACTAGCAACTTCGATCAACGTATGTCTGCTGCTCCGAGAGCCTGACCATAATAAAGATCACGTTGAACTCTCCTAGCGGTAGAAACAACGCCTGCAAATCAAACTTTTGACTCACAATCCATACCTAAACGCAACAGATTCTATCTGCGCGCATCGAGCACTACTAGTCAACAACACATCCATTAAGACTTTTGCCATCGGAAGATATATTCCGACACGTAATACAATTCCTTTGGGCAAACGGAGACACAAAGCCCCCTTTAACGAACGGTGCTCCCGCCGGATAAACGAAATTCAGAACAACGTTTAGCACAAGCGGTTCTAGGTTAACATGCACAAAGACTACAAGTGTCTAAAGCTAAATGCTAGAATTTTAAACCTTACCTGTCACCACGTCTGCTTGCTTTCTGTCCTCTTGCTGACCAAGCTTGTACTCTTCAGACTTCCTTTCGGACTTTGCACGTCCACTCCAACACTCACGTGCAAAATGTCCCACTTTTTCGCAGATATAGCAAGCTCTTGGGACTCGACTTGTAGTTGCTCCCGACGCACCAGAAGAAGGGGCTGAGTTCGAAGTCTTCAGCTTCTTATTCTAACTGCGAACATCGGACTTTGAACTTGGCCCTTTGAACTGTGGTTTCTTAGTACCAGAGTCCTCACCTGCTCCTGACATAGCTTCCTTAATATTCTGAGCACCATCCCAACATTCTCGAGCAAAGTGTCCTTTCTTTCCACAAGTATGACAGTTGTAAGCAACCTTGCTAGTCGATGATCTAACCTTCTTCTTCAGCATTTTGCAAGATGCACCCCTCATAGGAATTGCAGAGTTCGATACCCTACTCACTGGTATCTGGTGAATTTTTCCCATTTCCACTTCCAAAGATCTGGCCGACTCTACCAAGGTTCGGAATCCCATTAGTTTTGGTCCTAGAAGTAGAATTCGCAGTTCGTCACGTAGACCACTATAGAATCTATCGACTATAGACCTCTCGTTCTCCAACTCAAAGCATGGGTAGCGGCTTATCAAAAGGAATGCCTGCAAATACTCATCAACTGAGTGCGTACCCTGCACCAAGCACATATTCAACGGCTGACCTGATGGCCTCCTAAATGTCATTTGATTCAACACACCACCCGGCATTGAAGTCATCTCGAGGACAAAAGGTTGCACATTGCTTCCCTGCTGTGCACTAGTCATAGCGAGCACCACTTCAACGATCCTTCTTATGGTTTCTAACGAAAGAGGGGTCTCAAGCGCTCCACTGGGTGCACTATAATCCTCAGAAACCAGATGTTCTGTCGGCTCTACGCCACTCCCGGTCACCTATAGTCATACAAAACACCAATAAGTGATCAAACAAAATTGCAAAAAGCAATTATAGGAACGCGCAGGTTCCTCAACCACGAGTATTTTTCATTCCTAAGTGGACATTCATGGGTTCTTTTTAATGTTATAACGATGACGCACACATGTGCTCACCACCCCTTAAAAGAATTCGCCCACGAATTCATTTAAGCTTGACCGTAACCTGGCTCTGATACCAAATTGTAACACCCCCATCTGTCGCATGGCATATAACAGAAGGTCCAGCTGGAACCCGACGCCATATACCACAGACAGTCGGAAGGGTTACCAAATGAATAATCAAACCAACCAATTAAGACTACTCGTCCTAACCACAGAGCATTCTAGCGGAAGTTTTTAAAGTTGAAGAACCCAAACTTAAATCCATCAAATATGAATGTCCACATTTACAACTACAAGAACGAACCCCAAATACACTGAAACAGGTACATGGCCTTATGGCCTTACAAATGTTCATAAATATAACATGTCTTACATACATCGACTCGCATGCCGGCCACACATGAGAAATGTAAAAAACAACTATTCTACGGCCTTCTAGGGCCAGCACAGCAACATGGGCTCCAGCCCGCTATTTGGCGCTCGGCTCCGCAGCACCTGCAAGCACATACCACCGCACGGTGGCAAATAAAGTAACGGTCAGCTAAAAGCCGACCAAATTATAACGACCCCGCCCCTTACTCGGGACGGCGGTGCTCTTTCCCTGCAAAACATTAGCCCAACAATATATATATCGCAATTATAATTCGCCACAGGTGTAGGCTCTCACGGCCAAACACCCCGTGCACTCAGGGCACATTCATGGTGAACCCTGACAAATCAGTGCATTCACCACCATCCCTAGGATGGCAACAACATGTGAGCATTTAGCCTTTCTGACCACCGTCTAAGGCTCCGACTATGCCAACGGCCAGTCCCCGTCTTCGGGTCTCTCGCACCGAACCACATAGCCTAGGTCCAATTCCACTTGCCCGTTGCTCACGCCGCATGTCCAATTTAAGGAACTTTGCGCGGGCCCAGCTTCTCTCGGATCCCAAATTTTCCAAAATAATCTCATAACCCAGTTACGATCAAGGCCGGTTCCCAGACCGCCAAGTTAGCAGAACACGTTTCCGCTCAGTTTTCCGGGTGCGCCTTGAAGCTGACCTCCAAGGATCCCTGCTGCAATCTACCGCATAGAAACCCGAAAAACCCAAAGCACGGAGTCTTCTCCGGCAAAACCATATCAAATGCAACATCACCGATCCAGACAAAACACGTCCGGGTAGGCTTCACAAACAATGTCTATGCCCGTACTTACGATTCCGGGCTCTACATGCAACACAAGGGGGACTATTCCCGTCAACCCCAAGGAACACCACGCACTCACCGCATACTCGCGGGAGCGGGATTCCCTATGCAGAAAGAAAGAGCTTCAAGCGCTCAAGTTGATAATCGTTACCCTTGTAGTCCGTTTTGGCGCCATGGAAAAACTACGCGGTTAGAACTCTTCGCAATGACCTTCCCTCCACGGATCCGCTCTCCGATTTCGAAACGGTGCTCAGATGCTCCGCCGGCGGCCGGAAACCTCCTTCTTCTTCCTCTCCTCTCTCACTTTGGATGGGGAGAACTTTGGAGAGAAAATGAGGGAATAACTCCCTATTCCCGGCCTTAACAGAGCAGGATTTCATCTGGGCCGTCGGATCTAAATTAGAGGAAACGAATGGCTCGGATCTGCACAAAATTCCCCAGACCTGGGCCGCACACGGCTTGGCACACGGCCGTGTCCAAGGCCGTGTGCCTCGATCCAGGCACGATCGTCGAACTGAGAAATGCACACGGGTCAAGACACGCCCGTGTCTGACCTGACACGCCCGTGTCGGGTTCCTCGACACGCCCGTGTTCGTGGGCGTGTCACGCATAACCGCCACGGCAACGGACATGACCCATCAGGACACGGGTAGGGATACGGGTTGGCACACGCCCGTGTCGGATGACACGCCCGTGTCATCCGGCCGTGTTCCTGGCCATGTCCTTCTCGGGTTGGAAACTGCCAAAAAATCACCAGCCAGACACGGCCTTGGACACGCCCGTGTCCTAGGCCGTGTACCCCTACAGGCACCAAAAACTCTTTTTCCGCGACCGACTCACACACAAAATTCGGGGCGTTACACCATGCCTATGTCCGTACATCGATTCCAGACTCTACATGTAAAACTAGGAGGACTATTCATGTTCATCCAAAGGAACACCTCACACTCAAAGAAAACTTGCGAGAGCGGGTTTCCTATGCCGAAAGGAAGAGGACTTTACATGTCCACGATGAGAATCGTTAACCTAATGTTTCGCTTTGTCGCCAAGGAAAACTATTCGGATGAAAAGCACCGCAATGGCCTCGCGTCCGTGGATCTGGACTCGGCTCGCAATTTTGGGCTCCGAAGCTCCACCGACGGCCGGATCTCTCCTTCTCCTTCTTCCTTGCTCTCCCCTCTCTCTAACACATTTAGGAAAAGAAAGCATCAAGAAAAATCAGGGTTTAACCCTCAACTCCCGGCCTTATAACAACAGGGAGATCTCTGGGCAGTTGGATCCCAATTGATGGAAATGAACGGCCATGATTCGCACCTAAAAACACTTTCCTGGGCCAAACACTACTTGTGACACGCCCGTGTCATAGGTCGTGTCTCATGATTTGAAAATGATCGTGGAACACAGAATAGGATACGGGCTCAGACACGCCCATGTCAGCCTCTAACACGCCAGTGACACACGGCGTATTCCTCAAACGACGATGGAAACTGTCGCGTCCCGACCAGGACACGGGCTTATACATGCCTGTGTCATATTTGACAAGCCCGTGACGACCAGTACATGGCCATGTTACAGGCTGTGTTCCTCACCAAACACAGCCCGGCTAACACAGAGCAGGACACGACCCTGGACACGCTCGTGTCTCAGGGCGTGTACCCGACCTCCAAGGATCGTCGAATGCATTTCATCGACCACACGAAAAAATCGTCGAACTCGTAGCAGGACACGGCCATGGACATGCCCGTATCCAAGGCTGTGTGACCATTGTCAGGCCCCATATTGGCCTTAAAATGCTACAAAATTATTTCCTAGTTTTGGGGCGTTAAAGCTTCACCAACAATCTCTAATACACTAACGGAGCGGATTTCTAATGCAACATCATGTTGGGGATGGACACAATCGACCCGGTGGCTCCTCTTGAACCATGGCAACCCGAATCCTTCTCACTTGAGAGATCTGGTGCCTAGAATGCTTGAAATAAAGCAAGAAAAGAGTAGATGACATGCACGCATCCTAAAACCGAGAGGAGAAGTGACGTTACCTTACGACTCCTCTTTCTAGCCAAGAATCCCTTGTCTTGCACAAATGAAAACGAGCGCCTCCACATCCTCTCCACAGATCTGGCCTCCAAACGACGATCAGAGGTCTAAAGCTCTGTTAATAGCGGAAGATAGCTCTCTTCTTCCCCTCCTAACTCTCTCGCTCAAACCCTAAGAAAACTCCAAAATGAGGAGAAAATGAGGAAGAAATTCCGCTCAGCCCTTCTTAAGATCATTGGGCGGAAGATCCTGGGAACTTAGATCAGGTTAGATGAGAAATCAGATGGCTATGAAGATAATCGTCGAACCCAAGAAATTAGTCTGACATTCGTCGAACTCCATACAACACCGCTTTCGTCGAACCCCATTCGACATTCGTCGAACCAGTTTTACGTTCGTCGAACCCGGTCGATATTTGTCGAACCCGCTCGGCGTTCGTCAAAGCTACTCGATGTTCGTCAAACCCGCTCGGCGTTCGTCGAACCCGCTCGACGTTCGTCGAACCCCAGATAGCACCATATTCATCTCCCGAAATCTGTTCGATGAAAACCTACTCCCTATGGGGTGTTACAGAGCTCCTCTTGCGGGGGAAAATGGCGAACTGGTTCGGGGACAAAAGATCCTCCTAATGACGTAAAAATTGGGACTTAAATAAAAAACATGTCAGAATAATCTCCACACACTACCTAATGCATGGGTGGAGCTATCCGTTTGAGAAGGAGTCGCACGGGCATATCAGAACATAAAATTTAAAACAAAAATTGGCTGCTCATGTGTTTTACTCACGCACGGGCAAAACAACTCATGCATGAAGAGAACGCACTAACAGTGACCGAATGACAGATTTTCATGTTTTTGAGAGAAATGAATTCATACGGTCGACCAGAACGTGCGTGAATGTAAATGCATGATCATGCTGTAATGCCCCAGAAATTCTCTACAAAGATATCTCTCCGGATGCTACCGCCCGGCGGTAGTGCTACCACTTGTGATATCGTAGCTGATTTAATTGGCGTGACTCTTAGTGTGATACTGCTCGGCGTCAGCAATACTGCGTGGTGGTAGTTATCTTTCATCATAGGCATTGTGATGCCATGACGACTCGCCTACCGCTTGGCGGTTACATGGTACCGTGGTGCGGTAATATGACAGTAACGGGGTGGCCTTGTGTCGGCGTGTGATTGGAGACTTTGAACGATGGGCTTGCTAGAGAAGCCACAGTTTGGGTTAACACGCAGCAGTATCTTATTACCGTGCGGCGGTAGTGCTCTGTAAAGGAAACCGTTTTGAATCATGACCATTCGTCAATAATCCGACAGTGGGCTGTGGTTTCTGCTGGTTTAAGTCTGTGGGATTGAGGTTATTCCACTTTTTAACCTTGTGATTTTTCTTTCTAAGAGGTTCAGAGAGGGGAGAGTAAGGAAGAGGATGAAGGTGTTCCCGCAATTATTGGAGCATCGAAGCTCCGAATCACGAGCTGAGTTGAGATACGCGGAGCAAGTACATTGGGTTCATTTTCATAAGGCTAGCTTCTCATTCGTGGCGCCGAAATGAACTCTAAGGACAACAATCTTCCTCCTTGGATATGTGAAGTCCTCATTTTGGCATATTTTCATGAAATCCCCTACTAATTAGTGGATAACAAAGGGATTTCCTATAACACCCCTGATTTTCCGACAATAATTTTATCCTCTTAGTGACGTCATAATGACATAAGGGGTGTTACGTTAACGTGGAGTTGACAGCATGTCGTCGTTAGTGCGTTTTCGAGTCTGTTCGGTCGGGACGGCCAAATTCGTGAATCCTTGTCGAAAATGGAATACTTCAAGTTAGGATATTAAATTAATTAATTTTTGACATGCTTGTCAAATTCCGTCGTGATCCAAGCGATATTCGAGCTTCGGCGAATTTTCGAAGTTTTGTAGAATTTACGATCGTCGTAGAATTTGAAAATTTATATTTCGAGAACGACTTGTCGGATCTTAGTTCCGTGTTCTCCATTGGATTTGTAGCGTCAGTATTCGCCTAGGGTACAAATTTCATTTAATTCGGCGCGCGTTTGAGCCTCCGTTTTAAACTCGTATTTCCTTGCTCAAAAATGTAAAGAATATGATTATTATAATATTAAAGCACTATTCAAAAATGAAAAGAACTATTCATTTCTAAAGTTTTATCAAGGGTATATTTGCAAAATTCACTATTCACGAGGAGAAAAAAACATTGTTCATGCAATTAGTTCTCGGGTAGTTTTTCCTTCTTCTCGAGTAGTTTGCAGCTCTTCTCGATAAGCCCGGAAGCTTGTACTCGGGAACTCAGAACCCCCTTCCCGGGATGTCCTGAAGCTAGTACTTAAGAGGTCTGAGTTTGTTCTCGAGAAATCCCTGTCCCGTTCTCGAGAAATCTTGTGCTGCACTCGAGAAATTCGCGGTTCGTCACGAAAAATCCGTTTCAGCCTGCATTCGTGTGTCGTTTTGAGGATCAAAATGGCATCATATGGAAAATGATTAACATGAATTTTGTTCGTCTCGACGAGATCGACAACTTCTGTGTTGATCACTTTATGATTTGGAGACATTTTTAGCCTCTATTTTCATTTTTCGCGCAGCCGCACATAGATTGCCCGCTTCCCTCCTATTTAGACAAAAGAATATATATATATAATATATATATATATATATATATATATATATATATATATATATATATATATATATATATATATATATATATATATATATATATATATATATATATATATATATTTATCATATAAAACATTATGCATATCTTCAATCACACCACTGAATGAATCCGGACCGTTCGATCAAGCTCCATCAAAGATGGATCGTTGGATTCAAAATAGAAGGGCTGCCTATAACATTTCCTCCCAAGGATTGCACTGTTCATCTCCCAAAATAACCCGATACCCCCGCTTCCCCCTTCCGCCCGTTCTGCGGCCTCCGCTGCCGCCGGCGGCCTGCCCAGCGCCCACCGGCGGGTTAGCCGGCCTCCGGCGAACCCGCCAGGGGTTGTCCGGCGTCGAGCGGGCAGGGCCACCACCGGCGGTGGCCCTTCCCGTGAGCTCCACTTTTGGAGCTCACGGGCAGGGCCACCGCCGGCAGTGGCCCTGCCCGCTCTCCGCTGGACAACCCCCGGCGGATTCGCCGGAGGCCGGCGAACCCGCCGGTGGGCGCAGGGCAGGCCGCTGGAGGCTCCGCCACCGGCGGTAGAGGAGGCCGCGGAACGGGCTCAAGAAGCGGGGGGGGGGGGGGGGATTTCGGGATTTTTTTTTCATTTTTCTTATAATTATTTATTACATTGTAATTTAATAAATAATTATAATTTATTAATTATACTTATAATTATAATCAAACGGGCTCTGGACTGCTTCTCGCCGGCTTCGCCCGCCGGCGAGAAGCCGGGTGGCGGGCGAAGCCCGCCGGGGGGTCAAGCGGGCGAAGCCCGCTTGATTGCGGGCGAACCCCGCCCGCCGGCTTCGTCTGCCGGCGAGAAGCCCGCTTGATTGCGGGCGAACCCCGCCCGCCGGCTTCGTCCGCCGGCGAGAAGCCCGCTTGATTGCGGGCGAACCCCGCCCGCCTGCTTCGTCCGCCAGCGAGAAGCCGGGTGGCGGGCGAAGCCCGCCGGGGGGTCAAGCGAGCGATGCCCGCTTGATTGCGGGCGAAGCCTGCTCCGACGCATCGAGAACGGGCAGAGCCCGTTCGAAGATGCTAGTATATATATTATTATATATATATATGTATATATTCATATACTTAAGGATAAAAAAAACAATTTCATCTTCTTCCTCAAGTCTTGACCGAACCAGAGAGCGAGAGTGACGGCGAGGGTTCTAAGTTCGTGAAGCTTCAGATCGTCGCCATCAGAGCTATGGTGCTCGAAATAGCAAACCGAGTATAGATCCGAAAAGCTCTCGCCGAGATCTTCACGTTCGTGGTAAGTATTTCTCGTTTCATGGAAGTTTTTCGTTAGAGTTTTCGGCTCTAACCTCTCTTTTGGCCAAATCCTTAAAGATTCTGCTTCCCCACGCCTTCTTTTTTAGCTAGATCCACGACTTGGAATAAATTGGAAGACCGATTGGAGTAGAAACCGAGGCAAGTGGTATTCTTGCTCTCCCTCTTACTCCTTTTCTTTTAAATTTTTGTCATATTTTGTGTGTTTCACTTGTTTAAATTTCCTAGAAACTTGTCTTTGAATTTCTGATTTATTTTCTTGGATTGTGACTTGTGTTTCACCTAGAACCATTACTCCCAATTTTTATCCCGTGGTATGGGTAAACAAATGTAGTGGTCGTGTCACTTTAACAATCGAGTCATTTTAATCATTGCGACACTTTGTGAGTCCCGTTGTTTTGATCGCGTCGCAGCTTCCTTAACCCTTACAATATCCTTATACCGTCTAAGTCATTTGTTGACCCTCGTTGAAAGCTGGTCGGATAAGTCCTAGTTGGTAAGTTTCCTTTCGATGTTTCAGTCTCATTAAGAGTCGATTTATATTTTGTTGACTATCAGTCTATGATGAATAAAAGAAATTCTATGTGTATAATTATGTAAGTAAAGAAAACTCGGATAGTATGTGCGCGTTGGGGTTTCTCCCTCGGCACAGTCCCTTATGGATGAGTCTGTACGCGTTGTGGACCTTCATCACTGACACATTACCTTAGCTATTGGTCTATGCGTGTTGGGGTTTCTCCCTCGGCAGGGTGCCTTTTGGTTGGGTTTGTGCGCATTGTGGACCTTTTTCCTGACACAGTACTATTTCCTGTTGAGCTGATCAGTCTTATTTAAAATGATGAATAACATGAATAATAAAGAAAGATAAATATATGAACTTATGATGTTTGACTCTCTGTTCTGTCCAGTTAATGTGATTAGCATTTATTGCTCAGCTAGATTTACTGTTTTGTTTTTTTGTTGCTTTGCTACTGACACTTATTGTAGTTGATTTGTTGTCCATCGTTCACTTTGAGGTTTGTTGGTCTTCCTTTTACTCTTCTGCAACACTTGTTGCTTGCTTCTGAGGTGTTCTTCTTTTGAATGTCTCAGGTCCAGAGTAGTAGCAGGTTTAGCTGACAGAGTTGTGCTTCTGGTGCCGCGAGTTGCTGCGACTGTTTGTTTCCACATCAGAGTGTTTAGGTAGTTGTTTTGTTAGACATGACTATTTCTCTATAGGTTCGTGCTAGTTGTTGACGCCCATAGACTTAGACTTCTTATGACAGTTTACTTGTTACTTTTACTGATGTTACTTATTGATTGTTTATACTTTATCTCTGTGAAAGATTTATGTTAGGATGCATATAGTTACTTTCAAGTATACAAAACTGCATTCTGGAATATTGACATGCCATAACTTTTAACTGCAAAACTTACTATTTTTAAGCTCTATAAAAGTCTCTTTTTTTATTTATATTAAATGTAGAATTCACATTATCATTACATTATGCTAGACTTTCATTCTCATATAGGATAACAAATGAATCTAACTAAGTATTTTCCGCTGCGTAAACTTATATATTTTCTCACCTATGCATTAGCGATCCACCCGACCGAGGGACACGGTCAGTAAACTCAAAAACTTATATGTATTTTTAAACTTAATTTCATAAGTATTTTACATAAAGTAAATGTGAGGACTTGGTTGCTTGAACGTCTGCAGTTGTCCCCTGTACGGCGTGGCATCACGACGTGTAGTTTCTCTTACTCTAACGTATTATTTAAATATGGAGAAAATGCGTGTTGTGACAGTTGGTATCAGTGCCAGGTTTTGCAAGAGGGTTGGTTGGTTTGGCAAGCCAGTCGAACAACTTTCCCTTAAGCAAAACTCTAATCGCATCATTTCATTGCATACACGCACCGATATGTCATCAGTAGAACTTGATTGAAACATGAACACTACAATCATAGCATGATAAAAAGTATACAGGGGATATTATGTAGTATGGGATGCATAATGAGTTTGTATATGGATCCACCATAGGTGGTAACATGTGATGTTTATGTAGTATGGGATGCATAGCCATCATCTCATGGATGCCTATTAACACGTGTTACGTTTTTTGTTACATATAATATTATGTAGTATGGGATGCATAACATTATATGTGTACGCCTCTCATGACATGCACTAAGGCCTTTTTAGAATGCATATCACTGCATACAAGACATATCATTGCATAAGCACACATGCCAAGTTAAAGATCTGTATGATGGCATATGTACACACATGATTTGAAATGAAACTTAACATTCAAGCATTCATATTATAAGAACAAGTTAGAAGCATAGCATCATTTCATGATTTCCTAGAGCAAGGTAACAGCAAGAGCAAGTATCTGTTCGTTCCCGATCTGATTTGAGTCTGTTTGTTTCTGATCTGATCTGGGTTAGGATATTCGAGTTTACTAGCTTAGGTGTTTCAAGCTAGGCTATTGATAAGTTGTTTGTTCGTATCTGTAGAATATGACCCCGAAACAGTTTTGCTAAGAGAATATCTTCCCACTTTGTAATGTCTTAGGCAAGGTTTTGACTAGATACCCGTTTGTTCTGTAGAAATGCTGGTTAAGCGTGTTGCAACGAGGTCGACTCCCCAGTCGGAGGGTGAGTCTTCCGGTGCCCAGAGTGAAGCAGTGATTGAAGGACTATGACTGAGTAATGAGGCACTAATAAGGCAGATGGTGGACAAACAATCACATATACAATCATTGTTGGTTGTCGTCTCGAGACATCAGAATAGAGCGTAGGACCCTACTATGGGTCAAACTATTCTTACACCTCCTGCTGCTCTAGTACCCCCAGTTTCACTTCCTCCAGAGATGAATTTCATTTCTTACTTCCAGCGACTAGGATCTCCTACGTATGATGGTAAAGCAGACTTCATGCCATTGGATGACTGTATCATTGCCATCGAAGAAATGTTTTCTTATTTTGGCATTTCATCCGATCAGAAAGTTATGGTTGTTGCGTACCAGCTCAAAAGACTTGCAAAGAGTTGGTTGATTAGAGAAAATGGGAATCTTACTGATGAGTGCTCTTGTTATGCATTCAAGAGTATGTTATAGAAGAAGTTTTTGCCATCGGTCGAGCAAGACCACCTGATGAACAACGTTTTACACCTGAAGCAGAGGCAACTCACAGTTAGTGAGTACGAGATCGAGTTCACCAAGCTCAGTCGTTTCGCCCCAGATCTGGTAGCGTCCAAAGAAGGCAAAGTAAAATGCTTCCTAGGTGGTCTGAGGTATGACATCCAGCAGTTGGCTAACGCGTACATATCTGAGAGCTTTGCAGAAGTAGTAGAGGCCGCCTTGAAGGTTGAAGCAATAGATAATGCGAACAATCGGGGATTGCATGCAAAGAAGGACAAGAGGAAATTTGATGATGGTATAACTACAAGGGCATCTGGACCTACAACGAAGAAGGATATAAGGGAAGCGTGTATCTTCTATGGTAAGCCATGCCACCCTTTTGAGAAGTGCTTTAAGAGACTGGATGCGCAGAAGCAGTCTCAGATACACGCGATCCAGGATGCACCAATGGGAGGCCCTGTCTGTACTTATTGCTAGAAGAGTGGGCACGATGCGGCCCGTTATCGCAAGAAGGCTAGAGTTTGTTTTCTATGCAGCCAAAAAGGACACATGAGGGCTAATTGCACACAGAGCCAGCCTGCGCTGCATGCAGTTTCGTTGCAGACTCTAATGCCGCCCCTGCCTCACATGGACAAGGTAAAAGGAAAATTGAATATGCTGACCAAGGAGGAAGCCCAATCATCTGCTCAAGTGATCTCAGGTTAGCCTCTGACTCAGCTAGTAATCTCTTATGGTAGATTTATAATTTCCGCATTTTAGTTGTGCGCGCAATGTGTTTAGGTCAATTTAAGGTGAAGAATAAGTGGGTGCGTGTTCTGTTCGATTCGAATGCTACACACTCCTTTGTGGCATGGAGTTTTGAAGACCGACATCGATGGTTTCTCAACCAATTAGACACTTCCCTGAACATCAAATTCCCTTTAGGAGTGCCGGTGATGTCAAGTCAGGGTATCCTAAAATGCCATATTTTCCTAGATGGTTTTCTAGCCTTTGCAGATCTGAAGGTGTTAGACTTGGAAGATTTCGACATGATTTTGGGCATGGACTAGCTATCCAGCTATGATGAAGTCATTCAGTGCATGCACAAGTGCTTGGATTTCAAAGGAGACAAAGGCCAACCCATGAGTGTGTATGGTTTGTCGCGTCAGGAATCTCCAATCATTTCTGTGGTACGTGCTCATAAATTTCTAGAGTCTGGATGCGATTCTTTCCTTATTCCTGTTTTTGTTCTGGAAGCTGCACCTATTGTGCCTCGGGTTGAGGATGTTTTTGTGGTGCGTGAGTTTCCAGATGTCTTTCCTATTAGTCTTCCTGGACTTCCTCCTGAGAGAGAGGTGGAGTTTGTTATAGACCTTGAACCAGGAACTCGGCCTATTGCAAAAGCACCACACCGCATGGTGCCACGTGAGGTAGCGAAGCTGCGTACACAATTGGATGAGTTATTGTAGTGTGGTTTTATTAGACCTTGT
This sequence comes from Platanthera guangdongensis, assembly GCA_039583875.1. NCBI lineage: Eukaryota > Viridiplantae > Streptophyta > Magnoliopsida > Asparagales > Orchidaceae > Platanthera > Platanthera guangdongensis. Next base: position 108,852,348 of record CM077151.1, read on the forward strand.
TATTCCCCCTAGGGGGTGCACTAGTCCTCTTCATGAAAAAAAGGATGGAATGATGAGGCTGTGCATATATTATCGAGAAATGAACAAGGTGACTATCAAAAACAGATACATGTTACCTCGGATGGATGAATTATTTGAACAACTGCGAGATAGTTCCGTGTTCTCGAAGATTGACCTCCGTTCAGACTACCATAAGTTAAGAATCTGTGTGTCAGACATTCTGCAAACTGCTTTTTGTTCCCGATATGGTCACTTTGAATTTCTGGTAAAGTCATTTGGATTAACGAACGCATCGTCGTCATTTATGCACATGATGAACAGGGTGTTCAAGGACTTTCTGGATAAGTTCGTGATTCTATTCATTGACGATTTCCTCTTATATTCCAGAAATGCAGAAGAGCACACCTTGCACTTATGTTTGGTCTTGGCTACTCTATGGGAGCACAAGCTGTATGTGAAGCTTAGCAAGTGCGAGTTCTAGTTGTCTCAGGAGTCATTCCTTGGGCACATTGTAAGCAAGGACAGTATCTCAGTCGATCCCGCGAAGCTATCCGCTGTCTTGGATTGGAAGAGACATACATCACCTAAGGAGATAAGGAGCTTCTTAGTGTTGGCAGGTTACTACGGAAGATTGTGAAAGGATTCTCCGAGCTTTCTGCGTCGTTGACCAAGCTTATGCAAAAGAGCGTAGCTTTTGTTTGGAGTGATGCCTGTGATGTAGCTTTTCAAGAGATAAAGAGAAGACTGTGTTCTGCTCAAGTTTTGGCACTGCCGATGGAAGGAGTAGAGTATGATGTTCATGTGGACGCCTTGTGAGTTGGACTTAGTTGTGTGTTGATGCTGGACAACAAAATGATTGTGTATGGATCGAGACAACTGAAGATCCATGGAAGGAATTATCCTACGTGTACAACCCGTATTCGTTAAGGGTGGGCCCTACCATGCCAGCTCAGCAGAAGTCAAGGTCAACAAGTCAAGACAGAAGTCAGCATCAGCGCGAAAGACCTTAGAAGGCCTAGGCGAGTATGGCGAGCTCCCCTCGCATACCCGCCAGGTAGGTGACTGGGTGAGATACTCGCCCAGCCCGAGCGAGTTCCTCCGGAAGTCGCCTAGTCGCTGGGTGGTGGGGTATATATATGACCCCCCCTGCCCTCCTTGGATTTGAATATAAATAGGACCTCAGGGGTACGAGGTGAGGCACTGGAAATCCCCTGCAGGACACTCGCGAGCTCTCTTTTCAGTATACTAGCCGAGTCTTTGGATTCTTTTTTCTTAGAAGCCAGGTCGCGACCTTGCGACTTGTCATTAGCTAGTCTCCCTCTTACCTAGTTCGGCCATTTCTGGTTGAGAAGGGGATGCTCCTTTCGAGCTTCCGGGTACATGGTGGGACATTCCTGCCGCAACATCTGGGGTCTCGTTGACCTTCATCCTTCACTCTTCATACTAATCGTCTGATCGAACCTCTGAGTCGGTAACCTTAGGCGGCATTGGTCTGAATTCGAGGTTTTGTATTTTCCCGGCTTCAACACTTGGTGAGGTGAGAGTGGATTGCAGCCAATGAGGAAAGTTTAGTGGTTTGGTAAGATGGACAATGATGGAGAGCATGGAGGGTTGGTCGGCAACTCGACAGGAGTTGGAGATGTCACGCGAGGTGGCAATTTCGTGACAATTGCCGCATTCGAGGAGTTTGCAAAGCGGATTGAGCAAACCATCCTCGCCGGGTTTTCTCACGCGCCGATGTCACAATAACTTCCCCTAATCGCGTGACAACGCTGGAGGAGGAAGTGTCGCCGAGGCGAGCTGGAAAGGTGCCCGCTTAGGCAAGAGAAGAGCGACCGATGAAGTCTCGATATCATCCGGCGGGCAGCCAAGTGGTCCGCTTTCGGGATCCGATGTCGCTGGCGAGATACCGAGATACACGGCACTGCAGCGAGTATGATGTCTCCAGGGAGGATGAAACTCGACATCGCCAGGGAGGGAGGAGCCACTTTTGTGACGAGTTCCTCGCCGCCCCCATTCCCGAAGGGTTCAGAGAGCCCGTTCTCACCTACTACTCTGGCTGGGACGAACCTGTCAGACATCTTCAATGGTTCAAATACGTCGTCTCCATCCGCAACATGTCTGACACCTTCAAGTGCCAATTCTTCTCCATCACCCCTCAAGGGTAATGCTAGAGATTGGTTCCACCAACTACCAACAAGGTCCATTTACTGTTTCTCCGACCTGCTTCGGGGCCTCATGGCAAGGTTCGCGACATCCAAGAAGAGGAAGAAGGAGGCAACAGCTCTCTTCAAGGTTACCCAAGGGAAGCACGAGAGATTGGGTCATTACATCGATCGTTTTCAGGAGGAGATCTTGGAGGTAGAGGAGGTGGATAGCTTCACTCTGATGGTGGCCCTGAATTTCGGGTTGAAGAAGGGACTGTTCAGTGTGGTGATGGGGTCTAATCCCCAGAGGTCTTTCAAAGAGATGATAGAGAGGGCAAACACTTTTGTTCACGGAGAGGAAAAGAATAAGGAATTTTGGCAAGGTTGGAGGGAGAGGATCCGAGGGAGATGGGGAGAGCAGGACCTTCGGGAGCGAAGGTGAGGAGGACGCCGAAGGCTATTATCTTCAGGATCAGATCGGAGAGCAACTCGGAGGTACTTGGAGCGGGGATGACCTGAAAAGTTTCTATCCCTAGCGGTTAATGCTGTATTTTATTTGTACATATTTTCATATATATATTCAGATAGTGACAACTGTTTGGCTTCTCTTTGTGCTATTTCATCTGAAGATTTCTAAGGCCTTAAGGTTCTGCTCCGAGATCGATCCGAGAAACTGGCTGTCGACCCATTCCTCCTAGATAGCCCAGTATGGATGATGAGATGATGCCTCCGAAAGCGCTCTTATAAGACCGAGCCTCTGCACTAACGGACGAGATCAGCTCCCCCCTTGTATGTTGGCCTAGGTACCCCCGACCGCATCTCTCCTCCAACTGGAGGAACTATCGGGAATGGGTTTGGACTCCAATATCTCGGATTCGAGGAAGGATCGACATTACCAAGCTCTCATTTGGGAAACACTCCTTCAATTATTTCCAAAGGCGGGATGTTTGGTATTGTATCCACAATAACCCAGATTTGATGAAGTCACCCTTGAACTAAGATGAATTAAGTTGTATTTGATGTCTTGTTTGAGTTATGTGTTTGCAGTACTATATTGCTAAGTGTAGACCAATGTCAGTCTACACTGGGTCACCAAACACTGGACCATACAATGTAATCTCTCATTGTGTGATACATGGTGTTGACTCATGTGTAGCCTCTATATTGGGATACACTTCATCTTTAAAGCACTAGGATTAATTGGAGAAAGATGTATTGCTGAGTTCATTGAAGAAGAGAAAATTCTGTTGAAGAAAATTTTGCTAAGTATTTTACTCGAGTAGTAGTTTATATACTCGAGTTGAATTCTTAGTTAATACTCGAGTAAATCTATCTGTACTCGAGTATGGGAAATGGCTCTCGAGTAGTCTGAATATAGCTCTCGAGTAGCCAAGTCCATTAACAGAATTTCCTCTTAGAATTTATTCTAAGTCTTTTACTGGAGTAGTCATGTTAACCACTCGAGTAGATAAGTCTTTTGTCTCGAGTTACAGAAGAAAGATTCTCGTGTTGTTTTACCCCACTCGAGTAGTCAAGTTTATGTACTCAAGTAGTCTATCTACTACTCGAGTAGTCCAGCTCTAATACTCGAATGATAAGATTTTTATCTCTCTGAATTTTTCTAAGTCCCAAACTCGAGTAGTAATAGTCATATACTCGAGTAGTTAATCTACTTATCGAGTAGTCTATCTACTTCTCGAGTAGTCCAGTTCCAGTACTCGAGTAACCAGAATTCTTCTCCCAGAAAATCCGCCAAGTTTTTTTTCCAGAGTAATATTTCTAGTACTCGAGTAGTTCATCTCCACGTCTCGTATAAATTTTCTAACACTCGAGTATGTCTCTGTGTACTCGAGTGATTACTCATTCTACTCTAGATTTTTTCAAAGCCATCTACTCGAGTAGTCTCCTTCTATTCTCTCGAGTAATCTTATTAGTACTCAAGTAGGTAATCTTTTACTCGAGTAAATCAGTCAGATTTTCCAGAAATTTGCTAAGTCCAGAATCGATGGGAATTTCAAATCGCTTGACGTGATTGGTCCACGTGTACGTCATTAATGCTAATTATGATCGTTAGGGAGATCTTATATAAGGTCTTGTCAAAACCGACTAACCCTAACAAGCTGTCAAGTATTATTCTAAGAAATCTGAATCAAAGTTTTCTATTTCTAAAAATGGAAGTCGTCGACCTTCATCTCCCATATCGGCTAGGATTTTCGATTCAAGAAGATTTAGATCAAAGTGGACTTACAGATCGAGATTGCTTTCCAACTCCTCATCATCTCTTGGATCATGTGAGTCAAAGGAATTTCAGATCCAGATCTTTCTGAGTTTCTTCTTCAGTTTATTCTGATAAAGCCGAAAAGATCAAGGAAGAATACCTAGGCCAACAGATTCCAGATCTGAGAAATTACTGTTTGTATTTTCATATAATCTCAATTTAATTCTTATAGGAGATTTCTCTCCGAGTGTAGGAGCTTTTGTCTCCGAGTTATAGGAAGTTTTTATCTTCCGAGTGTAGATCCGTGTTGTGGATCGAGATTGTTGGAACTTTGTTCCGAGGCGTAGGATTGGTATTCAATCCGAGATAGTGGAGTAGCCGAGTCTAGTGCTTTGCTAGATCGTTGAGGGAAAGTGGATGTAACCAAGGTTGGGGAACCACTATAAATATTTTGTCGTCTGTGATTGCTTGGTTGATTATTGTGTGCATAGATCTCTAAATTGTTTTTCCGCAAAAAGAAGCACAACTCACCTGTTCATCCCTCTCTAGGTGATTTAGGTAGACAACTGAACACTTTTAATTAGTTTCAGAGGGAGGTTGATCACTAAAAGATTAACACCTTGATCAGATCCGTTTCTAGTTGTCTTTTGAGATCTTCCAAGCATGGACAAGGCTAAAGATTTTGCCAAGCTTCCATTGTGCACAAAGAATAACTTTCCCATGTGGAAAGAAAGAATTAGATTTTTCATGGAAGTTGTGGATCCAAGGATCTTCATGATCATTGAAGAAGGTCCTTACATTCCCATGATCATCTCCACTATAGATCCAACAAGGAAAGTTCCCAAGAAATTGATGGATCTAGATAAGGATGAGATTGTGAAAGTGTAGCTAGATCTGATATACTCTAGAGGGGGGGCGTGAATAGAGTATATGGTGATTTTAAAACTTTTACAACTGCTGTTGTATTTTAGGTGTGTGTGTGTATGCAGGGAAGCAAATACAATAAACCCAAAAGCAGCAATGGACTAATCACAGCACAATCACAGAGCAAGGCCAGAAAACAAAAGGAAAAGAAAGCAACCAGACGACACAAAAATTTTATAGTGGTTCCCCAAATCTGGGTAGTCCACTCTTCTACCACCCTGGTAGGAATCCACTGTAGGAAGGGGTTGATCAGGTGTCCTGGCACCAATGGGGTTTTGATCAGGTTCCCAAAATCAAACCCTCAAGTCTTTTGGTGGGAGACTTGCAACCAGAATAATTTTGAAGGGAATTAAAACCCTGTACAGAGGTGGAGTGAGAGGGTGATGAGGTCTTCTCTTTCTCAAGTCAAATGAGAAGACTTGTGGAATGTTGTTTAGCAGCTTTTCTCCCCCTGAGATGTAGAATGAATCAGGAAGTATGTTGGAGCACTGCTTCAGGGTGATAGGTCTTCAAAGACCTAGAATTCCAGGTCCAGAGAAAGTCTTCAGGAACTTCTTGTAACTGATATGAAGGTATTGTTTTTGAAGTTATCCGGAGTAAAAGCAGATGAAGAAGACCCTTGATATTGATGTAATGTTCTTCTTCTTCTTCTTCTAGATCAATTTCTCTTTGGGCCAAGAATGACTTCTTTTTCTTGTGTTGTCTGAATCACTGTCTATCTTTTTCTTGTTGTTGTCTGTTGTGTCTCTGTATTACTGACTATTTTTGTATATCTCTGTCTCATGGAAAACACTCGAATTTTGAATATCAAGCAGTAATGGCAGACGGCCTGAAAGGAAGCAGCAATTAATTATTTCCCCAACTATTTCCATGGGAAAAAGGCATGTAATAATCCAGAATTAACTGCGCATCCTCACGGTAGTATACTCTGAAGAACTGCCATTAATTGTCCAGGAATCAGCGCCATGGAATGCGACGGGAGCGGAAGAAGACCTAGTCTGGAATCATCGACCGAAGAACATAATTCGTCGAGCTGAGTTTTGAATTCGTCGAGCTGAGCCTGAGTTCGTCGAGCTGACAGTCTTCATTCGTTGAATAGACAATCTTCAATATCAGACAAACATTATTCGTTGAACAGAGAACAAAAATTCGTCGAGCTGAGAACCAAATTCGTCGACCTGAGAAAAATTCTGGATTTGGATGAAATACTCTGCATCTGCTGAAATGTTGTGTCGATACAAAATGGTGTCGACAGATTGGTCTTGGTGTCGACACAAATCCTCTGGTGTCGACACAAGCCCTAAGTGTCGACACAGATCCTCTGGGGTCGACAGAAGCTGGTTTCGACTGAAATCCTGGTGTCGACACAAATCTCCTGGTGTCGACACAAGCCCTAAGTGTCAACACAGATTCTCTGAGTACACAAATCGTCGAGTAGAGATTAGCATTCGTCGAACTGAGAAGCTGTGAACTTGAGGTCCAAGTTCGTCGAGCTCAGAATATAATTCGTCGACCGAAGCATGAAGCTGCACTGAGAGAAATTCTGAAGTACTCCTGACAATGCTTGAAGTAGAATCTGGTGTTCGTCGAGCAAAAAACAAAGTTCGTCGAGCTCAGCACTGCGAATTGTCTCACGATCGTCGAGCGCAGAGCTCCCTTCGTCGAGCTGAGTTTGACAAACGTCGAACTCATTTCACTTAGTCTGAAAAACTGATAGATCTAGAGTTCCTGATGGTCTTGAAGAAGGCTGGTCCATCTGAAGTTGAGATAGAGGACTGTCCTAGACTCTAAGATAAAAACTTGACCCAGACTATACATGATGGGTCACATCCTAAGTCAGTGAACCTAGCCCAAATCAACTAGGGATCCAACAATCTCCCCCTATTTGGGTGAGGTCACTAACAGAAACTCCAAGCAAAGAACAAACAGAAAAACAAAGGAAAATTAAGAGATATATCTGGCAGAGAATTTACAACACATGCAACAGATATATAAATATACATACTGGCTTTGTTTTAATGCAAGATATAGACTGAAACATAAGTAGAAATTAAAAGAAAACACAAAATTACTTCTCTGATTTCTTCTGTTTTGGCTTGACTTCTGGTGCTTTATCTCCTGGCTTCTTGAAAATGATTTCCCTATTGGGATCTGAAGCGTGAGCCTTGGTCATAGTCATGTCAGCTACCCCTATTATGTTCAGTGAAGTGGCTCTGGGGACAACTTCTTCTGGGTGAAGATGAATGTACTCATCAACATTGAGTAGCTTGTTTGCTTTCCCAAATCTCTTTAGCTCATCTCTCCTGTACTGAGACATAGTAGTTAAGATTGTTGTGTCCTTGCCTTCAGCTTTAGCTTTGTTGATTAGAGATAAGCCAATGATTTCTTGGAACCTTGTCATTCTGGCTGTGTTGGCTGTTTCTGGATCTTCAGGAGGGGAATAGGGCCTTTCAGCTTCATGTTCCTTAGATTCCTGGTGCTGCTGCTGTTGTTGTTAATGGTGTTGACTGCCTGAAGATGGTGGGCTTGGCTCACTACCACCAGAGGATCTCCCTGTTTGTCTCTGATAAGTTTGAATAGGAGCAGATCTCTGAGAGCTAGAGCCAGAGGCACCTGCTGCTGGAGGAGGAGGAGGAGGATCCTTTCTGTATCTATGAACTGGGGGAGGAGAGTATCTCCTACTCCTCTTCCTCTCTTTTTGCTGGTTCTTTGATAACCACATCCATGCAGACATCCCTTTGTAAGGAGCAACATTATGCAGAATATAGTATGGAGTGTCTGCAGTGGGATTAGGCTTGGGAGCAGGAGGAGGAGCCTTCCTTTTCTTAGAGAGCAACTTTTTTTTCTTTTTAGCAGCCTCCTCATCTGATTCATCATCAACATCATCATCAGAATCTGAACTCTGAGGGTTATCATACAGAGCATTCAACTTCCTCAGAGTGGCATCAGGAATGATAAGAGGTTTGTCTTGAGGGGGAATAGAAGGTTCAGAGAGAGAGGGTTCAACAGCAGTAGAGACAAAACTTGTAGATGCTGCCTTGTTCTCTTCTTCAATGTCTGCCAGAATGAGCTCATCCAGATCAGGCATGGGAGAATCATCCATGATAAAATCTGGGATAGTGCAGATTTCTAGAATAGACACAGGAGTTGGAATAGCAGTAGGAGCAGCAAAGGTGTCACAAAGTTGCCTGGCAACTGCTGGACTTGCTGGAGAGGTATACTGGACAATAGCCAAATATGGCTTAGCAACCTCTACTGAAGGAAGCTTCATATATACAGGATCAAAGATCTGAAGTATCTCAGATAAATTAACTGTGGGATTTAAGAGAAAATCACCAGCAGTTGTTATTGAATCTACTGACTCATCAAGGCTACTGTTAGTGTACATGAATTGAAATCAATTGTTGTATCTGTAACTGCAAGTGCATTATCAAGCACTGAATCTACTGTATCTGTGGTGTCAAAAACTGTATCTGCAGTATCTATATCTGTATCAACTGTATTCACTTCTACAGCTGCTGCACCAGCTTCATCATGGAGCATCTCCCCCTGCCTGGGTTCAGGAGAACCTGGAGCCAGGCCCCTGAATGAAGTGGGGGCAGCAGAGAGGGCTGAGATTTGGGCAGATAAAGAATCAATGGAATTCACCAGAGGTGTAATGGCCTCTGTGATGAGTGATTTAATAAGAGGAGTCAGAAGAGAGATGATGGAGGGAATGGTGGAAGAATCCATAAGTGGAGAAAGAATAGTAGAGGAGGAAGGAAGAATATGTGGAGGGGATAAGGGAGGGAGAACAGGTTGTGATTTAGTGGGTATGGTGTAGGATGGAATAGTGAATAGGTGTGGTGGAAGAGGGGATTGAGGAGGTGAGGGAATATGTGTTTCAGTGGGGGAAACTGGAGGTGTAGGGATATGTGTAAGATCAGGCGGTGGAGATTGATGTTGAGGTGGAGTCAATTGAGGTGCAGGAGGAGTGGGAAGAGATTTGGTAGGGGGAATGGCCTCTTCAGTGTCAGGGTGGGGAGTGACCTTGATGGTCCTGGTGCTCTCAGAAGCATTGATGGAGGAGGAGGAACCCTTGGAGGGTTTGATGATTGTCCACTCCCATCGGCCAAACAAGGCACAGGTGAGGCGCTTGCTGGCATTGATGAATGTGGTCTGGGAGACCAAACATTCACTGGCCTTTTCCTGGAGGAAAATCCTCAGGATTCTGCCGTAGCAGACTTCCTTCTTGCTAGTTCTCTTCTTGATAAGGTCAAATAAAACCATGCCCCAATCGACCTGACGCTTGTTGAGCACTGCGCACATAATCAGGAATTGATGGCGAGTGATATAGTCATGTGCCGAGTGCTTGCCCATTAGAATTTTCCCTACAATGTCGGCCAAAAATTGATAAGCGGCTGACAGTTGTTTCTTCAGAAGCTTATTAGGGTTGTTGCCGGAGAAACCCATGACTTTCAACATATCAGCATATTCCTCTGCGTCCATTTCCAAGTTGTCTTCCCCATTGATCAGTCCAAAAATTTCAGAGAGTACTGCTGGGGACAGAGAAACGGCAGTGTTTCCAATGTGTCCTGTCAGATTTCCATCTTCAGAAACTGTGGCAGTGTACACCCATTCTCTTATCTCGGTTGAGTGTAGCTTGATGCTGCGTGTCATGAAATCCTTGAGATGCAATTCTTTAAGTAATTCAAGGAAATACAGAAAAATTAGATCAGAATGTTGGAAGGACTCAAAGTACATGGAGAATGTTGCATCAAACTTCATCGCTGCAAGTGCTCCTGGAGGAATCGCCATTGATGACCTGCACAGAAAATCACAGAGAAAACGACGATCAAGAGCAAAGGAATTGAAAGCGCTGGACGGAGGTCGAAGAAAACCTAGATATAAGATTTTCAAAAAATGAATCGACAAGCTCCGTTCCACGAAAAGAGATAGATCTTCGAACTGAGGTCGACGAAATAAGTTAGAGGTGAGTAGTTCGTCGAACTCATTTAGAAGAATTTGAAAACAGTTCGTCGAACTCCATTCGACGAAATGGTTTCTGAAGCAAGGTTCGTCGATCTCCGGTTGACGAAAATTGTTTCCACACAGAGAATTCGTCGATCTCCGCTCGACGAGAATCTCTCGAACTTTCCCTAATTCATCGAACTCCGTTCGACGAACTCTGGAAAATTCGTCGAATGCAGACAGAAATTAATTTAACTCTTCTCCATCAATCATTCCCATTTGATTTATAAAGAACAGATGGGTTTTCTCATCCAAAGGCTTGGTGAAGATATCTGCTCTTTGTAGATCAGTAGGAATGTGGATCAAGTTAATTTTCTTTTTGTCCACATTGTCTCTAATGAAATGATGTCTTATTTCAATATGTTTAGTCCTAGAATGATGAACTGGATTCTGAGCTATAGCAATAGTACTAGTATTATCACAAAATAAGGTTGAATTATTTAAGTTGATACCATAATCTAGGAGTTGGTTTTGTATCCATAGCATCTGTGAACAGCAGCTGCCAGCAGCCATATACTCTGCCTCAGTAGTTGATGTAGACACAGATGTCTGCTTTTTGCAAAACCAAGAGACAAGTCTCATACCCAGGAACTGGCAAGTTCCAGAGGTACTTTTCCTATCCACTCTACATCCAGCATAGTCAGCATCTGAGTATCCAGTTAACTCAAATTCTGACTCTGCAGGATACCAGAGTCCTAAACTAGGACAACTCTTTATATATCTCAAAATCCTTTTTAGAAAAATAAGATGAGATTCTTTAGGATTCACTTGGAATCTAGCACAAAGGCATGTGGCAAACATTATGTCAGGCCTGCTAGCTGTTAAGTATAATAGGGATCCAACAATTGCCCTATAATGTTTCTGATCTATAGGTTTCCCTGCTGCATCAGAATACACAACAGCATTGGTAGTCATAGGTGTTTTCATTCCTGAGGTACCACCCATCCCAAACTTTTTAATAAGCTCTTTAGCATACTTAGATTGGGAGATGAAGATACCATCAGGGAGCTGCTTCACTTGGAGACCAAGGAAGTAGGAAAGCTCACCCATGCTACTCATCTCAAATTTGGAATGCATGAGGTCAGCAAACCTCTTGCACAATTTGGGATCAGTAGACCCAAAAATGATGTCATCCACATATATTTGTACCAATAAAATTTGGTCCTTATGATGTCTAGTGAAAAGAGTTTTATCTATGGTTCCTCTTGTAAATTTATGCTCTAAAAGGAAGCTAGCTAGGGTCTCATACCAAGCTCTTGGAGCTTGCTTTAAACCATAGAGAGCTTTATGCAATTTGTAAACATAAGAGGGTTGAGTTAGAGAGATAAAACCTGGAGGTGTTCTACATAAACCTCTTCTTGAAGTACACCATTCAGAAAGGCACTCTTAACATCCATCTGGAATACCTTGAACTTTTTGTATGCTGCATAGGCTAGGAATATTCTAATGGCCTCCAACCTTGCAACAGGGGCAAAGGTTTGGTCATAGTCTATTCCTTCTTCTTGCCTATATCCTTGGGCAACCAGTCTAGCCTTGTTCCTTACTATGTTCCCTTGTGCATCTAATTTGTTCCTATAGACCCATTTGGTTCCAATAACTGGGTAGTTATGGGGTCTTGGAACCAAATCCCAAACTCTACATCTCTCAAATTGATTTAGTTCCTCTTGCATTGCAAGAATCCAGTGGGGATCTTGCTCAGCTTCATGGATGGTGAGAGGTTCAATTTGAGAGAGAAAACAAGCATGCATCAAGTCTTGATTGAGCTGATGTCTTGTCTGTACACCAACTGAAATGTCCCCAATCACTTGAGATCTGGGGTGATCTCTAAGTGTGACAAGATCAGTTTGTGGAGTTGGTTGAGCAACAGCTTCTGCAAATAATTCCTCTTGAGGAATGGTACTGGCTGTTGATGGAAGTTCAGTTACTTTCTCTTGGATTTCTTCTTCACTATCTTCAGCAGCCTGTGGAGTGGGATGAGTTGGAACCTCTTGGGTAAGGTTTAGTCCATCCATAGACTCACACATTGGTGAAACCTGCAAAGGACTATTGGTAGAAATGTCTTTCTCCTTATAAGACATGTTAGCTTCATCAAAAGACACATAGACAGATTCTTCAATTTTAAGGGATGATTTATTGAAAACCCTATAGGCCTTGCTTACTTGGGAATATCCTAGAAAAATCCCTTCTTCAGCCTTAGCCTCAAATTTTCTAATGTATCTTTTGTTATTAGTGTGGATGTAACATATGCAACCAAAAACTTTAAAGTAAGTGATTTTAGGTTTCTTTTCTTTAAGTAATTCATAGGGGGTCTTGTGTTTTAGTTTATGTATAAGACATCTGTTCAGGACATAGTTAGCTGTGTTTACAGCTTCTGCCCAAAAGGATAGAGGCATGTAAGCATCTGCTAACAATGTACCTGCAGCTTCAATGAGTGTCCTATTTTTCCTTTCAACAACCCCATTTTGTTGGGGAGTTCTAGGAGCTGAGAAGTACTGCCTGATACCTTCCCTCTCACAGAACTCATGCATAAGAAGAGTCTCAAACTCTGTGCCATGATCACTTCTGATCAATGCAACATGAGTAGAGAACTCAATCTGTATGGTCCTAAGAAAATCTATAAGAGCTTTGAATGTATCTGACTTATTTCTCAGGAAGGCTACCCAACTGAATCTGGAGAAATCATCAACAATAACTAAGGTGTAATACTTCCCTCCTAGGCTTTGTACTGCAATGGGTCCAAAAAGATCCACATGAAGCAGATACAGTATCCTAGGTGAATCACTTTTATTAATGGATTTGAAGCTACTTTTAGTTTGCTTGCCTAGTTGACAAGCCCTGCATAGGCTTTCCTTCTTGTAGGGACCAGAAGGTAAACCTCTAACAAGGTTGTCTTTAGATAACCTAGATATGTTCTTAAGGTTTACATGTCCTAGCCTTTTATGTCATAGCTCATTTTGGTTACTAGTGATATTGAGTAAACAAATATCAGTTATGGTAGAAATGAAATCTACTATATATATGTTTCCTTGTCTAAGTCCAATTAAAACAGTTTGGTTTTTATCATTTATAATAGAACAAGAGGTAGAGTTGAAATGTACCTAATAACCTTCATCACATAATTGACTTATGGATATAAGGTTATGTTTAAGTCCTCTTACATATGTCACCTTTTTGAAGGTCACTGCTCCAATGCTTACTCTTCCATACCCTTCTGACTGACCACTCTTTGAGTCTCGAAATATCACCTTTGGTCCTAGCTTGGATTTATAGTTGGAGAGATTTGCTTTGCTGCCAGTCATGTGCTTGGAGCAGCCACTGTCCAGGTACCAGGTCTGACTTAGCCTTGGACAGTTCTTCACCTGTACCTGATCAGCCTCTGAGTCTGAGGCACCTTCATCTTCAGAATCCTCTTCTGATCCATAGTTGCTTCTAGAGGCATCTATTGCCATTAGGCACACCTCCTTGGATCTGGTTCTTCCTCTTCTTCACTGGAGATGGAGGAGGATGTTTCCTCTTTTGTGTCACTCCAGGACTCAGCAACAAATCCTTTGTCCTTCCTTTTATACTTGTTGGAGGAGGGTCTGCTGCTTTGTTTTCTTCTGGAATCCTTGTCCCTGCCCTTGTCCTTTTTCTGATTCTCTGGGCATTCTGAAATATAGTGCCCTGGCTTTCTGCATCCAAAACACACAACCTCCTTAGTTGGTGTCTTGTCATATTTGGGTTTATCATCCTGCCTGGATGATTTTCTTCTAAAGTCCTTTCTTGTCATTCTGTAGAATCTTTTGGCAAAAAGACTCATTAACTCTTCATTGGAGGTAGATGTTTCATTGTCTTCAGAAGCTTTGAGGGCCAAGCTGTGCTCCATCCTAACTGGGGTAGTTGCCTTCTGTTCTGCTGCCTCTCTTGATTTGACAAGCTGCTCAAATGACTTCAGCTTGCCTAGCAGAGATTCTGTTGAGATCTCATTGAGGCTTCTGGCTTCTTTGATTGGCCAGATTCTGGAGTCCCATGAACTGGGGAAACACATCAGTATCTTATCATTCAACTCAGTTAAGGTGATGTCATTGTCAAGAGTCTTGAGTTCACTAATGATTGAACTTAATCTATTGTACATCTCAGCCACTGATTCTGTCTCATCCTTTTTGAAATTCTCATAGAGAGAAATGAGACTGGATCTCCTATCCTTTCTTTCATCAGCTGAGCTTGCTACCATTTGATTGAGAGAGTCCCAAATGGCCTTGGCTGAGGTGCACTCAGCCACCTTCTGAAATATGTCATCTGACATTGTTTGGGCCAGAATATTCATAGCCTTTGCATCAGCCATCTTGGCTTTCTTATAGGCTTCAGTATTGTCTGGAGGTGGTACTGCACTTAGATTAGTTGATGTGCTGGCAAAAGTTGTAGGAGCTAGAGGAACACCTATTGAAATGACAGAAAAAATATCCTCATCAATGGAGTTCATATATAATCTAATTCTTGCCTTCTAGATGGCAAACTTATTAAGATTGCACACTGGAGGTCTGATGCTTGTATAATCCTTGTTTTTGGGCCATGTCTGTGAGAACAAAATCTAATAACAGAATAAAAAAAAACAAAGAGATCTAACTAAGGGATCTTTGGGTTCAGTTGTTAGCCTGTATAACCACTAAGGTGTGGTATTATTAACCAACCTCGCTTTGATACCAATTGAAAGTGCAGCTAGATCTGATATACTCTAGAGGGTGGTGAATAGAGTATATGGTGATTTTAAAACTTTTACAACTGCTGTTGTATTTTAGGTGTGTGTGTGTGTGCAGGGAAGCAAATACAATAAACCAAAAAGCAGCAATGGACTAATCACAGCACAATCACAGAGCAAGGCCAGAAAACAAAAGGAAAAGAAAGCAACCAGACGACACAAGAATTTTATAGTGGTTCCCCAAATCTAGGTAGTCCACTCTTCTACCACCCTGGTAGGAATCCACTGCAGGAAGGGGTTGATCAGGTGTCCTGGCACCAATGGGGTTTTGATCAGGTTCCCAAAAACCAAACCCTCAAGTCTTTTGGTGGGAGACTTGAAACCAGAATAATTTTGAAGGGAATTAAAACCTTGTACAGAGGTGGAGTGAGAGGGTGATGAGGTGTTCTCTTTCTCAAGTCAAATGAGAAGACTTGTGGAATGTTGTTTAGCAGCTTTGCTCCCCCTGAGATGTAGAATGAATCAGGAAGTATGCTGGAGCACTACTTCAGGGTGATAGGTCTTCAAAGACCTAGAATTCCAGGTGCAGAGAAAGTCTTCAGGAACTTCTTGTAACTGATATGAAGGTATTGTTTTTGAAGTTATCCTGAGTAAAAGCAGATGAAGAAGACTCTTGATATTGATGTAATGTTCTTCTTCTTCTTCTTCTTCTAGATCAATTTCTCTCTGGGCCAAGAATGACTTCTTTTTCTTGTGTTGTCTAAATCACTGTCTATCTTTTTCTTGTTGTTGTCTGTTGTGTCTCTGTATTACTGACTATTTATGTATATCTCTGTCTCATGGAAAACACTCGAATTTTGAATATCGAGCAGTAATGACAGACGGCCTGAAAGGAAGCAGCAATTAATTATTTCCCCAACTGTTTCCATGGGAAAAAGGCATGTAATAATCCAGAATTAACTGCGCATCCTAACGGTAGTATACTGTGAAGAACTGCCATTAATTGTCCAGGAATCAGTGCCATTGAATGAGACGGGAGCGGAAGAAGACCTAGTCTGGAATCATCGACCGAAGAACATAATTCGTCAAGCTGAGTTTTGAATTCGTCGAGCTGAGCCTGAGTTCGTCGAGCTGACAGTCTTCATTCGTTGAATAGACAATCTTCAATATCAGACAAACATTATTCGTTGAACAGAGAACTAAATTCGTCGAGCTGAGAAACAAATTCGTCGACCTGAGAAAAATTCTGGACTTGGACGAAATACTCTGCATCTGCTGAAATGCTGTGCCGACATAAAATGGTGTCGACAGATTGGTCTTGGTGTCGACACAAATCCTCTGGTGTCGACACAAGCCCTAAGTGTCGACACAGATCCTCTGGTGTCGACAGAAGCTGGTGTCGACTGAAATCCTGGTGTCGACACAAATCGCCTGGTGTCGACACAAGCCCTAAGTGTCGACACAGATTCTCTGAGTACACAAATCGTCTTGTAGGGATTAGCATTCGTCCACCTGAGAAGCTGTGAACTTGAGGTCCAAGTTCGTCGAGCTCATAATATAATTCGTCGACCGAAGCATGAAGTTGGACTTAGAGAAATTCTGAAGTAGTCCTGAGAATGCTTGAAGTAGAATCTGGTGTTCGTCGAGCAAAGAACAAAGTTCGTCGAGCTCAGCACTGCGAATTGTCTCACGATCGTCGAGCGCAGAGCTCCCTTCGTCGAGCTGAGTTCGACGAACGTCGAACTCATTTCACTTAGTCTGAAAAACTGATAGATCTGGAGTTCCTGATGTTCTTGAAGAAGGCTGGTCCATCTGAAGTTGAGATAGAGGACTGTCCTAGACTCTAAGACAAAAACTTGACCCAGACTATACATGATGGGTCACATCCTAAGTCAGTGAACCTATCCCAAATCAACTAGGGATCCAATAGATTGCACTTGTGTCTCTAGATAAGAAGGCCAAGAACATAATAATAAGTGTAGTTGATGACTCCATATTGCAGAACCTGATCCACTGCCAGTCTGCTAAGGAGATGTTGCAGTCCCTCGTCAACTTGATGGAAGGTACAGAAGAAGTTAGGGATCATAGAAGATCCCTTCTAAATCAGAAATATGAAGCCTTCCGACAAGGACACAAGGATGCATTACTAACACTTTTGAAAACTTCTTTAAGAGAGACAACGACCCAAGGGTCTATGGCGGAGTTTTTATAAACGGAGAACTAAATGATAAGTTCTTGAGATCCCTAAACAAGGAATGGGATAACAAGGTTTATGCCATCCGAGAATTTGGAAAGCTAACTGAGACAGAACCGCAGAATCGCTTCAGGAAGCTCAGGTCATACGAGCTGCAACTCAATACAAGAAAAGCTGAAGAAGAGAAGAGCAGGTCCTCGTCCAAGGAGAAGTCTGTTGCTCTCAAGGCAGAAACCTTAAGGAAGTTCAAGGCTACCTCTCCTGCCCCAGCACAACAATTTAGTGAAGAAGAAAACTCGGAGCCAAGTACCTCAGGCTCAAAGCTATCTGAAGGAGAGTTCTTTCTACTCTCACGACAGTTCAAGAAATTTTTGAACAAAAAGAAGCAATGGAAAGGCAAGGATACCTCCTACAAAAGATCATGACATGATGGTGATCGACACAGAAAAGGCTGAAGCAGCCATGACAGGTATACTTCTAAACCTAACAAACATATTTCTACTGATATCATTTGTTATTGTTGTAATAAGACAGGTCATGTCATCGCTGATTGCCCCCACAAGATAAAGGATGGTGGAAGAAGAGAAGAAAAGAAATCTTCTTACAATAAGAAGAAAACAGAAAAGAGCCTAATAGCCAAGAAGGGCAAGACTTTTGAAAACTCTCAGCGACTCCGACTCATCTGAGTCGAGTGAAGAAGAAGAAGTCTACTTTGGGCTTATGGCTCAGACTGATGATGAACAAGAGCCCCAGTTCACTGGGAAGGTAAACTCTCACACTCCTCTTTCCGATTCTGATGTTTCTGAGCATGATAGTAAGGATAGCTCTTCTGACGATGAGTCTGAACTCATGGCCAAGTACAAGGAAATAATCATGGCTTACGACAAATGTCGACGAGTCGTGAAAACTCAAGCTAAAGAGATAAAGTCTCATAAAGCTGAAGAGAGCACTTTGAGAGAGGAAGTCGCTAAGACCGACTCGCTCATAGAAAACTTAATGCTGCCATTGAAGAATATAACAACTCTCTCGAGCACCTAGACCTTAAGGAGAAAATCATAAAAGAACTGGAAGCACAACTTGAAGCCGAAAAGAAACTTGTTGAAAGTTTCTCGAAGCAAAGATTGTTCTTCCATTCGTTGCTGAATTCTCAGCTAAGGCCAAGGGTGCTGGGCTAGGACATGTCGAAGCTCCTAGTAAATCTTCTAGGAGAAATAAAGCTCAGAGAAAGAATAAGGTCGCCAAGAAGGATCTGGCCAAAGAGAAGGGGAAAGCCCCTCAAGATCAGACTTCTTTTAAGAAAGTTATATTTCCAACTTTGATTCAAATTTTGTTATTCGCAACCCGAGACTTATACCGCCAATTGCAAAGGTATGTTTGCTTCTTTTACTTCCTAATTATAGATAAATTAGGGTTATATAAATATAGAAGTCCGGATTTTCATTTTCTACACGAATCAAAATTCTTTCTCTCGAGTAAGCCGAAAACGCTTGATCTTCCGCTGAAAGTTGCAGAGCCCGCGCCTTCTTCTTCCCCGCCGTAGATTTTTCTCAAATCTCTGGATCATGCCGCCCTCTTCTAAGATTGGAATCGATTCAGAACTTGTTACCACCGGAATTGCCGACATTTCATACGATTTTTGCAATCTCTTGATTCTCCTCGACACTGCTGGCCTCACATTCGTTCTCCAGCAGCCATGTAAGATTTTGTTTCCTGAAGTTGAAGAGTTTTTCAAGAATATCAAGGTCAAGAGAAATGGGACAGTTCTAAAGTCCAAATTTAAAGGAATCAAGATTAAGCTAAACAAGACCTCTGTTTCTACTCTCCTTCGACTGCTAGTCGTTGATGAAGAAGATGACCTAGGTCCTGAAGAATCTGACAGGACTTGTATGTTTTGAGGTGTCTCTCCAGATGCACTCACCATCAAATGATCAGAACTGAATCTAGAAGGAAAGCTCTTGGCGGATATTATTGGGAAGATACTTCTGTGCAAGATAAGTTCCATCAGGGATATTTCACTCAGCCTCTTTGACATCATGCAAGCCATTGTCTGCAAGAAAAGGTATCAATTTGGGATGTTAATTCTGGATAAGATCAAGGATAGCATAAAGGCTCCAAGTTATTCTAGGATTATTTCTCTTCTCCTACATGAGATTAATCCTGAAGTATTCAACTTCTCCAAAGGGATTATTCTCCATCACATGAAGAAAGTCTCCATTTCATCCATTCAAAGATGGGACTTGAAGCTCTTGAAGCCTAGTCAATCTACCAAAGCTCATGGCCTTCCTACTACAGAGGACATGACCCCATCTCGCTCTCCACCTCTTATTGCCAGCACATCTGGTGCAGCTATTGAGGGGGAGCTTGCTCCTTCTGTTCCAGAAGTTAGAGTCTCTACCCCACCAACTGATCCTTCTCCTCCACCTCCTACTCCTGAAGAAGTTCCATCAGAAGCCCAACTCCAAGAATCCCTTCTCTCCACTAATACAGCCATCAATGAGATGATTGCAGAACTCACTGCTGATGAACCTCTTCCCCCTTTTCAAAAAGAGCAACCTGCTGATCAACCCAAGCTACTCACTCTTGTACCATCTTCCACACATACTCCATCATCTCCCATCCAGTCTCCTGCTGCTAAAATAAAGCAGGATGACACCATTTTGATTTCTGATGAGCCAGAACAGTCTCCTGAACCAGTTGAAGCTCCATTGAAGAACCTGCACTTCACCATCCCCATAGTCACTGATGAAGGGGATGCCCTGATCCATACCACCAGAGCTCAAAGCTTAGTCACTGTTGAAGAACTTGTTCCATGGTCTGTTCCTCCTCCTCCAGCTCCCTCTGTTGCTCCTCCTGCTACTGCTGCCAATGATTTGATGGGTAAGTTTGTACATCTACTTCAAGAATAAAAGAAGTATTTTGATGATTCTCTCAAAGCTATGACTGAGAAAGTAATTGCTCTAGAGAAAGAGATGAGCAGGGGATTTGCTGAGATTCAGCACAACACAGATCAACTCAGATATTTATTCCAGATTGTTGGCAAAGATCTGGACCACACTATCACTAATGTTGGTAATGTCATGGAACAAGGAGTCACTCTTGCCAACAATCACATTGAATTAGATAAGAGAGTAGAAGCAACCAAAATGAAGATCTGTGAAGAGGTCGACACATTCAAAGAAGATGCCATAAATACGCTAACTATAGTAGTCAGAAAGGGGGAGAGTTTAGTCAAGGAATATCTTGAGAAATCAGATGCAATCAGGCAAACTCAATGGGAAGAGAAGATGAACGAGATTCATGATGATGTGCTAGGCCATATTCAGAGTGTGAAATTCCATACCTATGACAAAGAAGTTTGGATGCACAATATGATTATTCCTGTGTTCCCAACAGATCCAAACATCATTCCTCACCATCTGAACCCCGTGGCCCCTATTGCTCTAGCCCCTCAGCCTACCTTCTCTCCTAGACCTGAAGGCTATGAAGGTCCTCCTCTAGAATCATATGCTCAGGTTTGGGAGACAGACCCAGCAGACATATTCTTCCAAGCTCCTCAGGAGATTGATATTCCAAAGAAGAGAAGGAAGTATGGTGATGGAGACTCAGCAAGCAGATCAATTCCAGTTCTAGATATAGAAAAGTGGAAAGCTCCAGAGTTTGCTGAGATCTGGTCCCCAACTTCAAAGTCTCTCATACTAGATACTCTCAAGCTTGTCATGGACTTCAATGAAAACAGGAAAGATCATTACAGCTCCCAGGAATTGGAATTGTATGAAAAGTCAATGACAAAGAGAAGGTTTTATGACAGGGAATTTGGAAGGAACAACCCTGCTACTCCTCCAAAGCCTCCAATGTACTATCCCAAGCCCTACAGCTACCAAAGAGGACAGTAAGAGAAGAAGGACAAGCAACACCATTAAGTCTAAGCATGAAGAGAATTATGAGAGTGTGGATATGATTTATGTAGAAATGATATTTTGGACAATCTTATTTATATAAGTCTTAATTCTGATCATATGCTCTTTGATTTTAATCCTTATGCTTATTGCACTGCTTTCTCTATTACATGTCTAGTTCTTTTCATGTCTATATAATTCACCTTAGTGTAAAGGGTTCTGACTTTTACAAATAGGGGGAGATTGTTGGGTATTGTATCCATAATAACCCAGATTTGGTGAAGTCACCCTTGAACTAAGATGAATTAAGTTATAATTGATGTCTTGTTTGAGTTATGTGTTTGCAGGACTATATTGCCAAGTGTAGACCAATGTCAGTCTACAATGGGTCACCAAACACAGGACCATACAATGTAATCCTTCATTATGTGATCCATAGTGTTGACTCATGTGTAGTCACTCTATTGGGATACACTTTATTTTCAAGCACTAGGACTGATTGGAGAAAGAAATGTTGCTGAATTTATTGAAGAAGAGAAAATTCTATTGAAGAATTTTTTGCTAAGTCTTTTACTCAAGTAGTAGCTTATATACTCGAGTGAAATACTTAGTCATTACTCGAGTAAGTATATCTATACTCGAGTAAGGGAAATGGCTCTCGAGTAGTCAAAATATAGCTCTCGAGTAGCCAAGTCAATTATTCGAGTGGATCCTCTCTTATTCTCGAGTTAACAGAATTTCCTCTGAAAACTTTTCTAAGTGATTTACTCGAGTAGTCATATTAGTACTCGAGTAGATTTGTCTTTTGTCTCGAGTTACAGAAGATAGAATTTTGTATTGTTTTACTTCACTCGTGTAGTCAAGTTCATGTACTCAAGTAGTCTATCTACTACCCGAGTAGTCCAGGTTTAATACTCGAGGGATAAGATTTTCTTCCCTCGAAATTTTTCTAAGTCCTTTACTCGAGTAGTTATTTTCATATACTTGAGTAGTTTATCTCCTCTTGAGTAGTCCAGTTCCAGTACTCGAGTATCCCGTGTTCTTCCCTCAAAAATTTTTCTAAGTCTTTGACTCGAGTAGTTCTTCTACCTCTCGAGTAATATATCCCGTACTCGAGTAGTCTATTTCTACCACTCGAGTAGTTCAACTCCACGTCTCGAGTAATTATATTAGCACTCGAGTAAATCATTTTTGTACTCGAGCAATTACTCATTCTTTTTGAATTTTTCTCTAAGTCCTCTACTCGAGTAGTCTCAGTCTATTCTCTCGAGTATTATTATTAAGTACTCGAGTAGGTAACATTTTACTCGAGTAAAACAGTCGGATTTTTCCAGAAAATTGCTAAGTCCAGATTTGACTGGAATTTCAAATGCCATGACGTGATTGGTCCACGTGTACGTCATTAATGCTAATTATGACTGTTAGGGAGATCTTATATAAGGTCTTGTCAAAACCGACTAACCCAAAAGGGTTGTCAAGCATTATTCTAAGAATTTCTGAATCCTATTCTCTATGCCCAAAAATAGAAGTTGTCGCCGCCGATCTTCTTCGTGCAAATTGCTAGGGCTTTCGATTCAAGAGATTCATATCAAGAAGATTCACAGATCGAGATTGTTGTTCATCTCCTCATCTTCTCTCAGATCTTGTGAAGCCAAAGAATTTCAGATCCAGTTCTTGCCGAAGTTCTTCTTCAACCTATTCTGAAAAAGCCGCAAAGTTCAAGAGGAAGACCTTGGCTGACTATTTCTAGATCTGAGAAATTATTACTGTTTGTATTTTCATATATTCTCAATTTTATTCTTGTAGGTGATTTCTCTCCGAGTATAAGAGCTTTTTGTCTCCGAGTTATAGGAAGTTTTTACCTTCTTAGTGTAGATCCGTGTAGTGGATCGAGATTGTAGGAACTTTGTTCCGAGGCGTAGGATTGGTTTTCAATCCGAGATAGTGGAGTAGCCGAGTCTAGTGCTTTGCTAGTTTGGTGAGGGAAAGTGGATGTACCCAAGGTTGGGGAACCATTATTAATCTTTTGTCGTCTGGATTGCATGGTTGATTATTGTGTACTTAGATCTCTAATTTTTTTATTCGGCAAAAAGACACAAAACTCACCTATTCACCCCCTCTAGGTGATTTAGGTAGACAACTGAACACTTTCAGGTGGAGAATTTGCGAGTAGAGAAACAGTGTCAGCGAGAAGTAAAAAGGCAATCAGCGGATGTAGAAGAAAAATGGCTCGGCAACATGACGACCTAGCAGGGAGACGACCTCGACCTACTGTGGCGCTGATGTTGTAGCGACTTCCGGAACGTTTAGTGAGCCGAGGAGGCTCGGGTCAGGGGCGACTATGCTGGGAATGTAGTCTAGCCCAAGATCGCTGAGCAGCTTTAGAGTGCTGGTAGAGCGCGCAGAGTTATTTGTCACCGCCGCGACTTGTGCAGTAGGTGGCGGTAGGTCGACCGTGTCAGGGGCGGGTTTCTTCTTAGACTTCTGGGTTTTCTTTTTTTTGGAGGGGGTAATTCGGAGGCGGCATCTTCTTCACGCGGCCTTTTAGGCTTAGCAATGCCGATAAAGCCGGTTAGATCAGCTAGGCTGTCTTGAATAAGATTCTCGACGTTCAACATCGTGCGCGAGCTCTAGAGATCCGCCTGAAAAACCAGCCCCCCCTTATTTATAGAGATCTGGAGGCAGTCATCATGTATGAGCAGCTCTGATACTCGGCATAGCAGCTCACCGAATAAGTGTTAGATGATTCTTTCTGAGCTCCTACGTCGCTCAAAAAGAGCGGGGATTGTGTACAACCCGTATTCATCGAGGGTTGACCCTACCACTGCCAGGTTAGCAAAAGTCAAGGTCAACAAGTCAAGATAGAAGTCAGCATCAGCGTACAAGACCTTAGAAGGCCTGGGAGAGTATGGCGAGCTCCCCTCGCATACTCGCCAGGTAGGCGACTAGGCGAGATACTCACCTAGCCCGTGTGAGTTCCTCCGGAAGTCGTCGAGTCGCCGGGTGGTGGGGTATAAATATGACCCCCCCCCCCATCCTTGGATTTGCCTATAAATAGGACCCCAGACGTATGAGGTGAGGCTCTGGAAATCCTCTACAGGATACTCGCGAGGTCTCTTTTCAGGATACTAGACAAGTCTTTGGATTCTTTTTCCTTAGAAGCCAGGTCGCGAACTTGTGAGTTGTCATCAGCTAGTCTCCCTAGTACCTAGTTCGGTCATTTCTGGTTGAGAAGGGGCTGCTCCTTTCGAGCATCCGGGTACGTGCTGGGACCTTCCTGTCGCAACATCTGGGGTCTTGTTGACCTTCATCCTTCATTCTTCATCGAAATAGTCTGATCTATCCTCTGAGCCGGAAACCTTAGGCGGCATTGGTCCAAATTCGAGGTTGGAATTTTCGTGGCTTCAACACTACGCACGACTTGGAATTTGCAGTCATCATTTATGCCTTGAAGTTGTGGTAGTGCACAACAACTGCACCTCATGTACAGCATCCTTGTCCCTCTTTTACTGATGCTCCTACAGCTCGGTCCCATAAAATGATGTGGTCACCGACTGTTGGTCATAAAGACTAAATCAATATCATCCTCGCCTCACCACCATGGCTCCTAGGCACCGTACCAGGAGGATGAAAGCGGAGCACAACAAAGCAGAATGGAACAAGCAGGTTGCAACTACCCTAACATGTGTATGTATAAAAGAACTATAAAAAGAAAGCAGTATTGTAAATAAGTAAAGTAGAATATTAAGAACATGTAAAGTAAACTAGGAATAAGTAAAAGTAAAAGATGGTAAACTAAGTAAGTAACCATGAACTATAGGAATGCCTATACAAACCTATAGACCAAGGGGTCATTTTACAAGGCCTATTGTATAAAGAGTCTCATACCAATTTATACAATAGGTGTCAAGGGTAACATGCAATGAATATGCTATGACATGCAAGTATTCTATAATAAGAACATGCACGTGCAACACACACACCAGACTCTATAAACACAGACCTTTAGTTCCCCCATTCTAGAGCGTGACCTCCCAAGATACCTCCGTAGTGGCAAACAGAAGCGGTGGGTTGAGCCTCACCCACCTCTAAACCGGTATTAGCACTACCAGTCAGACCTATCCTACTCCTCAACGCTGGTGCACTAAGCAGAGCTCCTACATACTCTTTCTGGTTGCTGCACCGGGCTTTATTTGGCCAAGTGCTAAACCACACTTCCCGAGTCAACGTATTGGTGTCAGTGTGACGACTCTCCAATACCGAAAACCCACCACCTTATATATTATGCACATGCAACATTAATGTATTTCCCACCAAGCCGAAGCTCTCCAGACAGTCCTGTAAATCACAAATATCTACCAAGCCAAAGCTCCCCGGACTAACCCGTCCATCACAACACCATTCAAGCCATCGGCTCTCTGGGTTAACCTGCCCATCACCAAAACCACTAAACCCAATAAACAAAAATAATAATTTCATCCCCGAAATTCAGGTTATGCCTGCGAGGTCTCTAATGAGATTAACTGCATGTAACATCCCTCAGAAATTGAAGCTATACCTGATGCAAAGACATCCGGGTACTTCTGCTATATCTGATCTAGAGGCTCCCAGGTATGCTCCTCTTGTCCATGATTTGTCTAGATGATCTTGACCATCAGAACCTTCTCGCGCCGCAAGACTCGCACTGTCGTATCATCGATCCTGACCGTCTCCATGCTGATTGATCGATCTGAAGCCGCCGAGCCATCTATATTGCTAACCTGTAACTCTGGCCATAATAGAGCCTTCCAAAGAGAGGATGTGTGGAAGACGTCATGCAAATCTTCTAACTCCGGCAGTATCTCCAGTCTGTAAGCCAAGGTACCGATCCGCTCCAGGATCCTGTAAGGCCCCATGATTCTCAGACTGAGCTTCTTCTGAACACGCACCCAAAAGATCCCATGCATCGTGTAACACCCCAAATCCCAATTTGGGTTCAGTTTGGGTGACACGGCCTGGGACACGGGCGTGTCCCAGGGCATGTCGTGCTCGGGTTGAGCAGTTGGGTGTGTGGTCGACGAATTTCAGTCGACGATAGTCGAGTGCAGAGTAAACGGCCTGTGATGTGGGCTTGTCCTTTACGGGTTATAGTAAGGAATGCATGTGTCTGAGGACATGCGTGTGTCCTGGAGGACACGGCCTGGGACACGGGCGTGTCCCATGGCCGTGTCCCACTCGGGTGAGCTGAAGTTGTGTTGTGTGACATACATGACTGTTAGACACGGGCATGTCTACCTTGACACGGCCGTGTAAGGTGTGACAAGGGCGTGTCATACGGTCATGTACTGGTTGGATTTGAGTCGGTTGTCTGCCGCTTAAGTGACATGGGCGTGTCACAGGGCGTGTCAGGCCATGTTAGGCCTATTTTTGGGCAGATCAGAGCCGTTCGTTTCCCTATTCTGGATCCAAGGGTCCAGGTCCCTTCCCTGTGGATAAAAGGCCAAGAATGAGGGCTTAGTCCTTCATTTCATTCCTTCTCAAAGAGAGAGAAAGAGAGAGGTCAAGGGAAGGAGAGTAAGGAAGAGGAACCAGCTCGTGGAGGAGCTGTAGATTGCGGATTGAAGATCCGAGTTTGGATTCATGAAGGCAAAGCCGAGGTGGTGATTTCCATCTGGCTAGTTTATGGCTCCAAAGCGATCTTCAAGGGTAACAATCTCCTTCATGGACATCGAAGTCCTTTCTTTAAGCATATGCATGGAATCCTCCACCAAGAGGTGGATATCGTAAGTGATTCCGTGGTTGAGTCCTCATGGAATCCTCCACCAAGAGGTGGATATCATAAGTGATTACTTGGTTGAGTTTCAATGTCTGGTGTAGGGTGAGACTGATATTGATACGTACCTGCATGTGTTTACCAGACTGGGACGCTATGCGGGGTCTACCTTCGTTGTGGAAGCACGGAAGACGAATCGCTTTTATGAGGGACCTACACTAATACAGATCAACCCCCCTAGTGGTGTAGATGGCCAGGTTTATCTTTGCTCCCTGGAACTATAAATGGTGATTGGAAAATAAAGATCGAAAATGTGCCCCTTGTCCAGGTTGATCCAGAGCCGATTGGACTCGAATCAAGCCGCCGATTGAAGTTGATCTATCCACTAGAGAAAGAGAGAGAGACAGGACCTTTTGGGAGAGTTGGAGTCGAACTGACAGCCGTGCCTCCATTGCCGGAGTTTTAGTTTTCGGGTGCTCTGCAACTGTACTACCAAATGGCTTGCCTTATGCTGGTAAGTGAAGGAAATGACTCCTCTGAGTCCGCTGAAGCTTTTAAGAGAGCCAACTGGGGGAGGGGAAGGGACGGACATCAATTTCCATTAATGGCCTTGAAAGCCATTTTCGGCCAACTGAAATTCCTTTAAATTCCCTCCCTTGGTGGCTGGGAAGGGCCTTTGATCTCCTCCTAATTCATCAGGGGAGATTAATCTAGCAAGAAGAGAGGAGCCCATGG
Organism: Platanthera guangdongensis; assembly: GCA_039583875.1. Lineage (NCBI taxonomy): Eukaryota > Viridiplantae > Streptophyta > Magnoliopsida > Asparagales > Orchidaceae > Platanthera > Platanthera guangdongensis. Next base: position 108,879,902 of record CM077151.1, read on the forward strand.
CCTTCCAAACCATAAATGGACTTTACTCCTCATTTTCTCTCTCCTCCATTAAAGGAAAAATGGAGCTTTCTATCTCCTACTCAGCAATTCCAAAAAGTGAGTGTATTTTGGGTGATTATAACCTTCATGATTCTAGTTGGCCACCCTTGTTGGGCTTAGCCCAAGTGGATTGGGCTTGAGCTAGCCATTTAGGCTAGTTTGACCTAAATCTACGTTGAGTTGACTTGGGTCAAATTGGTCTTTTGGTTTCACCCCAATGGGTCCTTAGTGACTCATTGGCCTCCCCTAAGGTCTAGGAAGGGTTGGGTACGTTTGGCATGACACCTTGGAGTCCACTTGACCCTTTCTTAGGGTACTTTGACCATCTTAGGGTTATGGTTGACTTTAGTCAATTTAGCCTCTTTGGTTGGCCCCAATGGGTCCTTGGTGACCCATTGGACTCTCTTAGGTCTTTGTAAGGTCTTGGTGGGTCCCTTTGGCTTAGGGGAGGTCAATTAATCATGAGTGAGCTTAGTTTGACCTATTTAGGGTTTGGCTTGACAATGGTCAACTTGCCCCTTTTGGTTGACCCCAATGGGTCCTTGGTGACCCAAGGGTCCTCATAAAGGGTTACGAGTGTTATGGTGGGCTCATGGAGTCAAGTTGAAGCCCTAAAGTCAAGCCCTATGGTGTGTGATTGAAAATTACTATTTGCAGCGCAAGGTACTTTTCTCCTTCTTACCTAAGTTCATTTGGTCTCCTTGGGCATCTTAGGGTTTTGTCATGACCAATTCATGACAAAACCATTCCTAAGGGTCTAGAAGTTTGAGGGATGTTACACGTCAAGCAATCCACAATCACCCAGACTGAATCATTCCTAGAGCGCAAGCAAGGCAACCCGTAGACAAAATCCATGGAGATATTTTCAAACTTCCACTCGAGGATACGTAATGACTGCAATAATACTCTTGGGCTCTTACACTCCACCTTCACCCTTTGACAAGCCTCATAGTGTGTAACGTAGTACTTAACATCTCTCTCCATTCCTGGCCAGAACATGGTCTTCCGCAAGTCATTATACATCTTGTCAATCCCGGGATACGCTGAATACGTTGTGCAATGAGCCTCTCTCAAGATGTCCTCTCGTATTCCACTTCCCTCGAGAATATAGAGCCTGCCACGGAAATGAATGAGGCGTTCCTTTAGAGTATACTCATTAGCAGATCCACTCTCAATTGCCTTAAACATAGGGGCTAGAGCAATATCCTTCCCTTGCTATCATCGGATCCGCTCTGGGATGTCGCATACTATAGTTTAATGCAGTTAGGCATTTCGTATACATTTTGTAATGATACTTAGCACCAGTGTAATATCCATCTCCTCAAGCACTTAAGCCAATTCCATAGCCATCATGCGTGATTCGATGCTCAACGCTGGTATCTTTCTACTTAATGCATCTGCTACGGAGTTCACTTTCCCAGGATAGTAGTTCAACGTAAACTCATAATCACATAGGAATTCTAACCACTGCTGCTGCCTCAAATTCAACTACTGCTTAGTATGAACATACTTAAAATTCTTACGGTCCGAAAAGATCTCGCAGTGGATTCCATATAAATAGTGTCTCCAAATCTTTAAGGCGAAGATCACTCATCCAAATTCCAAATCTTGTACCGGATAATTCACCTCGTCCTTCTTTAGCTTTCTTGAAGCAAAAGCAATCACATGCCCATGCTGCAGTAACACCGCTCTCAACCATGATAGGATGCATCTGTGTAAACCTGAAATCCTTCCTTCCCGGATGGAAGGGCTAGGATTGGTGCGGAGGTAAGTCGATCCTCCAGCTCTTGGAATGCAGCATCACACTGGGGTGTCCATTCATATGTCACACCTTTCTTTGTTAGGACAGTGAGAGGGAGGGCAATCTTTGAAAATCCCTGCACAAACTTGTCATTATACCCTGCAAGTCCAAGAAAACTTTTCACGTGGGTCGCCGAAATCAAAGGCGACCGCCCCTTCACAGCACGCACCTTGGCCGGGTCTTCTGCTAATACATCACAACTAATAACTTGGCCCAAGAAGGAAATTTCTCGGAGCCAAACTCGAACTTGCTGAACTTAGCAAACAAGGAGTGCTCTCTCAACTTCTCAAGCGCTAGGGCCAAGTGCTCTGCATGATCGTTCTCCATATTTGAATAAACCAATACGTCATCGATGAAGATGATGATGAAGATATCCAAATACGGCTCAAACACCATATTCATCAAACTCATGAATATGGTGGGGGCATTTGTGAGTCCAAACGACATCGCCATGAACTCGTACAGGTCGTACCTTGAACTAAAGGTCGTCTTATAAATATCTTCCTCCTTAACTCTCAACTTATGGTACCCCGATCATAAGTTCAACTTGGAAAACCAGTGCGCACCCACCAACTGATCGAAAAGCTCGTCCATCCAAGGCAAAGGGTAAGTGTTTCACGTGGTCAACCGGTTAAGCTCTCAGTAATCTATGCACAACCGAAGTAACCAATCCTTCATTACGACAACACTGGAGCTCCCCACGGCGATTAACTGGGGAGAACAAATCTAGAATTTACCAACTCTTGGTGCTATACCGGAAAATTTGCTTGCTTCTTCGGGGCCATCCTGTATGGGGTTCGAGATACGGGTTTGACACACGGTACTAGTTTAATTTTAAAGTCCACTCTCTTTGTGGGGGTAATCTTGGCAGCTTGTCTAGAAATTCCGGAAATACGGGAACATCTGTTATGCTGCCCACTTCCTCTTCATCTCAGAGCTTATAACAAAAACATCATCTCCCTGCGCATAGGACTTACCGGCCGGAATAAAAGATATTAACGTTCATGGAATGTATTTAGTACATTGTAATATGATTTTTGAATCCCCGAGCATCAATGTAATCGCCTTTGCTGCACAATCAATCTAGGCATGGGTCCGCTCTAACCAGGTCATGCCAAAAGCAAGATCGAACAGGGGTAGCTGCAACACAGTCGCCAAGGTTTCAAAAAGCCTTCCTCCAATATGCACATCCAGGGTGCACTTGGGAGATGAATTTATCATGGAGCCGTCGGGGACTCGAACTCTCCGATTATCTCCGGTGTAATGTCGCACCCCTTCCAGGTCCTTCACAAAATCTGACGAGACAAATGTGTGCATCACACCCATATCAAACAGGTCATAGTAAGTCCTCCCACTTATAGTCACCATGCATAAATGTTAACCATAATATTGCAATTTTACCGCATTTGAGGTATTGGTAAGAGAATATAATTATGCATAAAGTACCTGCTACGGAATCTTGTGGGTCCCGTTCCTCCATCATATCTAACGCAAACATTTGCTCATGCGGAGGTCCTGCATTCCTTCCTTGCAGTCCTCAGCCACACCCTCATCCTCATCCTCGCTGAGCCACTGAAGGAACAATAGGTACATCTCCTCCTAACTGCGGACAATAACGTCGGATGTGTCCCGGCTGATTACAGTGTAAGCAAACTCGCCCAAACTGCTCCCTAGGTTGTTGATACTATTGAATCTGCTAAGGTGAGGCAGGGATGGTTGTGGGGCCGGGTGCTCCATCATAATGTTCTAACGGAAGTGACCCCCTCCTCTTTGATTTCCTCCTCCGCCACGAGAATTCTACCTCTTCCTAAAGATGGACATCACTTCCATTACGCCTTCTGCGAGTCCCTTACCACTAGTTTGGACTCCCAAATAGTCTGCTTCCAACCTCTTCGCCATATCTATTATCTCCACCAAGCTCGAGTCTGGTATAAACAAAAAGTGCTTTCCTTAGGGGATCTCGCAAGCCTTTGTAAAAACACTTTTCTTATCCGCGATCATCCAAATCGTAGGAGTCCGCAAACCTTGCGAGATGCTGAAACTCCCACTGGTATTCTGCCACTGACTTGGATTCATAATTCAACCATAAGAACATTTCTTAAAGCTCGTCACGAGCCGCGGAAGGAATGAAATGCTCTAGGAAGAAGTTTGAGTATTCATCCCAACTTATGTGTGTGTAAATATTTCCCCCGAAAGTGGAGCCCATAAGGGACTTCCACCATCTCTATACATGTGTTTCAAGGACAAACACTGCTAGATTAACCTCCATGTTTGCTGGGCATCTAATTCCAGCCATCAACTATTGTACAGTATCTAGCCATTTGTAATTACGAACAGCCGACTCCGTCCAAGGGTAAGTAGGAGGGGAGAGGGCTTAGAAGACACTCAACCTAATAGAACCTAGGGCTTTCAGATGCACTGGGGCCTTCTGGGATCTGACCGTATCTAGGATTGTAGTAAGGGTTTGTCCCAGTTCCGACTGCTGAAATTGAGCAGGGATGGAAGGGATAAGGGTGAACACTACTGGCACTGTACATGCCAGAATCTACATAAAAAGGCACAAACCTATGGTCAGGTTGTCTAATCATAGGGTAACAACTGAACATACTTAGCGTGAATTACACATCGACATACCACTGCTTCTGCTATGTAAGTTTGACCTCAAACTGAACAATCGAGCGGGGTGGCACCATTGTTTAATGACTTCTTTATGTCAAGATCGTTTCAAGCTGATACCATATGAAAGACCCCTCCCCCTCCCAGAATAGAACACACTGCCGAAGGGATTCTTATGCCCAGAACAGCTGCCTTGCGGTAGTGTCAACACACAGGTTGACCGAAACTACAAGACGGCTATTCTGCTAGCTCTCACAATATCTTCCGTGTCAACCCAACATAAAGACAATAAACAGAAGTCAAAGAATAATAATAAGTAAATGTCCAAAGAGCTGTACATGAATAATAAGGTACTACATCAGTTCCTTTAATATCAAAGTACAACAAAATTTCCCGAAGGCTACCACAATGTCTCCCAAAAATCTTACACCTCAGAAACCTACGACAGCGAGGGTATCATCGTATCAGGCCCTATCTCCCTAACCTTTCTGCCATCTTGTAGGACCTGCCGATGCTACTGCTGCTCTATCCACTGTGTGTCCGCCTAAAAAAGTCGTCATAGCAACTGTTAGTCATAAATACTAAGTAGATATCTCATCCTCTCACCCCAGCGGCTCTTAGGTACCAGGCAGGAGAAAGAAAAGAAGTACAATATATATATAACAGTAAGTACAAGCAAGTGGTATATCTCTACATATCATAAGAGTAAAAAGAAATTGTATAACAAGTGATAGCATGATTCTATACTAGCAATTCAATAAAGGTACTGTAATTATCAACGACATATAATCTTACAACAGAAATATAACTTAACTTGTAAAAATTCCCATACGTATTTATAAGTTAAGGTCATCTTAAAAGGAAGTAACTCATTATATAAAAGTGTCCATACAAATTTATATGATAAGGATCTTATGTAATGCAATGATGATTTATGATGCACCCATGCAACTCACGCTTTCTGTTTTGTTATGTCGACATATTCCTTTGTTCCCACATTTTAAGCAGGCAGCTGACTTCTTAGGTGTCATCCGTCGTGGCCAAATGGTGACAGTAGAGCGGGCGTCTCCACTACTAGGTGGATAACCATACTACCATGCCTAGGCCTCCATACGCCTCAATGCTAAGATCACAATAGCAGAGCCCCAGCATACTACGGCTTAGAGGGGTATCGAGTAGGTGTGCACAAAGGACACAGCCTAAACTGGCATATAATCATGGAACAAAAGGAGCCTCTATGAGCGTATTACCAAAGGACCAACCCAACCATCCATTGACACGGAACTAGCCTCGGGAATGAGCACCGAGGACCAAGCGTAACCGCCCAAGGTCTATCTGTCAACTCCCATCGGTGTGACAACTGACAAGCCCGTAGACCTACCACAATATCCTTAACCGAGGATTATGACACCGTGTGTCAACAACCATACATGAAATTTCACTTGACCATGCCATCAAACATCCAAGGGCTCCAACCTTGTTCCTTCTCATCATTACCAATCTATTGCTCAAAAGCACTCAAGGGCTCCACACTGAGTCCCTTATCAACATACCTGTATGGTGCTCACAAGCACTAAAGCCTGCCTTAGCATGGGATGCTAATCCTCTTAGTTGTCAATCCCATCATATCTTTATTACCTGAGGAAAGCTACTAACACATTACAAGGCCATGGGCATTTTTATTCTTTTACAAATTAGCATGCACCTGCATATCAATCATACATCATTCCCCAAACTATCTTTCATTAAACACTTAAGCTTCAACATGATCAACACAACCTTGCAAGGAATACATCATATGTACTCCCAATAATTGTAAATCACCATATAGCAGTACGCCACACATTCATGCATCATGCACCACAACTCTTCCTAACTTATACAATTCATCACATTGTTATTAAGTGCATGTTTACCGGATTTCAGGGATAAATCATTTACAAGCAAGGTTCACCCAAAGCCATTAACTTATCGTGGTTACATATAATAAATTCACCCAATCCGAAATATCATTTGGCTACAATCTTCCTATTGAACCCAAACATCTGGATGCACGGCTAACACATAACTTACGTAGACAGAACATCTATACCGGCCTTATGTTAGTTCGAACAAATCATATCCTACACATAATACATTACAGCACATCCAATTCGACTGAACATTCTTGGGGCTACAGGACTCCGACAACAACGTGCATCCATCCATTGGAAAGGTGTATCTAAGGGCTACAACTTTCCTGTTTAGCCCAAGACCTATAAGTACACGGATCATAGCATAAATCGAGGATGAAGCCTGCTACATACAGAAAATAGATTTATGCATGGATCTTAAAATCAAACGAAATACATCGGTTCATCTTCTTCATCTAGCCATTCATACAAAGTTACATTCAACTCATCCTCCTCCCTTATTCACCCTCAATAGAACACCAATCTTCATAAAACCAAGTCCATCATCTTCATAGTGAAGAGAGGAAAGGTTGAAGACAACAAAACCTTAGGACAAACGTCCTAGCGTGGACCCATCCTAGGAGATCTTCATTTCGCACCGTAGTCAAGCACTCTTGAGCCGACATCTCTCCTAGATCATAACTTAAGATCTAGTACCAAGGGAGAGGGTAGGAAGTTCACCTTTTTTCCAGCCATAGATCTCGCTATCCTCCTTGGTGACATGTTTGGTTTCCTCGTCGGTATCGTTCTTCACGGAGAATGAGAGTTCTTCCTCAAAAAAATCAGACTCCGACAACTTCCTCATTTCTGTCGAGCTCGGTATAGGATCGATGCTGCAAAAAGAATAGAGATGTCTACGGATTTTGGGTATACCTTTTTATAAGGCAATATTTAGGTTACAGTTACTCTGCCACGTGTCATTCCATCATTGGACCGTCCATTATTACATTAAATAAGTATCCTTAAAAAGACTTGCCATAAATAGTCACTCAGCACATATCCAAAACTGGTTCAACCCGTAAGCATTATCCTGCAAACACAGCCTGGGTCGAAAATATTCCTAGGCCGAAAAAATTCTAAGTCAGATTTGTCGTATATATATACACGATGAATTGGCCAAAACTTCATAGCAGTTTCAAACAAGTAGTACAAGTCCCACTGATTTGTCTAAGTAAATCTGACGAATTCGTCAAGTCCAACTCGACGAATTCATTTAGTATCGTCGACAAGTTTCTCTGAACCTTCTATGTCAAGGCATCGTATGCGTTGAGTATCACTCGATGAATCGATGAAAGGTGTCGTGATAACTCAATGCCATTTGAATCCAATCAACGTACTCGATGCTTCGTCGAAAGAGTCGTGATCACTCAACGCCTTTTGAATATTGTTGACGTACTCGACCCTTCGTCAAAAGCATCGTGAATACTCAATGCCTTTTGAATCCAGTCGACGCACTCGACGCTTTTTGAATGTAGAATTATTCTAAGTAAAATTCTTCTTAGGCGTCCAGTATCACTCGACGCCTGTCCACCAGTAAATGCACTCAATTCTTTGTCGAGTCTAGTCGACACACTCGATGCGTCCCGGTTCCAGAATTATTCTAAGTAAAATTTTTCTTATGCATTGAGTATAACTCGACTCCTGTCCACCAGTTGACGCACTCGATGCTTCGTCAAGTCAAATCAACACACTCGATGGTTACCGGGTCCAAAATTTTTATACGTAAAATTCTTCTTATATGTCGAGTATCGCTCGATGCCTGTCCACCATTCGACGCACTCGATGCTTCGATGAGTCCTGTCGATGCACTCAACGCCTGTTACCAGCGCACCCCGAGCCTGAGTCAACATTCCTGACTCGATTCACGTGTGAGGGGTCTAGCACGAATCAGGACGTTACATATCTAACTTGCATTCCAGTTTTTTTGGCTTTTGACTTCGCACATATGACACACAAACATAAATCTTGATGAAACACATACTATTACTGTTTCCAGTCCACATCTCATATGGTGTCTTTAGAGAAGTTTTCATTGGAGCACGATGTAATGCCCCAAAGTTCTTAAAAATAGGAAGGAGTTGATTTCTGGGAGTTACCGCCAATCGGTAGCGTTAACGACGACTGTATCCAGCTGAATTAAATCAACCTTCATTTCAGGAAAGTACCGCATAATGGTAGGAAGGTAACGAGATGCAGTACCACTCGACGCACTAGACGAATCGTTGACAGCCTACTGCATGGCAATAATGAGCTATCGTGCTGCGATAACCGAATTAAATTGACATTTGTCTCTGGTCAATACCACTCGGCGATAGTGAGCTACTGTGTAGCAGTAGTAGGAGCGTCAGAGAGGCACTGGATGAGGCCACAGCCACCACCAAAGGGTATCATGTGGCGGTAGCAAAGCTACCGCATTGCGTTAGCTTCCTGATAAAGGCTAGTGAATGGATTATTTTCAAATTTTTCTCTCATTCTCTCTCTCACCCTTTATTCTTAAGGAAAGAGAATGGAAAATCCAGGAAGCAAGAGTAAGGGGGATCCGGCCCTATAGAGAAGGCTTTCGTGTTATCAGATTCGTGGGTCGAAGCCAGATCTATGGAGAGGAAGCTGTGGTAATCAGTTCCATCCGGATCAAGGGCAAGAGAATGGCTCCTAAGCGATCAATGAGGGTAACGACTTTATCCTTGGACAAGTGAAGTCCATAATTTGCATACGTGCATGGAACCTCTCACTAAAAGGTGATGAAAAAGGTAGTTTCCAGCGGGTAGATCATTATGATCCCCGATAGAAATTGCTTAAATAAACTGGAATCTAAGTACGAAATACACATGTTGTGTGAAGCCCATCTGGACAGGTTGGCATGGATTGGTGATGATTTGTTATGAGTACCAGAGAAGACTCCGAGGATAAATGCATGGATAAACGTGCAGAATCCGGGGTTATAGGGTGTGCATGATGCTACAGTGATAGTACTGTAGATGATCTCTAGGAAAACACCTAAAAATGGGGAGGAAATAGGATTTTGTACCCTATCGTGCGGCAGTAGTGCTACTGCCGGTGATAGCTCCCAGTGCGCTATGTTTGCGAGGCCTATCTCTAAGATACCAGGGGGCCACTATTTGAAGCTTTTGAGACTGATGAGCCCAACAATTGTGGCCAAGAGAGCCATTGTTTGTGATGATTGTGAGCTCAAGTCCTGGGGACAATGTGAGGGCAAATGAAGCTGTCAAGCCTAAAGTGCCCAGCTAAAAAGGCCAAAGAATCGAATGGGAAGGGGAGGCTGACGAACATCATGTCGATTGACCCTAATTCCTTAGGCGATGGTATGACAATTTGAGGAATGGGAGAAAGTGAAATGTACCTGCATTATGTCGATCTCGTACTAGATTTCCTGAAGTACCTGGTTGTCATCGTTGGCATAATGAGAGTCTTAAGCCCCGAGCCGAAAAGATTAGAATGCTCAAGTGTGGACAATCAAGTCTGGGACTGCGGATGGTGGTGGTACACGTAGATGTCCAGTACACCAAAAATGTGCCTTGAGTGCACGGGGCATGTGGCTATTAGTGCCTACATATATGGCAAATGGTGCTTACATGTACGTTTCAGTTAACAAAAGATATATATGCTGCTGCTTCAGGGAAGGAGAACCGCAGCCCCAAGTAAGGGGTGGGGTCATTATAATTTGGTTAGCTAATGCTGACAAATGCGTTGTTTTGCCACATTTTGGTGGCGCATGCTATGACGGTGCTAGAGAGGCAAGGGAAAGTAGGGTGAATAAGCCCCTATTATGGCGATTGGCTGGCTCTCAAAGGCCCAAAGGTGAACGTTTATTGTTTTCATGTATGGCCGGACTGTGTGTCGATATATGAAAGTTATATTTTATAAAGGAAACTGTCATAAGGCCTTAAGGCCAGAACATGTTATCTTTATACTATAAGGAAACCCATAAACACCTCATGGTGTAACTTTTAAATCCCAAAATACCCCATTAAAATGCATACTTTCTATTAATGTAGAGGCCTTTTGGTCTTTTCCCGGACTCAAAATTAATTAATACAATAATTAATCTTTATACTATAAGGATTTTAGGTTTCTTGTGGGGCTCAAACGCCGCTCCTGCCAGAACCCGGCCGAAAGCAGATCCTGCCAGCGCCGAAAGCAGCTCCCGCCAGCGACTGCCCGCCTCTGCGTCGTCCTTCTTTCTCCTCTCTACACGCCACCATCGTGCCGTCGCATCTTGCCTCTGCGTCCTCCACGGTGCTCCAGAAACTGCCAGCGCCAGAAACTGCCAGCACGATGCCATGAGGTATAACCCTACCTCCTCTCCCCAACATTTTGTTCTCCACAACTCTTCTTCTCTGCAGTACTCGACATACCTCATATCTCCTCCACAGTGCTCCATCAACAGAGCTTCTCCGTCGAAAGAGCATCTCCTCCACGGTGCCATCAACAGAGCTTCCACAGAGGTATAGCCCTACCCCCTCTCCCCACCATTTTGTTCTCCACCATTTTTTACAGTTTCTACAATCCAATTTCTTTCCATTTCTTTAGGGGCTGAGCGCTTCCACAGAGGTATAACCCTACCCCCTCTCCCCACCATTTTGTTCTCCACCATTTTTTACAGTTTCTACAATCCAATTTCTTTCCATTTCTTTAGGGGCTGAGCACACCCTAACTCCATTTTGTGCTCAACTCTCCTCACGGCATCGTTCCTGTTACTCAAAAACTGTGTTTATCTGTGAAAAAATGTGTTTAGTTCTCTGCTTCCAAGACAGTATGTTGAAACCAAACTTTGATTTTTCGAAGTTCTCTGATTTCTTTAGGGGCTGAGCACACCCTAACTCCATTTTGTTCTCTGCTTCCAAAGTCCTCAGTTTTTTTTATTGTTTGCTTCTTCTCAGTTTTTTCTTACTCTTTGCTTGCAAAGGCAGAATCCCCTGTTTTTATTTTCCAAATTTCTCTGATTTTTCGAAGTTCTCTGATTTTTCGAAGTTCTCTGCTTGCAAAGACAGTATGTTGATAATCAAACCTGTGTTAAGTGAAATAATCTGCCAAGAACACCGAAAATGAGTCTATTAAGTTTGGCGCACTAGCTGCTCCCTAGACAGTATGTTGAAACCAAACACAATTCATCATACTTATAACATTTTTGTCCCGGAATACAAAATGATTCTATTAAAAGCCCTCTCAATTTCAAAACAGTGAAATAAAATCCATCAAAAACTGTTTCAATCCTCCAGTTAGTGTAGTCCGAACAAAACAGCAAGACATAATTACACCAATAACTCCAGCCAATTTTCAATCTTCCAGATGGTAGATCAATCAAATGGTTTACCTAAAACTGCTGTTAAAATGCCTTGAGTTCTCAAATTTTACAGTTTCTTTACACAGAAACTGTTTTTCACCAATGATTTCTTTACATTTCTTTGTTCACCACTGAGCACACCCTAACGATTTCTTTACATTTCTGTGATGAAAGTGACGATTTCTTTACATTTCTTCAGTCTTTTATGGGTTGGTTGTGCACACCCTAATGATTTCTTTTTCACCTCTGAGCACAGAAATTGTTCGGCAGTATCTATTCTTGCAAACCATTCTTGCAAACCATTTTTTTGTACAGTTTCTGTGTACAGTTTCTGTGTACATTTTTTGTGTACATTTCTTTGTTGCATTTGATTTTCAGTTTTGGTGCTCAAAATAATAGCCGCAATAATTGGATGCATCTTATGAAACCATTCTGATGTCCAGTTAGTGTAGTCCAAGTATGTGTTTTAAGTTATTTTCCTTTCAAATTTGTGTTTCTGCTTGCATGTTTTTTTAGTGACGTGTTTGCATATTTTTTTGCATCTATATGCATTGATGATGTGCTCATCTGTTGTTGCCTGTGTAACTCTGTTCAGTCGTTCATGGTTCTCTCTAGCTTTCTAACATGTAGCGCTTTTGTCACCTCTAAAAAACAGAGCTTCTCCGTCGAAAGAGCATCTCCTCCACTGTGCCTAAACAGAGTTCCTCCTACAATATTGCTCATCTCCTCCTTACAGTGCTCTTGCCGGTAATTTTTTCATGCTCTTTAACATTTTTTTACAGTTTTTGCAGTCCAATTGCTTTCCATTTTTTTAGGGGCTGAGCACAAAAATTGTTCATTCTTTTATGGGTTAGTTGTGCGCACCCTAACTCCTTTATGGTTTAAGGTTGTTCACCTCTGTTCTTCCTATTTTATTTCACCAACGATTTCTTTGTAGACTTTAACATTTTTTACAGTTTTTGCGGTCCAATTTCTTTCCATTTTATTAGGGGCTGAGCACAGAAATTGTTCAGTCTTTTTATGCACAGGTTGTGCCCACTCTAACTCCTTTATGGTTTAAGGTTGTTCACCTCTATTCTTCCTATTTTATTGTTCGACAGTATCTATTCTTGCAAACCATTCTGTTGTTGAATCATCCACCACATTGGCTGTCATATCAAAATAATGTATGGAAGAGAGATGGGAGAATAAATGTTCTGCAGAGAAGAAGCTCAGTTATGTGCTCAGTTTTTGTGTACATTCCTTTGTTGCAATTGATTTTCAGTTTTGGTGCTCAAAATAATAGCCACAATAATTGGATGCATCTTATGAAACCATTCTGATGTCCAATTAGTGTAGTCCAAGTATGTGTTTTAAGTTATTCTGCTTTCAAATATTTGTTTCTGCTTGCATGTTTTTTAGTGACGTGCTTGCATATTTTTTTGCTCATCTGCTATTGCCGGTGTAGCTCTGTTCAGTCCTTCATGGTTCTCTCTAGCTTTCTAACATGTACTGCTTTTGTCACCTCTAAAAAACCAAGTAAAAGCGCCAAAATAAATAGGACTGAATTCTGAAAGCTATAAAGCAACTGTACGCAAGATATGATAAAGAACCAATATAAAAAGAATCCCAAGAAGATATCGAAGTGAGAGACAACAATAGCAGGGATATGAGAGATGCGGGGAATTAATTCAAAATGAGGCTTATAAGATGTTTAACTCATTTTTAAAATCATCCTTATCAGCAAAAACATGGCTTATAATTAATGATTTGCTTGATAATTAATTAACATGGCTTATTCATAGTTTGATTACATAGCAACTCAAACACATACAGATGGCAGACCAACATCAAGCAGGGGAGTCATCATCATTGACAACTCAGGTTGGGCCAGTTCAGCGTAAAAGAGGGAGGCCTTCGACTTTGACGACAACGCCTGAGCAAGCTCGAGAGTCAACCCGAGTGCGTGTTAGTAATTGGCGCCAGACATTGAGTACGGAACAACGAAATGCAGTGAATGGGAGGCGAAGACAATCGCGTGCATCGTTGGCTTTACAATCAACCTTGGATGTCCAACCAACCGAGTCAGAAGATCCAAATCAGCCAGATGAAATTAATGATAATCAACCAGCACCAAGCACGAGGACAGGTCGTCGAAATATAGCAAGAAATTACCATTCGTCCGACAACGTCAGCATCTTTCGTCTCCCGCAACCGAAAACTTGCCCAGACTGTGCAGCTCGATTATTTCACAGAGAATCAAAAAATTTATGCTGCAAACTTGGCAAAGTAGTTTTACATCCCATTCATGTACCCCCCCAGTTGATGGCTCTTTATACTGACCAGACCACAAAAGGGCGTCATTTCAGGCAAAATATTCGTGCATACAACCACGTATTCTCTTTCACATCCATGGGTGTGACGCTTGACGAAACACTACCGGCGTTCAACCAAGGTTTGTACACATTCAGAGCGCATGGAGCTATATATCATAAGATTGGTTCTCTTATTCCTACTCCGGGAAACAAACCACGATTTCTGCAGATGTTCATCTACGACACTGAAAATGAAACCTCACATCGTCTGGAGGAAAGTAATGGACTCGATATAGAAATATTGAATGAGATCAAATATATCCTTGATACTAACAACCCGTATGTCATGACTTTTAGACAAATTGCTCAACATCAACAATTACAATCGTGTCAACTACTTATTCGTGAACGACGGCCTACCGACCGACAATACATCCTTCCTACCGCATCTCAGGTGGCTGCAATATTGGTGGGTGTAGAAGATTTTGCAGAGTCTACCGATAGGGACATCAAAATTCATTCAACAGCAGGACATCTAACTACAATCAAAGAGTACGCGGGTCATTACGATCCACTTCAATACCCACTTCTACTACCGCATGGTACTTTTGGTTGGGATTTAGCTTTTCAGACAGATCAGGGGCTGCGCGTTAGTTGTTGCGACTTTTATGCATGTTTGCTACAGGTTTTAAAATTTATACTTATTACTTCAAAACTTTATGGATTGGATTTTCAATGTACTAAGCTCGATCAATTTGTGGCTTGATATAGATACGTTCGAATAATCCATCGATACTCCTTCATGGTGGACGACTGCTTCAACAGTATGTCGTAGATAATTACATCAAGATTGAGACTCAGAAATTGAGATGGATTAGCCTGAATCAAAATAAGATTCGTGCAGAGCTATATCAGGGTTTGCAAGATTGCTTAAATGCTGGTGAAAATGATGCAGGTACACTCACTTGCTTATTGATGTTCCTCCTATACTTTAGTAGATATAGATGTTCATTACCTTCTTTCGTGAAATTCCTTCTGCTTAGGAAACATTGGGCGACGAACCGTCCTTCCGTCCTCCTTCATTGGAAGCCCCCGAGATATGTATCAAAGGTATCAAGATGCAATGTCAATCGTCCAACACTACGGCAAACCAGATATATTCTTAACCATGACATGCAATCCCAACTGGAATGAAATAAGAAATGAACTGTATCCAGGACAATTGCCACATGATCGTCCAGATCTCCTTACGAGAATTTTTCGAGCAAAGTATGAAAATTTGAAAGATGAAATCTTCAATAAAGGTATCCTTGGAAAGGTGGTTGCGCACGTTCACATCATTGAGTTTCAAAAGAGAGGTCTACCCCACGTGCATATGTTAGTTATTTTTGATGCAGAAGATAAGTTAAATACTCCAGATGAGTATGATTCGTTGGTCAGCGCTGAGATACCCAATCAAGAGGAGGATCGCCCTTTATATGATGCAGTTCTAAAACATATGATACATGGCCCATGTGGTCACTACAAACCGAATGCTCAGTGCATGAAAAATTTTGGGTGCAATAAAAGATATCCTAAGCCTTTTGTAGAATATACTGTTCAAGGGAATGACTCATATCCTGTATATCGGCGTAGGCTTGACAATAGAACTATTACAGTTGGTCGTGGAGTTGTTGTGGATAATAGATGGGTCGTACCATATAACCCGTGGTTACTCTTAAAGTATGATTGTCATATTAATGTGGAAATATGTAGTAGTATTAAAAGTATCAAGTATTTGTATAAGTATGTTTACAAGGGACATGACTGCGTGTCGTTTGAAGTTCGGTCTGCCCCTAATTATGATGAGGTGAGCAAATACGTCGACGGTCGTTGGGTTTGTGCACCTGAGGCTTTGTGGAAGATATTTAAGTTTGAGATGACGAGGATGTATCCCTCTGTTTCGAGACTACAAATTCATCTACCAAATCAACATCAGGTCCACTTCGATAGTGACGAAACAATTTCAAATGTGCTGGCAAATGAGAGGAACGCCAGATCGATGCTGACTGAATTTTTTAGTTTGTACAATGACAACCAAGAGCTCGAGAAGTACCTATATAAAGATTTTCCAAAGTACTACAGATATTTAACTACCGAGCGCAAATGGATACCGAGGGTATCAACCCAAAGGGTTATTGGTAGGATATATGCAGTCAATCTAATGGAAGGTGAAAAATTTTACTTGCGGCTGCTACTCAATCATGTTAAGGGTCCAAAATCATTTGAGGATTTAAAGTGTGTGACTGGTATTCAATGCACAACATTTAAACAGGCTGCAGAGCGACACAGACTTCTTGAAGAGGATAATAGCATTCGAGATTGCCTGGCTGAAGCAAGATGTTTTAAAATGCCAATTTCGTTGAGAAGACTTTTTGCAACAATTTTGTTATACTGTGAACCGACCTGTGTACAAGACCTGTGGGATGAGAACTTTGACAGTATGACTGAAGATTACAGCTCAGCAAGCACTTCATGTAACACTTTTATAAAAGATAAGTTACTTCATGATTTAGATGACATTCTGCAGCAGCATAAAAAAACAATAACAGATTTTGGTCTGCCGTCCATAAGTGAAGGTTTTGAGGGTTCTCACAATTTATCCAGCCTAATAGAACATGAACGGTCATTCTCAAAATCTGATGATGACATTAATTCAGTTCAATCATTTAATCCAGAACAATTGTCAGCATTCAACATAATCGGTACACCTATACGAAAAAGACAAAATGCAATGTTTTTCTTAGATGGTCCAGGAGGCACGGGAAAAACATACCTTTATCGGGCACTGCTAGCAACTTTCAGAAAGGAAGGGTTCATTATATTAGCAACAGCTTCATCTGGGATCGCAGCAAACCTGCTCCCAGGTGGGAGGACTGCACATTCAAAATTCAAAATACCCATCAAATTTGAAATAATGTCAACATGCAAATTTAATAAGCAGTCTGATTTGCGTGATTTAATACAACAAGCCGGAGCAATTATTTGGGATGAGGCCCCAATGATTCATAAGAAGGCATTTGAGACTGTGGATCGATCTTTTAGGGATGTGCTTGATGTCAATCGGCCCTTTGGGGGCAAAGTTATGATCTTTGGTGGTGATTTCCGTCAGCTAACACCGGTGGTTGTAAATGGAACCAAATCTCAAATTATTAGCGCGAGCATCGTTGAATCGTATCATTGGACAAATGTTCACATTCTTAGCTTAACTGTGAACATGCGAGCTCATGACGATCCTCATTTCTCAGAGTTCCTACTGCGTGTGGGTAACGGTGATGAGCCAACTGTGCTAGATGATATGATTCAAATTCCAAACTCCATGGTCATACCTTGGGAAGATGAACGTTCTGTAAATATATTGATTGATGCAATATTTCCTGAGCTAGGTTCCCCAATTGATGTCAGATATATGGAAAGCAGAGCAATAATAACTCCTTTAAATGAGGATGTCAACAGAATAAATGAAAAATGTCTTGAAATATATCCGGGAGAATGCAAAACATACTACTCTTTTGATTCTGTTGTGGATGACACCCATAATTTATATTTGCCAGAATTCTTGAATTCAATAAATCCGGGAAATCTACCACCTCATGAGCTCAATCTCAAGAAAGGTTCACCGATAATGCTGATTAGAAATATTGATCCAAAAATTGGATTGTGAAATGGAACTAGGCTTACATGTGTAACATTTTCAAGAAATGTTATTGAAGCTGAAATATTGAGCGGAGAATTTAAAGGGCATAGAGTATTTCTACCACGAATTCCCTTGAAGAGTAGAGAAGATGTTAAGCTGCCATTCGAGCTCACCCGTAAGTAATTCCCAGTACGTTTAAGCTATGCTCTGACCATCAACAAATCACAGGGCCAAACAATTTCAAATGTTGGAGTATATTTACCGAATGATGTTTTTAGCCATGGTCAACTGTATGTGGCATTGTCAAGAGGAGTTTCTGCAAAGAACACCAAAGTGATGGTTAAAAATGGTACTTTGGATGGGCGTGAAGGAGTATACACTAGAAATGTTGTGTTCAAGGAAATATTCACAAAATTACATGCATCAGCCCAAATTACATAGATTGTAAGAATTATTGTATCTTTTGTAATATTTCTGTGTTTTATTGTTTTATTACATATCTCTAACTTATGTTTTAAATTAGGCAAATTTATCAAGCATTACTTGATGTCGCACCATAAAGATAAAATGTGTAAGCAGCTTACTTATTTTTTCTTTCTAGATTTTTGGGCTGCACTACGGTTATATAGCATAACACATTGAATTATATTTTTTGTAGATGGCATGCCTGATAGCATTGACGAATATTACAAAGACAAAGACGGTAATTTACCATTACCGTATCACTTAAGGCCTAAATCAGAGTACAAGGGGCTCCGAAAGATCATAAAAAGGGTGCCAAGGGATCTAAGCAATGAGGATAAATGGGCTTTTGCTTTTCGTGAGTTATTCACGCCATCAAAATATCTGGTTCCAAAGAACTACGACGAAAATGCCGTTGCGAAGGAGTTGCTGGGAAAAAGAGATAGTAAATGATTTTGCTTAGATGTAGTGTTATGCACTTTATCTGTTTATCTTTTACATTGTTATGTAGTTCTATTATGGTTATGGTTGTGGTCATGGAACGAGCAGGTTATTATTGTGGTCATTGAACGAGCGGGTTATTATTATGGTAATGGAATGAGCAATGTTCAACAGGTTATGGTTATGTTCATTTGTCGTCATTTGCTTCAAGAATTGATCAACATAAGTATTTTATTATATATGATGGTTTATAAATGAGTTCATTATTTACATCCACAAATATCTTCTCTAACTTCATTCTGTTTTCAATTTCAGCTATAAATTATAATAGTATGTGTCTATAGAAATCATTGTCTTGATCGTCTTAACTTAGATATGTGTATTAGTCTTTTAGTGTTATATCGATGTTTTGTTTTTATTTTTTTAAGTATTACTTTCAAATTAGAATTCGAACACTACATAAAATATATCCCCATACAAAAGCCACCATAGAAAATCTATATACAAAAGCCACCGTAGATATTTTCTGAAGGATTTTTGTACATGTTAACAATAATATTAGCCTCCACCAAATGTCGGTGACCAGGATCGATGTCGCCAACGATCGATATCACCGCCCCCGACCGATGTCACTGCCCATGACCGATGTCGTCGCCCCCGACCGATGTCGCCACCCACGACCCATGTCACCCCGACGATTTATGTCACGCACACGACCAATGTCGCCGTCCATGACTAATGTCTCTCCCTCAGGACCAATGTCGCGCCCTACGACCACTGTCGCCGTGTAACATCCCATGTTACTTGCCACTGCCCACACACAATGTAGCCGCCGATGACCAAAGTCGCCCCCCACGACCCCAATGTCGCTTCCCCCGACCAATGTCATCGCCCACGACCAATGTTGCCCCCACGACAAATGTTGCCCCCCATGCCAAATGTCGCCCCCATGACAAACGTCATCCCCTCGACATTTGTTGTCCCCACAACAATTGTCGCCCCCATGATAAATCTCGCCACCACGACAAATATAGTCCCCACGACAAATTGCGTTCCCACGACAAATGTCGTCCCCACGACAAATGTCGTCCCCACGACAAATGTCGTCCCCACGACAAATGTGACCCCCACGACAAATGTCGCGGACGACAACTGTCGCCCGCACGACAACTGTCGCCCCCACGACAACTGTCGCCCCCACGACCACTGTCGCCCCCACGACCACTGTCGCCCCCACGACAACTGTCGCCCCCACGACAACTTTCGCCCCCACAACATGGGTCGCCCCCACGACAACTGTCGCCCCCACGACAAATATCACCCCCACGATAAATGTCGCCCCCACGACAAATGTCGCCCCCACGACAAATGTCGCCCCCACGACAAATGTTGCCCGCACGGGGTCCCCCGTGCACGACTGCTTGTATGTATATATACATTCCTATGTTTATTGTTGACATTCCTGGCTTATTGGTTCCGTAACTAAAATAACTTCTTCCACTAGAATGCACTCTGAGTTAGGATGAGTATATGAAATGGTTTCAAAGAATAACTCCACTAACTGTCAATGGAATATGGCGTGGGGCCCCGACTGGTCCTTCTGTTATATTCTATGTGATGGACAGAGGTATTACACATGATTTATAGTAAGAGCAGCAGTCTCTAGATCAAATTCGTTGAAGGAAAAAGGAAAATCTGCATGACTCATCATCAACTGGACCATGTCTAACAGAGGACGATTACTCCTCTCAGACACACCAATATGATGTGGTTTTTTTGGAGAAGTGAGTTGTGATACAATACCACACTCTTTCTGATGATCACGAAACTCATGACTCAGGTATTCACAACCTCAATTAGATAGGTGTGCTTTAACACTTTTGTTTAGCTGGTTCTCTACTTCAATCTTAAACTCATTGAACTTTTCAAAGGTTTCGGATTTGCACTTCATAAGATACACATATCCGTATCTACTGAAATCATCAGTAAATGTAACGAAGTATTAGTACCCAACTCTAGCTGTAGAACTTATGGGTCTGCATACATCACTATGTATTATACCTAAGAGGTCATCAGCCCTCTCAGTATGTGCAGTGAAAGGGACCTTAGTCATCTTGTCTAATAAAAACACTGACATCTCTCAAATGATTCAAAATCAAATCAGTCTAGTAGTCCATCTTAATGGAGCTTGGATATGCATTTTCATTTATATTGCCCAAACAATAATTCCAAAGGTACGCTGGGTTTGAGTCATTTGTTTATGACTTTTAGTACTTTCAACATTATGGATCAGATGGTCCAAGTTCAAAAATATAAACCATTAAACAATTGGGATATACTATAACAAACATCATTGATAAAGACGGATATAATGTTTCTAGCTATGGAAGGAATAAAATAACATTTATAAAATTCTATTACAAGCCCACTGGGCAAAGAAAGATGGTAGAAGCCAATGATAATGGAAGTAATCTTTGCTCCATTTCCTACGCGTAGGTCCACATCTCCTTTACCCAGCATTCTTCTTCTTCTCAATTCCTGCACATTTGTACAAAAGTGAGAACCACATCTGATGAATAACAAAATATATAAATTTTTAGTGTATTTTTTTGTTTTGATTTAATAAAAAATGTAAATATATTGTATAAATACCTAAATGAATAGTTTTTTTTATTTTTCAGTTCTAACTTAATCTATTTTTGTACCCTATAGGTATTTCTGGACAAAATGGGCATTTCGGGAAAAATTCCTATGTCACGCTCTAGGTCAAGCCCGTGACCTAGGGCGTGTAACTTTAGAGCCAACAATTTCAGCATTTCAGGAGATTTCGGTCAGCGAAATAAAGTCACGCCTTCGAACACACCCGTTCTCCACATCTCACGCCCGTGACATAACCCGTGAACAAGCAATGAACTCGCTGTCGAGACCCGAAGAAGCCAAGCTACCATACCATGCAGACATGCCTAGATGTCACGCCCGTGACCAATAAGTCACTCCCATGTACTTTCAACCCAATCCAGAAATCGGTCGAAATTCTCTCCACAGATGCCACGTCAGCGTCATGCCCACGTGACACGCCCGAGGGGCCATGCACTTCAAAATTTTCGTCTATAAAAGGTGGGCAAGGCATAGGTTTAGGAATAATTTGTAGAGTTCAAACTAGTTCTACATAGTGTTTATAAGTAGATTTTGAGTGATATTTTCCAAACCCTAGTTTGGGTTTCCTAGTGTGTGACACTTTAATAATTCCAGCTTTCAGTAAATTTTCATCTCTTATTGCTTATAACTTAGCTTACATATTCTGTTGAGAAAGGGTGTGTGCGTAAGTACTTTTATTTTCATACCACACCCATCCTTGATGAGAAGCTGAGAACTTTTTAGCGCTTGATTAAGATTTTTGGTACGGATATTATTTCTGCACCTTTATAAGTCTTTTAATTTTATTACTTCCACTCCTATCCTGATTGGAGGCTAAGAACTTTTTAGCACCAACCGAGAAACATTGGCAAGGATATTATTTCTACACTTTTATATGTCCTTTTTCATTTCTACTACCACCCCCATATTAATGAGAGGCTAAGAACTTCTTAGCACTCGATTGAGATGAGCTTTGGGAATGATATTATTTCTGCATATTAAAACCCAATGTTCTGAATTAAAAACTTACGATTTACTAAGAAATTGATCATTCACAGGTAAAGAGAAACAATGCCTCATTCTCGAAGGAGATGAACATAAGTCTCCCGGGTTGAACCTTCGTAAACTAGTAGGAGGTCAATAGAGGCGTTTACAACATAAAGCGTGCATTAAGGTATTTTGGATTAAAAACGAAAGTTCAGTCAAAATACATAATCACAGGTGGATGTATCATCTATAGAGGTGCACTAATATTTTTTGAACCTCCACAGTCAAGTATTTTAATAAAGAAAAATAGAGTTTTTCTTGTTTAAAAATTATTTCCCAAGCAAGTCAAAATCGAGGGCTCTCTACCTCATCTATTTTTAAAAAAACCTAAGTATTACTTGTATTTTCAATTTTAAAAATCACCAACTCTTTTTTGATAAAATAATAGTTTCAGTCCTTAAAGTAGAGTACTCGACACAGATGTGTGGAAAAATAAGACCTTAATATTTTAAAATACTATACAATTACTCGATAGGTATGCTTGCCTCAATCAAAGTATATAAGTGAAAGGCGATAGATTACACTGAACGTCTAATTTATAAATCCAACTTACTTTTTAATTTACAACTATCTCATATTTTATTTATCAAGTTTTTGGCGCTATTGTTGGGCATCATGTTGTGTTGATATTTGAAATAAAAAGGAATTACTATTACTTTTATCCTAGTTGTTATTTAAAAACTACTGTTTTTATAAAAATAAACAAAACCACAAATTCTCTATTAAATACAAAATCTTTATTTTTATAAAAACTATATTTTTATTAACAACCGTATTATTTCTGTCTTTTTTTATTTTCTAAAAAAACCATACATATATATACAAAACAAAAAACAAAAAAAATTATATAATAGTTTTTTAGTGCATGACCCGGCGAAACTCTCCTATAGAACCTAATCTTGATTTTGATCCTAAAATCGAGCGCACCTATCAAAGGTGCCTTCGATCTCGTGACCAAAACCTAGCATTTAATCTGGAAGAGTCTATCGCAACCACACACGTTGAAACTATAGCAGAACAAATTCCAGTCGCGGCCCCGCAAAGGACTATGTCTTATTATGCGAGGCCGAACTTGGATGACACCGGGTCAAGTATCGTTCATCCCACAATTGCTAATAATAATTTGGAATCAAATCTAGCATAATATAAATGATTCAAAACTCATTACAATTCGATGGATTGCCAGATGAAGATCATAACACTCATCTGTCAAATTTTCTAGAAATATGTGACATATTTAAAATCAATGGCATCACTGATGATGTCATTCATTTGCGTTTATTTCCATTTTCATTACGGGCGAAAGCCAAGCAGTGGTTAGTTCCTCTACCCAGAGGATCCATCACTACTTGGGATGAGATGACCAAAAGTTCGTAACAAAGAATTTTTCGCCTGTTAAAACCGCTAAATTATGTGCGGATATTTCTTCCTTTGTTCAGTTCGAGTCCGAGTCTCTCTATGAGGCTTGGGGACTCTTTAAAGAATTTTTACATCAGTGTCCACATCACGCACTACCGGCCTGGCACCAAGTGCAGACATTTTGTAATTGCTTGAATTTCCAAACCAGACAAATGATTGATGCTGCCGCCGGGGGAACGTTAAATAATAATACCCTGGAGGCCGCTCAAGCCTTGTTTGAGGAAATGGCCATGAATGACTACTAATGGAATGTGCCTAGGTCACGCCATAATAAACCCGCTGAGCTTTATGAGCTTGACGCTTCTTCAGATTTAGCACTCCAAGTAGAATATTTAACTAAACAAGTAGCTGGGATGTCTGCTTTCTCCGCCACTCCTCCATGAAATTCAAAAATACTAATATAATAGAAGAACAAGTCGATTATATGGAGAATCCATATTGACCTCTTTCCTATAACCCAAATATTAATTTGTATAATAATACTTATAAAACATGATTTAGGAATCATCCAAATCTTTCAAGGAGCAACCCCAATAATGTTCTGTGTCCGCCTAATGCAAATCCAAATGAATTTGCACCAAACCACCACCGCCACACTCACAACAACTACGACCCACCCCGATAGAAGACATCTTTACTAAATATGTTGTCACAAATGAGTCAAATATTCGAAACCTAACCTAATCAATTAAAAATTTGGAAACTCATATTGGACAGATTTCAAAGATGTTGTCGAAGCGCCAACCTGACACTTTACCAGGAAATACGAAGCCAAATCCGTGGGAGAATTCCCATGCCATCACACTTTGATGTGGAATGGAGGTACTGTC
The DNA here is from genome assembly GCA_039583875.1 of Platanthera guangdongensis. Classification (NCBI taxonomy): domain Eukaryota; kingdom Viridiplantae; phylum Streptophyta; class Magnoliopsida; order Asparagales; family Orchidaceae; genus Platanthera; species Platanthera guangdongensis. The sequence goes on from CM077151.1 coordinate 108,904,421, forward strand.
ACCTAATAAAGTTGAATCTGAATCAGAGGTTAGAGTTTCTACCACATCTCCTGTTACTTCTTCTTCTTCTCCTTCGTTTATTTCACCGCGTATTTCTCCACCGTCTTTACCCTATCCTTTTAAACTAATTAATCAGCAACAAGACGAACATTATAAATTTTTTTTTACAAATATTAAAACAAATACAAATTAATGTTCCTTTCTGCGAGGCAATTGCACAAATGCCAAAATACGCAAAATATCTTAAAGCGTTACTTTATAATAAAAAGAAACTCAAAGATATATCACGAGTTTCCCTTAACGCTGAATGTTCGACAGTTTTATTAAACAAATTACCTCAAAAACTAAATGATCTGGGATGATTTTAAATCTCACGTCTTTTCGATAGTTTATTAATAATAGAAGTCTTAGCAGATTTTGGCGCTAGTATTAACTTAATGTCATACTCGCTTTTTCAAAAACTAGGATTGGGCATTCTAAGCCCAACCAAAATGAGCACCCAATTAGCAGATCATTGCATAAAATATCTAATTGGGATAGTGGAGGATGTTCTGGTCAAGGATAAAAGTCTTTGTTTTGAGGGTAGCTTGCAACCTAGAGTGGGGGTGGGGGGGCTGAATAGGTCTGTTGGTTTCTTGTGACTTTCTTTAAGATTCTTCCTTTAGTGTTTGGTGTGTTAGCAGTTATAAGATTTCAAGAACCTGCAATGATTAAACAACACAAAAAAGCACACACAGAAATTATAGTGGTTCCCTAGATTATGGGTACATCCACTCTCCTCCCACATTTCTAACTTTTAGTTAGACAAGGAACTTCTGCAAAACTCAGCTCAAAGTGCTTACACCTCAGATCCCTCAAGATCTCTCATTCTACTCCAAGATTTACAACTCAGGCACTAGTCCCTAAAAACTCAGTGATCAACAGATCACATTCCTCAGGCTAAAGTCCATACCACTCAGGCTGGGAGGATAGCCCTACCTCAGAGCAAAATTGCTCCTACCTCAGAGAGAATGACTCTCCTATAGCTCAGGCCAAAGGCCCTACCTCAGGTCCAAAGAATTGTATAGCTCAAGCACAAATGCGCGACAACTCAAAAATAATAACTCTCCTACCTCAGGCTCAAAAGACTTACAGCTCAGTAATCAAAAGGTCACCTACCTCAGATCCAAGTTGGATCCTACACTCAGAGAGTAACACTTTCCTACATCTCAGGTAAATTTGCCCTAACTCAGGCCAATGTCCCTACAGCTCAGATCCAAAAGGATCCTACATAAAATATTTGTTTTAATTAATTTGACACAAAGAAATTTCTCTGTGTCAAAACCTAGAGCTGAGAATCTCAGCACTAACTTTCATCATAGCAGTAGGAGAATATTCTTCAATAAAAGGCTGCCTCTACTGGAAGTAACTCAGAATGTAGTTACTAAACTTGCTGTAACGACCTGGCCCGCTAGGAGCACAATGCCGCCAAGCCCACCAACAGCCCAAGGAGAGCCCAAGGCGCCACGGTGGTACAGCCGGAATATACAAGGCCTACAGGTCGTACACCCCAAATCACGCATTGTTGCCACAGGGTTTCGAACCCGATACCTTAATAAGGAGCCTTTAGTACCGCTCCTCATCACCAACTGAGTTACAGCTCAGTTGGTGATGAGGAGCGGTATTAAAGGCTCCTTATCAAGGTCTCGGGATCGAAACCCCGTGGCAACAATTCGTGCGACTGATAAACAGGCGTGAGATACTTGGGGTGTATGGCCTGCAGGCCTGGTATATTTCGGCTGTACCATCATGGCGCCTTGGGCTCTCCTTGGGCTGCTGGTAGGCAGGGCGACACTATGCTCATAGCAGGTCATGTCATTACAAAAAAGTGCACATTTTTGTAACGACCTGGCCCGCTAGGAGCACAGCACCGCCCGACCCACCAATAGACCAAGGAGATCCCAAGGCACCGCAGTGGTGCAGCCGGAATATACAAGTCCTGCAGGTCGTACACCGCAAAGCATCTCGCGCTTGTTTATCGGTCATGCACATTGTCGCCACGGGGTTTCGATCCCGAGACCTTGATAAGGAGCCTTTAGTACCGCTCCTCATCATCAACTGAGCTGCACTTTTTTGTAACAACCTGGCCCGCTCGGAGCACAGTGCCGCCCGACCCACCAGCAGCCCAAGAAGAGCCCAAGGCGCCACAGTGGTGCAGCCAGAATATACAAGGCATATAGATCGTACACCCCAAAGCATCCCGTGCCTGTTTATCGGCCGCGCGCATTGTTGCCACGGGGTTTCAAACCCGAGACCTTGATAAGGAGCCTTTAGTACCTCTCCTCAGCGCCGCCCCACCGACCAGCAGCCTAAGGAGAGCCCAAGGCACCACGGTGGTACAACCGAAAGATCTGCTGTGTTGGAACACCCTATTACTAATTTGGGTCAGGATCACTATGTCTTTAGGAAACCTGTTTTTGACATCCTGTATAAGGGTTAGTAGTTAGGTTTGGAAGCTGCCCTCAAGACCAAGGTTTTTCAGTTTGGAGACTAAATCATTTCGCCGAGCTCAGTACGACGAATCGTCGAACTCCAATCGACGATCGTTGAGCTCACTTCGACGGATCGTCAAACTCCATTCGACGATCGCTGAGCTCAACTTCAACAAATCGTCGAACTCCATTCGACGATCTTCGAGCTCAGTTCGATGATTTCTGCTGGAACTTGGTTTTCTTAGGCAGATCAGAATTTTTCCTAGCTACCTCTACAACTCCCTTCCCTTTATCAGAAATGAACTTGATTAGGGTTGTTAGAACTATAGGTTTTCTGGATGAAGCACCCAAGCCCAGTGTACTATTGAATCTGGAGTTCACTGTGCTTGTGATGTCCATCAGCTTGATACTTCTCCCATTAAGGGGCTCTTCAAGCTTCTTGGCCTCAGATAGCTCACCTTTCAGTGAAGCTATCTGCTCCCTACAGCACTCCAACTCCTCAGAGAGTTTGAGGTTTTCTGACTTTAAGATACTATGTTCAGATAATTGATTTCTGAGAGAAATAATTTCCTTCTCAGATTTTAGTAGGTCTAAACATAATGCTTTAAACTCAGACTTAAAGTCCTCAGAATTGAAATCAAAAGAACTAATTACCTGGTCCTCTTCAAGTTCAGTCTCTGAGTCTGACTCTGAGTCTTCTGCATCTGAATTATGTTGAGAGGCATTGATTGCCATCATGCAGAACTCCTTCTCTTCTGCATCATCTTCATCATCACTGGAGCTGGATGAAGCTTCTGATTCCTCTTCAGTTTCACTCCAAGATTCAGCAACAAATCCCTTCCTTGTGTGTTTGTTCTTGCTTGAGGAGGGTTTGCCATTGCCATTTTTCTTGAAGTCTTTGTCCTTTCTTCTTTATTTCTTGTCCCTTCTGTCCTTGTTTTTGTTCTCTAGACAGTCAGGTACAATGTGCCCTGGTTTCCTGCAACCAAAGCAAACAATTTCTTTATTATTTGACTTATCATACCTTGGCTTATCATGCTCTTTGTATGATCTCCTTCTGAAGTCCTTTCTAGCCATCTTGTAAAATCTTTTGGCCAATAGACTGAGCATCTCATCATTGCCTGTGATTTTGTCTTCAGGCTGATCTTCAGTGGCTTTAAAAGCTATTGTCTTTTCTTTTCTTGTGGCTGGTGAGGCAGCCTTCAGCTCTTCTTCTCTATTTTTGATGAGCAGCTCATAAGATTTGAGCTTGCCCAAGAGAGCTTTTGTGGTGATCTCATTCAGACTTCTGGCATCCTTGATTGACCAGATTTTTGAATCCCATGTGCTTGGGAAGCACATTAGGATTTTGTCATTTAGTTTAGTCAGTGAGATCTCCTTATCCAGAGTCTTTAGTTCATTGACTATCAAACTGAGTCTGTTGTACATTTCAGCTACTGACTCAGCTTCTCCTTTCTTGAAATTCTCATATTGGGATATGAGGTGGGATCTCCTGTCCATTCTTTCATCAGCTGATCCTGAGACTATTTCAGACAGCTTATCCCAGATTTCCTTTGCTGAATTACATTCAGCCACCTTTTGGAATATGTCATCAGACATAATCTGGGCTAAGATGTTCATAGCCTTTGCATCTGCTACCTTCCACTTCTTGATATCAGCATCTATTCCTGATGGAGGTGTAACAGCATTTATACTTGTGTTCTCTGGAGGTCTTGGACAAACTGTCAAAACAGAATTAAAAATGTCCTCGTCAATAGAATTCATGTATAATCTAATCCTTGCTTTCCAAAGTGCAAACTTAGACAGATTGCACACTGGAGGTCTGGTGCTAGCATAATCTTTATTTTGGGCCATGATTTGTGAGGAAATAATCTAATAATAAAATCAAAAGAAAACAGATCTAACTAGGAATCTTTGGGTTCAGGTGTTAGCCTGTGCAACCACCAAGGTGTGGTATGTTTAACCAACCTGGCTCTGATACCAATTTAAAGTGCGAGTTAGATCTAATATACTCTAGAGGGGGTGAATAGAGTATGGTGCTTAAAAACTTTTTACAACAGTTGTGGTAATCTGAGTGTGCAGGGAAGCAAATATTAAATCTAATCACAGAACCTATCTAATCACAAACTATAAAAGAAACTAATCACAGATCACAGCCAGAAACAAAAATAAAGATAAGCAACCAGAAGACACAAGGAGCTATAGTGGTTCCCCTAAACTTGGGTACATCCACTCTTCTACCACCCTAGGTAGGAATCCACTGCAGGATGAGTTGATCAGGTGTCCTGGGCACCATTGAGCTTTTGATAAGGTGCTCAAAAACCAAATCAGATTTTTTAATCAGGTGTCTTGCCACCAATGAGCTTTTGATAAGGTGCTCAAAAAGCAAGCACAAACTTTTGAAGGGAGTTTGAAAAACCCTTTACAGAGATGGGGATGAGAGAGTGATGGAAGTTTTCTCTTTCTCAAGGCAGCTGAGAAGACTATATGGATTTTGATGTTGTCAAAGCTCCCCCTGAGTTCTTGAGATGTTCAGGAAATGAAGCTTTGTTGTAGGGTGATAGGCCTTTAGAAGTTGATCTCCAGTAAATGATGATTTCAGCAACAGCTGAAATGTTAGGTGTCTGGAGTCTTGAATGATGATGGCCTTGAACACTTGAATCAAAAGAGATCTGAAGATTTCAGATTTGTTGATCTACTTTTGGTGATGGTGTTCTTGAGTGAATTCTTTTAGAAAGAGAATGTCTACAGCTCTTTCTCTTTTTCTCTTGTGAACAGTTGGTGTTGAGAAAGATGTTGTTCCAAAGAAAGGTTGTAGCAGAGAATTTTTTTTCTTCTTGTTCTGCTTATCTGTGCTGTGTGAGAGATTCAAAAATCTTGTATTTTATTCATTTTGTTCTGAATAGAAAATGATCCTCTGTCAAGAATAGTCGTTGGCCTGTCATTAATTACATCCTTAATTGCCTTTGTCTTCTGGGGGAAAGTCCAAAGAAACATTCCTTGATAATCCCTTGAAACTTGGTCCAGAAATAAATGAAAACGGCTACAAAATCTTCTGAATTAATTGCTGACAATAACTCCTTAACTGTTCAGAATTTGAATCTTGAAAATCATTGAACTCTTCAAAAAAACGTCGAACTGAGCTCTACTATCATCAACTGAGCTCAGCGATTTGGACTTAGACAGCAACAGAGATCGTCGATCTGAGCTCAACTATCGTCGAACTGAGCTCAGAGATAGAGAATCAACACTGGAGTCATGATCGTCGAACTGAGCTCGAAGATCGTCGAATGGAGTTCGACGATTTGTTGAAGTTGAGCTCAGCAATCGTCGAATGGAGTTTGACGATCCGTCGAAGTGAGCTCAACGATCGTCGATTGGAGTTCGACGATTCGTCGTACTGAGCTCGACGAAATGACTTAGTCTCCAAACTGAAAAACCTTGGTCTTGAGGGCAGCTTCCAAACCTAACTACTAACCCTTAGACTCAATTCTAATTGACCTTTAGATCTATACAGGAGGTCAAAAACAGGTTTCCTAAAGACATAGTGATCCTGACCCAAATTAGTAATAGGGTGTTCCAACAATCTCCCACTATTTGGGTTAGGATTACTATTTACAGAACTTGGAGAAATTAAAAACATCATACAAAGCAACAATATAAAAATGCAATAAACAGGACATTGCAGAAGCACAGATATATAATCTCACACAAAAATCAGAAATCAGAATAATTGTCACCTTACAGAATTATTCTTTCTCCTTTCTCTTTATAAGTTTAATTTCTCTATTGGGGTTAAGAGCTTCTTTCTTTGACCTTCTGTCATCAGCTGCACCTAAGGAAGTTTGTTGTTTACGCCTTGGTACCACAGCTTCAGGATGCAGCTCCATGTATCTCTCAGAATCAAAGAATTTGCTGGAGGAATATCTTTCAAGTTCCTTTTTCCTTTGTTCAGACAGTGTAGTAATGCTTGAGGTGTCCTTGCCTTGCTCTCTGGCTTTCTGGATTTGATCTAAAGCAGCTAACTCTTTCATCCTGGCAGTCCAAGCAGTAGGATTATTCTCTGGATCTTCAAAGTGCACTGGAGGTTCATATCTGTTGGAAGGATTATCTGGAGGAGCTCTGGATGAGACTACTTCTTTTAACTTGTAGGGAAAAGGACCTGAGGTTGTATCTGATGAAGCTTGTCCTTCCACAGAGTATGGATGTTGCCTTGAATAGCCTTTTGAGTAGACTTGGAATTCCCTTTGGCTTCCTCTATAACTTCCTCTTCTTGATTGAGAACCTCTGGACTGGCTTCCCCTATATTGAGATCTTGCATGAGGCTGATAGGGGGTTTGGCTTTTAGCAGAAGGATGAGTAGCTGATCTTCCACCTGCACCTGCATTAGGAGGAGGTGGTGAAGGAGGATGAGGATGATGAAACTGAGAAGATCCTTTTTCATACTTCCTTTTCTTCTTCATGGCTTTCAATTGGTTCTTGGAATACTGCATCCAATGTTCAGTAATGGAGCTGTCATGAAGAATGTAATAAGGAATATCATTAGTGTCCTTTACTTTGGCTGGAGGCACCCTTTTTATAGCTTTGCTCCTTGCCTTTCTTTTCCTGTCTATGGTGGCAGAAGAATCATCCGAATCAGTCCTAAATTCATCACTTTCAGAGCTTTGCTCATCATATAAAACATCAATCTTTTTCAGATATTCTTTTTGAAGTTAGGTTGGAGCAGATGAAACAACAGTTGTATCAGCAGCAGATACAGCACTAGTAACAACAGAAGTTGTAGAAGTAGCAGTAGTAACAACAGATACAGAAGTTTCAGGAGCAACACTCTTAGGAGATATGGCAGCAGTAATATTAGCAGTAACTGGAGCAGCAACAGATTCAGAGAAAATACTTTCAGATACAAGACCCTCAGCATCAGTAATAACAGCAGGAATAACAGTAGGCTCAAAATCATATGCCTCTGTCTGCATATCCTCAGAAACTAGAACATCAGCAGCATCATCACTGACAGCAGCAGCAACAGAAACAGCAACAATATTTTCAGCAGGAGTAGCAGCAGCATCACTGGAACCAGAAGGCTCAGCAGTATATATGGAGGATATATAGGAGCTAACTAAGCTGGAATCACAGCTGGAGAAGGGCACAATGGCCTTGGAGAGATCTTCAGAGGGCTGGACTGTAATTTTCTCTGGAAGACAGCTGAAGTAGACTGAATCAAAATCTGATAATAAGGACCTGAGGTCCACTGAGAAGACAGTAACTTGAGGTGGTGAAACTGGAGCTTTAGTAACAACAGCAGCAGCAGCAGGCAAGCTCACATCTTCATGAGGCATCTCCCCCTGCCTGGATTCAGAGAGAGCTGGATCAAGGCACCCAAATGAAGGGATTGCCTGAGGAGGAAAGAAGGAGGAGAACCTGGCAGATAAGTCTGCAACTGACTTTAATAGTGGAGCCAAGGAGGTCTCCATCAGAAGTGAAAGCCTGGGGGCTATCAGCTCATATATTTTGTCAGCTAAGGCTGGGATATCTACTTGCTCAGCAGGGACTTGAGTAGAGGTAGAGAAGGATGGTGGAGCAACTGGTGATGGTGGTGGAGAGCTGGTGGATGGTAGAAGTGAAGGTTGAGGTGTGGGGATTGTGGAAATGGAAGACAGTGGTATGGAGATAGAGGGTGTGAAGGAGGGTTGATCAATAATATCTTGTAGAAGTTATTGATATGATGTTGATGAGGAGGGTAGCTCAGGAGGGGATGAAGGTGAGTCATCCATGAAGGAATCATCTAGAAGATTGAAGGATGGAATGGTGGTTGTTACTGGTGGAGATGGAATAAGAGGAGGAGGAGAAGCAGCAAGCAAGTCATCTGCAGGGGCAGAGACTTGAGGGGAAGAGACTGTTATAGTCCTTGTGCCTGAAGTTGTGCTTGCAGAAGGCCTGCTAGGCTTCACTATCTACCTGTCCCATTTACCAAAGAGGGCACAGAACAGCCTTTTTGAGGCATTAATATGCATCCCAGATGATACAAGCAGTGTAGGGCATCTGTAATGAAGAAAAAGCCCTAGTATCCTCCCATAATTCACAAAGTTCTTATTTATTTTCTTCTTGATCAGGTCAAAGAAGACCTCTCTCCAGTTCAACTATTTCTTATCCACAATGGCTCCCATAAAGCACAGCTGATACCTAGAGATAGTATCATGTGCTGAATGCTTGGCCAGCAGAACCTTTCCCACTACATCAGCTAAAAATCTATATTCCACATCTAAGTTCTTTTTCAGTAGCCTGCTAGGGTTAGCATCAGAATGACCCATTCTTGCAAGTAAATCAGAAAATTCCTCTCCAGACAACTCAGCAGAATCTCTTCCAGAACTTAACTCAAAAACCTCTGTCAGAATGGCAGGAGTCAAAGGTACCTGGGTTCCAGAAATTGAACCTACCATTGTGTTTTGGTCCTGGTTTTGGGCAGTATAGACCCACTCCTTAATCTCATCAGCAGCCAACTTGATTCTTGTGGACATGATGGTGACAAGCTTCTTCTCCTTGAATAGCTCCAGAATGTCTTGAAAAACCTGATCAGTGGTGCTGAAAGACTCCATGTCTATATCGAATCCGGCATCGAATTTCATTGAGGCTAGAACGGCAACAGAGACGGCCATTGTTACCTGCAAAAATCAACAAACAAAATGACCAAGTGTAGAGATGTTTGGAGGGAAAGAGAATTTTTGCAGAGAGATTGAAAACGCAAAAGGAGAACGACGGCCGAAAAATGAATTTTATATTAGGGTTCGACGCAGAAAAGGAAAGATCGTTGAACTCAGTTCGACGATCGGGGCTTCTAAAGGAATCTGAAAGGTCTTCAATATCGTCGATCTCCGTTCGACGATATTGGAGAGCGTCGAGCTCCGTTCGACGATAGTTCAGGGAACAAAATCGTCGAGCGGAGCTCGACGATCGTTGAACGCAGATCGACGATCTCAGGCAAAATCGTCGAACTCAGGTCGATGATATCAAATTCCTGAACTCTGCCACAGTCGACCGTCGAACGGAGCTCGATGATCTGACCCAAGATCGTCGAACGCAGCTCCACGATCGTCGAACAGAGATCAGAACTCCGGAAATTCCTTCAAGGGCAAATCAAAATCCAATCATAGGGGTCCTTCATCCCAAAGCTTTAACCCTTATGCTGAATGGATAATACCTCCAAGGAGATATCATCCTGAAGGTTATAATAGTCAACCTGGGATGTCTTTTATTTCTGAGTTTAAAGGTTATCAACCTGGGCCCAAGGTAAACTGGGTCAAAAACAAGTGAATTATTTTATGTGCAGGTGAAGACCTATCCAACATCAAACCAAAAATTGTACTTGGATAGTGGGTGCTCAAAGCACATGACTGGAAACAAGGACAACCTCACATCCTTTAAAGCCAAGCTTGGACCCAAAGTCATATTTGGTGATTCAAACTTTGGACAAACTAAAGGATATGGTGCAGTCCAGATTGGGACAGTGACATTCAAGAAGGTAGCCTATGTGGAAGGACTGAAGCATAATTTGATCAGCATCAGTCAGCTATGTGATGAAGGCTACCAGGTGACTTTCAGCAAAGCCTTATGCAAGATCAAGTAAGAGGACAACACAACTGTGTTGACAGGTAAAAGGAAAGGTAACATCTACTTAGTAGATTTTCTTTCAACAGATGTAGACATTTGCCTGTTTAATTCTATTTGTAGACCAAATGTTTTATGTCATAAGAGACTAGGACATTTAAACCTTAGAACCATTGCTAGGCTATCCAAGGATAACCTTGTTAGAGTACTACCTTCTGGCCCCTACAAGAAAGAAGGACTCTGCAGGGCTTGTCAATTAGGCAAGCAAACTAAAAATAGTTTCAAATCACTTAATAAGAGTGATTCACCTAGGATCTTGTATCTGTTACACATGGATCTTTTTGGACCCATTACAGTACAAAGCCTAGGAGGGAAATCTTACACTTTAGTAGTTGTAGATGACTTCTCTAGATTCACATGGGTGTTCTTTCTGAGGAAGAAGTCTGATAACTTTAAGTGTTTGACAGAGTTTCTCAAATGTATACAGATTGTGTTCAATACTCACATTGCCCTGATCAGAAGTGATCATGGGACAGAGTTTGATTCTCTTCTTATGCAAGAGTTCGGTCAGAGTGAAGGGATCAGGACATACTTTCTCAGCTCCTAGAACTCCTCAACAAAATGGGGTAGCTGAAAGGAAAAATAGAACCCTTATTGAATCTGCCACTACATTGTTGTCAGATGCTCACCTTCCTCTATCTTTTTGGGCAGAGGCAGTGAACACCTCCAACTATGTGCTGAACAGAAGTTTAATACATAAACTAAAGGGCAAGACTCCCTATGAATTACTCAAAGGGAAGAAACCAAAAGTTAATTATTTTAGAATTTTTGGTTGTATTTGTTATATACACAATAATGACAAGAGATATTTAGCAAAGTTTCAAGCTAAAGCTGATGAAGAAGTGTTTCTGGGATACACCATGATCAGTAAGGCTTATAGGGTTTATAATAAATCATCTCTTAAAATTGAGGAATCTGTTCACATATCATTTGATGAATCTAACATGTCTTACAAGGAGAAGAATACTTCTACCATAGAACCTTTGCCGGTACATTCTCTTGTTGAAGATTTGAACAGGTTACAGGTTACTCAAAAAGAGAAAAGCAGTGAAGATGAAGAAAGCATTCAACATATTGAAGAAAAACAACTTGAAGAGCCAATTGTTGTACCACAAGAGGAAACAACAACACAGGTTGGTGAACAATCAACACCCCCTATTGATTTAGTAACATCAAGAGACCATCCAATTTCCCAAGTAATTGGAGACATCTCAGCTGGTGTGCAAACCAGAAATCAGGTCAACCAAAACCTGTTGCACACTAGCTTCCTATCTCAAATTGAACCTCCATCCATTCAAGATGCAGAGCAAGATCCACACTGGATCATTGCAATCCATGAAGAGTTGCATCAATTTGAAAGGAACAAAGTTTGGGAACCAGTGCCAAAGCCTAAGGATCACTCCATTGTTGGAACAAAGTGGGTGTTCAGAAACAAATTGGATGATCAAGGAGTAATTGTAAGGAACAAGGCAAGTCTAGTTGCTCAAGGATATTCTCAAGAAGAAGGAATAGATTATGACCAGACTTTTGCACCAGTTGCAAGATTGAAAGCCATCAGAATCTTCTTAGATTATGCAGCACACAAAGGATTCAAGGTATATCAGATGGATGTAAAAAGTGCATTTCTAAATGGAGACATCAAAGAAGAGGTCTATGTCAGACAACCTCCAGGTTTTATCTCTCCAACTTATCCTGATTATGTTTTCAAGTTGAACAAAGCATTATATGGTCTCAAGCAAGCTCCTAGAGCATGGTATGAGACGCTAGCATGCTTCCTTTTGGAAAATGGATTTATAAGGAGTAAAGTAGACCAAACTCTTTTCATTAGAACCCATAAGTCTCATACCCTACTAGTACAAATTTATGTAGATGATATTATTTTTGGCTCTACTGATTCAAATTTGTGCAGAAGGTTCTCCAACCTAATGCATTCTAAATTTGAAATGAGTAGCATGGGTGAGCTATCCTTCTTTCTAGGATTGCAAGTCAAACAACATGCTGAAGGCATCTTTATTTCTCAAACCAAGTATGCAAATGAATTGGTCAAGAAATTTAGTATGTCTGAAGCATCTTGTATGAAAACACTTATGCCTACCAATGTTGTATTGGATGCTGATGAACATGGGAAACCTGTTGATCAGATAACATATAGAGCAATGATTGGCTCTTTACTATACCTTACAGTTAGTAGACCAGACATAATGTTTGCTACATGCATATGTGCTAGATTTTAAGTAAGCCCTAGAGAGTCACACCTAACATTAGTAAAAAGGATTCTCAGGTATGTTAAAAGTTGTCCAAATCTAGGTCTCTGGTATCCAAAAGATTCAGCATTTGAATTAACTGGATTTTCTGATGCTGATTATGCTGGATGCAGAATTGACAGGAAAAGCACCAGTGGAACTTGTCAGTTTCTTGGTGACAGACTTGTCTCTTAGTTTTGCAAGAAACAAACATCTGTGTCAACTTCAACTGCTGAAGCTGAATATATGGCTGCAGGTAGTCGTGGTTCACAAATATTGTGGATTCAAAACCAACTCCTAGACTATGGCTACAACTTAGAGAAGTCAAAAATATTTTGTGATAACACCAGTTCTATTTCTATAGCTCAAAATCCAGTCCTCCATAGTAGGACAAAACACATAGAAATTATGCATCACTTTTTAAGGGATAATGTTGAGAAGAATAAAATTGAACTTCAATATATCCCAACTGATTTGCAAAGGGGAGATATTTTCACCAAACCCTTGGATGAAAAGAAACACACCTTCTTCCTAAATCAGTTAGGAATGCTAGATGGAGGAAGTCTAAAATAAGTTCCAAGATTTTAAAACTTTAAAAATTGACCAAGACTATGCAAACATCTTGATTTTTCTAAGTGTCTAGAGTGTATTTCTAGTCTCTGAACTGCGCTCGACGATTTTCCCCCAGATCGTCGAACGGAGATCGACGCTTTCCGAAATCGTCGACCAGAGTTCAGCGCTTCTCAGATAGTCTGAACTATCTCTTTCGGTCAACGATCGTCGAACGACGCTCGACGATTTTGTTCCCTGAACTATCGTTGAACGGAGCTCGACGAATCGTCGAACTCCAATCGACGATCGTTGAGCTCACTTCGACGGATCGTCGAACTCCATTCGACAATCGCTGAGCTCAACTTCAACAACACGGAGGTACAACCGGAAGATCTGCTGGTCTTGAGCTCTTCAAACAACTAACTGAACCTCCAGAAGACTGAAGGCTCTCCTTGCTTTCTTTATCCGAAATATTTCTGCTCTTGCTGTAGCAAAATAAAATGCTACAACTAACTTATCTTTTTGTTCTGCTGGAAGACTATGAGATTTTTTTCAACAGCAATGGCGAGGAAGATGAAGTTCAGCCACTTTTTTTCTTGTTGAGTAAAACCGTAAAAGTTCATCCAACAACCGGAAGCTGTCCCTTTTATCTTCCTCGGATTAACAACACCAGCAAGTTTGTGGGGACCACCTGCAGCAGATAGTTGTATCTTGCTTTAACGGAAGAAGTTGTACAGTTAACTTCCGGTAGTGTTTGTCGTGTTATGTAGCTTTCCAGCACTTAATTTTAACACAGCTGACTTGTTGACTTTGATGATGTCACCATCTGTGGACTTAGGCAAAATCAAGCATTATTAGTATATGCTTTGAGTGATTTAGCATCACTTAATGTCAAAACACTTAGACAGATTTATGTCTATCTCAGGTGTTGAGTCAACAAGCTTCACTCAATGCTTTTGTCCTTAGCCAATCATTCTGTCACAAGGCGTTGATGAGCAACCTTCACTCAATGCCAAAATACTTAGAAAGTTTTTCTTTCATTTGGTGTTGAGTGAGCAACATTCATTTAATGCCAAAATACTTAGAAAAATTTCTCTGCCATTAGGAGTTGAGAGCGTTGAGTCCACTCAATGCGTTTTTCCTTAGAAAATATTGCTGCTTCTCTTGCATTGTGAGCGATGAGTGTGTCTTCATCACTCAATGATTTTTGCCTTGGCAACTTTCTGTTACTATGCGTTGACTGAGACTTCATCACTCAACGCCATATTACTTAGATAGATTTTGTCACTTGGCGTTGAGTGAGTAAGATTCACTCAACACCAAACTACTTATCAGATATTCTTCTGTTATTTGGTGTTGAGTGAGCAGTCTTCACTCAATGCATTTCGACTTGGCCAAATTTCTATGAAATCACAGTCTTTGATTGACTGAGGTTCAGTCAACGCTTTTTATCATATGACATTGAGTGAGTAAGCATCACTCAATGCCTGTAGACTTAGTCAAATATCTACATAAATTTTCTATGGCGTTGACTGCCAAAATATCTACATAAATTTTCTGTGGCGTTGACTGTCTAAGCTATACTCAATGATTTATGTTGTATGGCGTTGAGTGAGTAGACTTCACTCAACGCTTGTGTAATTAGCCATATATCAACCAATTTCTACTTAGGCTTTGACTGACTTAGACTATCTCACAGCTTTTTGTTGTACGATATTGAGTGAGTAGACTACACTCAACGCCTGTGGACTTTGGCACTTTTCTGTCTAGCTAATAGTTAGGCTAAGACTAACCAAGTTATACTCAACGCTTTTACTTACCTGGAGTTGAGTGAGTAGACTTCACTCAATGCCTCTGGACTTAATAGAATTCCACCACCTGGCATTGAGTGAGTAAGATTCACTCAACGCCTGTGGATTTAGGCAAATTCCTGCCTGTCCAGCATCAATATTTGTGTCCACCTATCCAATCACTTGGAATACCCGTCCTATAATGTTTCAAGGACAATCTGCATGCATGCACTTAAGAACACATCAAATACAACTTTATGTATATCATTGACATGATTGAGTACTTCAAATCTTGGACATTGTGGGCAATGGACCCAACAATCTCCACCTATTTGAAAAAGTCAAAACCCTCAAATAATTGAGTCAATGGCATACATTTACATATACAGTAGTAGAATATTAACTTAAAATAAGAGAAGAGGTTTTAGTTACCACACTCCCTTGTCTACAAGGTGATCATCATTACACCTACTCCCCCCTGAATTGCTGTTACTTGGTTATGATCAATATTGATCATAACCTTCTCACAGTTCTGATACCACTTGTATTCTTCTCCTCATGTTATGATCTGATACCAGATTCATTTCCTTTCTTCCCCCTTTTTGACTTCTGTAAATAGTTAGGGGGTAATGATCATCTGCTCCCCCATTTTGAGTATAGATAAGCTGCCGCAGTTGATCCACTCTAGATTGCTGGAGCAGTGTTTGACTTTCTCCATCACAACTGAAGCATCATCTATCATTCTTCCACCAGCATGATATCATTCAAGATATACAACTTGAAACATCTCCAAATCTCTGAAGTACTTATCCGCCTGCAAGAAGGAATACAACCTGCAACAATATGAGGAGCAACTGAAGCTATACCAAGTTCAACATACCCAATTCAAATTTGAAGGTGTTGAATATTTATTCATCTAGTGGCTTAGTGAAGATGTCAGCCACTTGCTTGTCTATAGGTACAAACTCAAGGTTGATATCTTCACATTCCACATGCTCCCTAATGAAATGATATTTAATCTCAATGTGCTTAGTCCAGTAATGAGAGACAGGAATACTAGCAATTGAGATTGCACTAGTAGAATCATAATATAAGGGACTTCTACGTATCTGAATTTCATAATCCTGGAGCTAATGTTGGATCCACAGCAATTGAGCATAGCAGCTACCTGTTGAGAAGTACTCTGACTTTGCAGTTGAGATTGCAACACTTGTTTGTTCTTGCTGCTCCAAGATACTTGTCTTCCTCCTAAAAACTGATAGGTGACAGAAGTGTTATTCATGTCCTCTTTGCAGCCTGTAAAATCTGCATTTGAAATTCCTGTTAGTTCAAACTCCCCATTCCTAGGGTACCATAGGCCAATATTTGTTGTGCCCTTAAGATACCTCAAAATCCTCTTTGGAGCAGAGTAGTGAGATTTTTTAGTGCAAGTCTGATACCTAGCACAAACATATGTAGCATACATGAGGTCTCGCCTACTTGTAGTATGATATAGAAGTGAGCCAATTATCCCTCTATATAAAGTTTCATCAACAGGTTTCCCTACCTTATCTTTGCCTATAGACATTCTTGACCCATGGGAGTTTTCATGGTGTATGTGTTCTCCATACCAAACTTGTTGATTAACTCCCTAGTGAACTTATACTGGGATATGGATAAGCGATCATCAGTTTGTCTAACTTGGAGACCCATGAAGAACTTGAGTTCACCCATACTACTCATCTCAAACTTCCCATGCATAAGTTTGGCAAACTTTCTGCAAAGTCTATCATAAGTAGATTCAAAGATAATGTCATCTACATATATCTGGACTAGAATGATCTTACCCCTATATTCCCTTAGGAATAAGGTCTTGTCTATTTTCCTCCTTGAGAATTTGTTCTCAATGAGGAAGCTGGAAACCATCTCATACCATGCTCTAGGGGCCTGCTTTAGCCCATATAGAGCTTTCCTAACTCTATAAATAGAATCAAGTGAGTTAGGAATAACAAAACGTAGATGCTTCTCAATATAGACTTCTTCTTTTAAGTCACCATTTAGGAAAGCTAATTTTACATCCATCTCGTGGATCTTGAATCCCTTGTGTGCAGGATATGGAAGGAACAATCTGATGGCCTCCAATCTTGCTATAGGGGCAAAGGTTTGATCAAAATCAATACCTTCCTCTTGTTTGTACCCCTTTGGTACTAGACTTGCCTTATTCTTTATTATAATGCCATTTTCATGAAGTTTATTTCTATAAATTCACTTGACTCTAATGACATTATGTCTTTGTGGTCTGGGAACTAGCTTCCATACCTTACATCTCTTAAACTGTTTCAGTTCTTCTTACATAATAACAATCCAGAACTGATCTATGTTGGCCTCTTCAAACTTCTTTAGCTCAACTTGTGATAGGAAGCTTGATTAGAGTGTTGTGTTGATACTTCTGCTCCAGGTCACTACTCCCTGGCTGGCATCACCAATGATTTGGTCTCTTGGCTGATCCCTCATTTGCCTGATTGTTGGAGGTAATCTAACTTCAGCTTCAGCTACAGGGGCAGCTTCTTGCTGATCTTTATCCACCTCATTTATGTCTTGCAGTCCCTTTAATGGAATGTCCACTTTATCTTGGATAATTGGAGTTGCTTCCTTAATGGTTTGTTGTTCCAACATCTGATCTATACCTGTAGAACTAGAATAGGAGCTTGGCAGCTCACTTTTAATTATAGTAGACTCATCAAAGACTACATGTACAAATTTTTCAACAACTTGGCTTTTCAAGTTTTAGATCATATAAGCTTTACTATGATTGTTGTACCCAACAAAAATCCCATCAAAGAACTTGGTAGCAAACTGAGTCACATAGGATTTCCCATTGTGAAGCATATAACACATACAACCAAAAATTTTGAGATAACCTAGGTTCGGTTTTCTGCCCTTCATGATCTCATAGGGAGTCTTCTTGTGGCAATTGGTGATAGAGGCCATGTTGAGGACATGACATGCAGTATTCACTACCTCGGCCCAGAAATATTCTGGGAGAGATGTATCACTCAGCAAAGTTCTTCCAGCCCCTATGAGAGTCCTATTTTTTTCTCTCAGCAATCCCATTTTGTTGGGGAGTTCTTGGAGAAGAAAATTCTTGATGAATTCTTTTCTCTTCACAGAACATTGTCATGATTTCTGACTGGAATTCAGTTTCATGGTCACTTCTAATTCTGAACACAAAACTGTTAAACTCAATCTGAAATTGCTTGAAAACCTGAAGAAGATGTCAAGGGTTTCATTCTTTTTCTTGAGAAAGAACACCCAAGAAAACCTGGAATAGTCATCAACCATCACAAGGGTGTAGACTTTCCTTCCTAGACTATAAACTAGCCTAGGACCAAATAAGTGCATATGCAAGAGGTATACAAACCTCATAGAGTCTTTGTTCCTAATGCCCTTGAAGGAGGCTTTGGTCTGCTTTCCATTTTGGCATGCTGAGCAAATGTCCTCCTTGGTGCACTTCATATTAGGACCATTCCTAACTAGCTCTTGACTAAAGAGCTTGCCAATAGTATTTTAATTCAAATGAGCTAGCCTCTTGTGCCATTGTATACAATATGAGAATTTCTCATTTTCCACTAGACAAATGTGAGAGTCTGTATCTAGAAAAAGAGAGTTTAAACAATAAACATTTCCACACCTAGTTCCTATGAAGATGACCTCTTAGTCACTTGACCTCTTAATCTGGCACTCATCCTTTTGGAAGACAATAACATAGCCAAGATCAGAGAGTTGGCTTATGCTTATGAGGTTGTGTTGCAAACCTTCAACATAAGCCACTTTTGTGATGGTGACTATGCCATTGGTAATCTTACCATAGCCTCTAATCACTCCTTTATATGAACAACCAAAGATAACCTTGGGTCCATCTTTTACTATAGTGTACTCCTTTAAGTTGCCCCTTGTACCAATCATGTGACTGGAACAACCACTATCCAAGTACCATATTAGGGTATGGGCACTTAGACTAACCAACATCACACAATTTATTTTACCTCAGGACTGCAATATCTATTCGATCCTAGGTGCATGTTAGTCTGAAAAAGACCTTGTCTACTAGCAACCTTTCTGACCGGTGGACTAACAACTGCCCTTAGCACACTTAGATTATGTCAGCAGTCTATAGCAAAGTGGCCCACTTTACCACAGCACCAACATTCATGAATGTTGCATCTTCTTTTCTGTGCAGGCCTAGCAGTTTGGTTAATTGCTGGATGAACAGTAGGACGAGAAGCATCAACCTTCTTCAGATTTCTTTCAGCAAGGATTTTACTGAAGGTAAGTCTTCTAACTGGCTTGTTTGGCTTGCTCTGAGTGCTAGCAGCAGCAAATTTCTTTTCAGAAAGCATGCTCTTGATGCCATCAGACACAGCCAAACCTGGCTTGCAGGATGACTGACCCTTGGTCTGATTCTTTACTGAATGATTTTGAACCTCTACTACAGCCACATTCTTGAGAGTGGGGGCTGGAGCACCAAAGACAAATGGTCCAGGATGGTTCATTTGAATTTCTTTATGGCAGTCTTAAAGACACTCACCCACCTGTACCTTCGACCTTGGCTGTCAACATTTTTATTCACACTAGTAGATCTACCATTCATCCATTGACCAAAGATGCTTTCTTGGTCATACATGTTTAAAGGAAACTGAACTTTCCTAAAAGGATTGGGAGGAATGGAAGCAAGAGGCTGAGATGGAGCAGGAGCTTTGCCCTTCCCTTTGGAAGGATCAACTATTGTGCTTCGTTTGAATCCCAACCCCTTCTTACCTTCTGAGAGGAGAAGGAGTCTATCAAAGGTAACACAGTACTTGTCTTAGAATAGGTTGCCACTATTCTTTTCTCCCTCCCCAGCCTCTCTTCAAGGTCCCGTATTAGACTATTCTTGAACTTGATGGTGCCAATCTGAATGAGAGCGATGTTTCTCTGTTGGCTAACTTGCCTTGCTTTTTGATCTAGTAGAGTTGTTGTTTCAGACCACTGTGCAGCAACTAGCTGAAGAGAGGCAATATCCACAACTTGCTTTTTAGTCAACTTCTTACACCTCTTAAATGCATCCATAAGTTCACCATGCCTATCAATCAATTGACTGACTGAAAGTATTTGTTTAAAGTACAGCAAAATACCTACAGGGGGGTGAATATGTTATTTGTCTCTTATGACTTTCTTTTAATTTTCTTATTTAATTTCTTAGTTAGTTAGTATATTTTTGCTTTCAAGAAATAAATAAACTGCAACAAAGCAACACACAGAAAAACACAGCAAATTTATAGTGATTCCCCAAATTATGGGTATGTCTGCTTTCCCTCCTACCTTTCTAACTTTTGGTTAGACAAGGCACTTCTCCAATCTAAGCTCGTAAGTGCTTACTCCTCCGATCCCTCGGGATCTCTCAGTCTCCTCCAAGACATACGACTCAGGCACTATGCCCTATAACTTAGTGAATAACTGATCACCTCCCTCCGGCCAACGACCCTACCACTGAGCCTGGGAGGACAGCCCTACCTCAGATCCGCAAAGGATCCTACCTTAGAGAGAATGAATCTCCTATAATCTCAGGCTCAAAAGCCCTATAGCTTAGTGATCAATTGATCACCAACCTCAAGTCCACACTTGGATCACACAACTCAGGCCAAAGCCATACACTTTGATTCTCAACAGAATCTTTCATCAGATCCACATTTGGATCCTACCACATAGATATACACCCAGATCCTACTCGCGGGCTAAACAAACCTACCACTTAGATCCACACTTGGATCCTACACTCAACCTTTATAAATTTCGGCTTACAACTCAGATCTAAAAATATCTTATAGTGTGATGAGTGGGTTGTTGACTTGGTTTGTCTCCAGAGATATTTCTCTGAGCCTATATACTTCTGTCCTTAGTTATCTTAGTTCATACTTCTTCTACGTAGTCCAGAAAATATCTTTAAGAAATCCTGGCTTGAACTATGTAGTAACTGCGGCTAGGGTTGGCACTTTGTTGATGCACGAAAATGTAAAGGGAGTCGAGCACCACTAGCTAACGGTTCGAGCACCGTGGAATAGAAGGGAAAAGGGAAACTACGAGTAGCAATCTACTAAGCAGACGAGAGAAGAAAGAACAGCAGGGCCATGAGCCACGGCAACAACAGACTTCTCCCATCGCGGTCTGAATGCCTCTCTTGCGATGGGCTTTCCTTTGATATAATAAGGGTGGTTATAGAGTTGATTACAAGTGGAGTAAAGGAAAAGTGCAAGAGTTGAGCAAGCTGGATTCCGCAAAGCCTGAGATTCGAGTCCGCAGCCTTTAATAAGTATGCTCCAGTGCACGAGTCAGCCTGCTTTGGGTGCACCAATTCCCCCTATTTATAGGATGGGGTCCTGCCCAAACGGCAGGGCTAAAATAACCGGCTGCCCGGGGTACAGGAGAACCGGGCAGCGGTGACGGGAAGCAAAAAGAAAGAACACGCTAGTCCGCACAAAGGGGGCGGACTGGGCTCGCGGGCTGAGGCTTCCATCTGTTGTTGCAAGGTGCGATCCTGCTGGAGGACTACGGCCTGGTCAGACTGGACACTGAGTCTGCCGAAGATGGATCAATCCAGACCTCCAAAGGCATGCCGACCTGGGCGGACGAAGCTTTGAGTCCGCCACTGAGGGGATCAACCTTGGGACTGCTGAATTCTGCTGCTCTGTCGAGCTCGGCGGACTGCCAAACAGAGACCTCCTCTGATGAGCCTGCGACCTTGGAACTATGTCGGTGCTTCGCCGAGCTGGGAGGACTACCAAATTTACTCTGCGACTAATGAGGTTGGTGTCTGGAATCTTGTACGCGTTGCAGACTGATGGGTTAACATAATCCCCGCACATTTTCATGCTTTTGAAAACTTTAAAAATGTTTGCTTAACCGCCGAGTCTACAAGTCTCATTAATGCTGTCAGCGCTATAAATATCGTTGTAGTGCCTGGAGTTGTCAAAAGTTTCCAACGACACGGTGCATTACTCACCTCTTGTGGTCTCTACTTTACAGCCTGGCATGGAGAGACTCGGAGCATTCTTCACTAGCCTCACTGCAAAGACTGAAAATCAATAACGTCAATGAAAATAAAAAAGGAAATGAAGCGAGGGCCGCCAGTCCGCTCTGTAGGAGAGAGCTCCCAGAGTAAGAAGCTAGCTGTAGAAGCAGTCCGCCAGACTGACATGCCTGCGCGTGAAAAGCCCGGGGATGCTCCCATATCTCACTCAGAACAGCCATCAAAGAGTGTGGAAAAGACGCTAAATCCTCCAGAGGTTGCTAGTATTCAGAAATCTGCGAACTCAGCGGGTACAGTTTGCACTAATGTCAAAGCTGAGGTATTGTCACTGAATGCCTCGCAGCCAATCTTTAACCTTGACGAAGATAGGCGACCTGCGGGAGAGGAAGTTGAGAAAGATGTGCCTTCACAGGCATTGATCGTTACAAATCTGGAGACAGTCCGCGAGAGCCAGCCGGACCTAGGGAAGGCTACTACGGACTCCACTGAGAAAAAGGTCCCTTATGAGAAGAAGAGGAAGAGAGACAAGTCCACCGTGGCCGAACGGGTAGAGAAGAAACTGCTGGCTAGGAAGGAGAAGAATATCTCCATGCAGACTGGGGTTGCAAGCTTGTTGTACAGGCCGCTGGAAAAAGAAGTATCTGAGAGCGAACTCGTTACTACGGACACCCAAATCCAGGGAAATAATTCCCTTTCGTCGGTTAGTCTGTCTACTGACGAAATAATGAATTCCATTGATGCTGAGCAGCTTGAACTTATCGACAAATCCTTGCTGGAGGTGTTGCAGCCCGAGGTGAAAATCTTAGGGGACAAGGTTGGCGAGCACCCTTCTTCATCTGCTGCTGAAGGAGAAGATCGCTGAACAGAAGAAGCATATCGCCGCCCATGTGGCGTCAGTAGAGGCGGCTTAGAAGAAGATTGCGGCGGACAAAGAAGCTGAACACCTGTGGGCTGCTGCAGAGCTTCTGCGAACAGGTAAACTCCAACTGGTGCCTAAATACTTTAAGCATCAGTGGCTTTATAGGTCGCCGCAGCGGAAGTCGAGGCCAGTCAAAATTATCACAGAGACTGATGATATAGTTATTTCGACGAGTTCGGCGGCTGAGAGGAGAACTGCAGTTCAACGCAAGTGGAGGAAATGGCTAAGTGCTTTTGACCCAGAGTGGACCAGACAGCCTGTCTTCGATAGTTGGCAACTCGTCGTTGCTTTTGTCAAAAGTGGTCATTTATCTCCATACTCCGCTGCGGACTGTATTTGAATATGAACTTGACCTTCTTTGTTGCAGGAAGGAAGTCGCCATCGGGCTCTGTCGAGAGTGGCGAGATTGCGACAACGCCGGATACTGCAACTGATGCGGTCTCGTTTGATGAGTCCACAAAAGGTGAGCAGCCCGGCCTGGACAAAATCACAGAGTTAGAAAAGAAATTTCATGCTGAAATTCAAGAAATCAGAACGGAGTTAAGGAGGGTGGTAGAGCGTGAGAAGGCTGCGGCGGAGCGTGAGAAGGCCTTGAAGGACCGGGTCAACAACATCTCCAGGCTAGTGGAGAGGTCCGATAGGGAGAAGAAGCGGCTTGTTGATGATTTCCTCTTCTACAAAGGAAAGTACTTGGCGGTGATTCGTGCTGATAAAGGCAAGCGGGCTGCTGAGGTCGCCGAGGAGAGGCCGAGACTGCCAGATCACGCTGCTCCAACGGATGCTCCAACGGATGCTCGAATCCCAGTAGAAAGTTATCATCCCGCCGCGGATGAAGTAATAAGTCCGACAACTGAGCCCGTGGTTCCTTTGAGCCACGTTGAACGGGAGGCCGCGCACATGCACCAGACTATCAACACCATCCAACACCACATCATCCGCTTGTATGGTGAAGTGCTTCAGATGAGCGACCAGGAGGCGCATCTCTGTAGATATAGAATCGAGCGGCCCGCGCGATTAGAGAATAAAGACCGCTGAGGTCGTAATTAGATGAACTTTGATCTGTTGTATAATGTGTGTTGAACAATTCTATGTTTTTCTGTTGCTGCGATGTATGTAATGAGCAATGCTGTGTTTTATGCAGATGAAACTTGTTATCCGCGTAATCTGACGTGGAACTGTGCCTGTTTCTATACTGTGTTGTGGCGAACTGTGAGGACTAATGTTGTGTCCGCTTTTATGAATTTAACTTGTGAATTAATCTGCAGGTGGGAAGTATTGCGAGCTGGGCGGCCTGAAAATGTATCCGCTTAATTTGTGCTTTGAAATTTGTTTGGCAGGTGCAGGAAACTGGAAATAGCGAACTGAGTGAACCCAAGATTGTGTTCGCGTTGCTTTTATTTTTGCTGCATAAAAAACTGAATTATTGCAAACTTAGCGGACTAGATAATCGAGCTGTGCGGCCTGGCCAAAAAGCTGTTAGGCCCCACTACTATAAATATATCCCTGTTGCTTCTTCTATGCAGGAAAGCAGTTGCAGCAGAGGACCAAGCGGCCTGAAAACATGTTGTCCGCCAGAACTGATGCCGCGGTTGCTTTCCATTTTGCTGATCACAGGAAATGCACATTGACGGAGGATGACCTTGAGGCCTTCGTTGAGAGATATATGGCAGACTCAACTTTTCTTGTCCGCCTTCCCGTCCATAAGGAAAGATTGAACTTCTCAACAACGACACAGATCGCTATACCTGTCGACCACTTTGATAGCTGGTTTAGATTCCCACTGCTATGGGAGATGGTAGAGATATTTGAGCACTATGGGATGGTGTCGGGCCAGCTCGCACCCAACACCCTTGCTACAATTTATAGCTTCCTCTCCTATTTGCTGTCTGAGAAGATCACTTTTTCCCTCAATATTTTCCGAAAGATATTCTCAGCTCGCTCAATAACACCGTCTGGATGCCGCCCAAATAAATGGGTGATTTACTTCTACTGCCGAGTGATGAAGGTCATGTTTCTGCCTAACAAGATCCATAACTAGACCTCCAGGTTCTTGATCTTCGAGGGCGACCTTGGGTTCGTGCAAACCTATCCGCAGGAGCGCGCGAACATTGACTTCAAGAGCGTACGAATTGATGCGGTGGAGCTCACCATTGTCGAGTTTCTCAAAGGAGCCGGGCTTGACATCGAGCATTACAACCCGCTGCTGGCGAGCTTGGGTGGCCTGAACCGTTAAGAAAGTAAGATTCATCGGACTCACGTTTGTATCCTCCGCGACCTGTATTCTAACACGTTCTTTTCTTGCAGCAACCTTGGCTGTGCCCGCAAATCTACCACAAACGCCTGGCGTACTCACACCTACATAGAGGGAAAGGAAGCAAGAACTCGCAAGAAAAAGGAAAGAAGAGGGGGATCCTGCGGCGGACTGCTCCTCTGAAATCTTTGCGATGCAGTGTATTGGTAACCGCCAGAAGGATCTGAGGGGTAACCCGATGATCCACTAGCATAGCAAAAATAAGCATGTCCGCCTATCGACAGCGCTGCCATGATGTAAGAGTCCAAAGATAAGCCACCACGCTCATGTCGCGATCTCAGCACTCTATGGGAAGCGCAACCTGAGCGACTTGATGCGGGTTGCCCCTACCGACCTCCCTCTGCTGGCCGCCCAGGCAAGCGCGAACAACGTTGTGACAAACCATTTTGTCGGCTCCTTGATAAGGGATCTGTTCAAACAAAATGAGCAACTTCAGGAAGAAGTGAGGTTGATCAAGGAAAGAAATATGCGGCTAGGGAAAATGGTCACTAAGAAGAAAGAAGAGCTTGCGGAAAGTTTGGTTTTTGCAGCGCTCTCTGTTTGAAGTCTGCGGCGAGATGAAGTTTGTGCCTTTGTTTTTTGCAGGTCGCGTATGACTTGGAGAATGATAACTTCCAGGCCGCCAGGCTCCCCTTTGTGAAAGAAACCATTGAGATCACTATCGAGTGATTTGTTCGCGGCGTCCTCGCAAAGGAAGGGGTGGACGGTGTCCCTTTTCTGTAGCTCTTCCCGGAGTTGGAGGAGCAGGTCGCGGCGATGGAGCGGACTGCTAAAGGAAAAGATGTAATTACTGAGGAAGGATAAGGAGAAGAAGAAGAAGAAGGAGAATAAGACGGAGAAGGCAGAGAAGGCGGAGAAGCCGGGATAATTGCTGACAACGCTGTTTCAAGCCAGCATGGCAGAGATCAGTTCGCCGAGTTCGACGCCTCTGCATCTAGCTCTACTGGCAAGAGCATGCATAAAGAGTCCGCGGCCAGCACCAGTTCAGATAGCAGTCGAGGAAGTGTCTCAGAGGGCTATTCTCTGGAGATTGATGTTGAAGGACTAAGCCCTGATCCCCCTGTAGAGTAAAAACTGAAGAGGAGTGAAGAAGAATAATGTATTTTCATTTTTAATATTTGTTTAAGGGCAGCGGACTTAAGCTTGGAGTCCGCCAAACATATAAAAGCTGTAACTTGATTTTTGATGAAATATAAAAGGATAGTCTGGTATCAGTATGTGTCTTCTGCAATGTTCCTTGATTTTTCTTATTTAAATGCAATCTGATGTAGTTAAGTACGAACTCCGTATATCAGTCTGCTCAATGTAAATATCATCCGCACTATATAAGTTTTTGACTTGCCAATTAGGAAATCTTATCAAATAATTCAAGCACTGTTCGCCGCAAAATGAATGAGATTAATGTTATCTAGTTGGTTGTCGAAGTAAAAGAACATTAAGCGGACTCTGATGAGTTCCAATAGCAGTCCGCAATTCCCTTTACCAAAATCGAACCTCTTTCATGCTTAACAATGATAATAAGCATTGCAGACTTATAATTAT
This sequence comes from Platanthera guangdongensis, assembly GCA_039583875.1. Taxonomy (NCBI): domain Eukaryota; kingdom Viridiplantae; phylum Streptophyta; class Magnoliopsida; order Asparagales; family Orchidaceae; genus Platanthera; species Platanthera guangdongensis. The sequence continues at coordinate 108,930,956 of CM077151.1, forward strand.
TCTTAAACTGTGAGTTGAAAAAACAAACCGGGGACCAATCCTATGGACTGGGTGGCTACAAATATACACTCCACGCATAATTGAATAGAAATGATCTATAGCATGTGACCAAGTGGGCAGGTGCGGCCGGAGCGACATTGCTTTTCACACCGGGCCATGAAAACTATAGATCAACCCAAAGAAATCCAGCGGACTGGGCGGATACCAGAAGATAGTCTGCACTGAATAAAAAATAGAAATGATCTATAGCTTGTGACCAAGTGGGCAGGTACGGCCGGAGCGGCTGGCTTTTCACACCGGACCACAAGTTATAAGATCAATCCAAATAAATCCTATGGACTAAGCGGATAATAGAGGACAGTCCGTACTGAATAGAGATGATCCATAGATTGTGACCAAGCGGGCAGGTGCGGCCGGAGCAGCATAGCTTTTCTCACAGGGCCACAAGCTATAAGATCAACCAGAGAGCCAGCGGACTGACCGGATACCAAAAGACAGTCCTCACTGAATTAATTCCCTACGAAGAATGAGCTGAAGACTTGTGACCAAGTGGGCAGGTGCGGCCGGAGCGGCATTGCTTTTCACACTTGGCCTCAAGATTTGCACACTCAATGGAACGGTCCACTGCCCTCTTACATGGAGTACAGTCTGAGTTGATCATTTTGGAAGGTGCGGCCGGAGTGGCATTGCTTTTCTCCAAGATCAACCAGGCTGTGGGTCTCCTGCAAGCACTGCTTGAGGGTACCACGGAGTGTTCGAAGGTCACAAACTAAGATGATTCGAGGGCAGGTGCGTATAGCATTGCTTTTGACACGCGATCATTAAAGTTGTAACGATTTTCCATAAATGGCACGATAGAGCTTAACAACCACCCTGTCCCTCCATAAAGCAGAGGTGGGGTCAGGTACTAGCCGGGATCTGAAATTCAGTGTCCTAACTCACTAGAACCTGCAAGCTCTCACTATACGGTGCGAAATCTCCCCGCAACACGTGGTCTTTGTGGTGTTATGCTAATGACAACGGTTCTAAGGGAGGCTTCAGCTGAACATGGCGATGTCTCCTGGTATCAGCCAATCGTTGGAGTTATTCGGGAGACAAAGGAGAAAAAACTAGAAAAAGTGTTAGTATGAAGTCTTTGATCAATAAAAAAAGTTTTGCAAAGTTTGTACAAGAGAGAAAAGAGAGTTCAAAGATAGAACCATATTGAAATCTTTCTTGCTCAATGTGATAACTGTTACTATTCAAGAGATAAAAACACTTGGAGAAATGTTAGCAAGCAGCCTTAATCAATAATAATCATTGAAAAAGGTTACATAGGAAAGAATTGAAAGGAGGAGGTTCAGAAATAGAACCGCTTTAGATCATCCCCGCTCCATGTGTGTGGTATATCCTCTCCTTCATATGTTTGCAAGCGATAAGCCCAGCTCTTCAGCACTTCTTTGACAATGAAGGGCTGGCCCAATTCAGATTAATCTTTCCTACTGAGCTGGCTCTTGTAGCAGCATCAACTTTTTTAAGAACCAGATCTCCCACTTGAAAGTTTGAAGCCATCCTTCTCTTGACTTATTCCTGCCTTATTGCTGCTTTGTCTCTGATTTCTTCAATGTGCTCCAAGCAGAACTTCATCTCTTCATTATTCAGCTCAAGCCAGTCCTCAACACCTTGCCTTGCAGCAGAACTCTTGGTGATGGAACTTCAAACTCAACTGGAATAAGGGCTTCTCAGCCATGAGAATGTTTGAATGGAGTTTCTCCAGTTGAGGATGAAGGTGTCATTCTTAAGGAGCAGAGGACCAATGGAAGTTGATCAGCACAACTGCCTTTATGATTCTGCACTTTCTTCTTTAGTAAGTTGAGGACCTGGTTGTTGGCTGCTTCCACCTGTCCGTTGTTTCTGGGATGATGGACTGATGCAAACTGCAGCTCTGTTCCGATCTGCTTACAGAAATCAATCATCTCAGCATTATTGAACTGCTGTCCATTTTCGATGATTATTTCCATTGAGATTCCATGCCGACAGACAATCTCCCCCCAAATGAAGTTCTTCACGACCTGAGTTGTTATCTTTTCCAATGCCTTTGCTTCAATCCACTTGCCGAAATAATCAATCAATATAATGACAAAGCGCTGTTGTCCGCTTGCCATGGGAAAATGACCGATGGAATCCATCCCCCAAATTATAAAGGGCCAAGGAGTTGCAATTGATCTGAGTGACTGAGCAGCTTGATGCTGAAGTGGAGCGAACTTCTTGCACTGAACACATATTTTGGCATAAGCCTCGGAATTCATGGTAGGCCAAAAATAACCCTGCAGCAGGATCCGTATTTCTAATGTTCTTGCTCCTGAGTGACTTCCGCACTCACCGGAGTGAACTTCATGAAAACAGTCGGTGCTTCTTCTTCTGAAACACACCTTGTCATGGCTTATAGGAAGGTTTTTCTGTAAAGGACACCTTCCACCAAGTAATAATGAGTTGCTTTTATTTTGAACTTTTTCTGATCTTTGATCGAATGATGAAAGTTCCCTGTTGATAGGTAAAGAATGAATGGATCCATCCAATAGGGACGCTGATCAATCTACATCAACTCTTCCTCATCCGCTGCCGGGTGGAAGAGTACAGAAGTTGTTCCCCCTGATGGAAGTCCATGCTTAGCAAGAACATCTGCCTCCTCATTTTTCTGATCTAGGGATGTGCTCAATGGTAAAGCTTTTGAATTTGTCAACTTCCACTTTCACAAGAGCAAGATACTTCTTCAAGATTGGCTCTCTGGTCTCAAAGTTACCAAGAACTTGTGATGTCATCACTAGAGAATCAGTCTTTATATGAACATGACCAATTCCGAGCTCTCTTGCAAGCCTCAAGCTTGCTAACAAAGCTTCATACTCTGCCTGGTTATTAGTAACTGGAAAATAGAACTTGATTGCCTACTCAAGTTTAATGTCATTTGGGTTGATAAGAACCACTCCTGCTCCAGATGAATTTCTGCATGAGGCACCATGAAAGTGCAACTAGATCTGATATACTCTAGAGGGGGGTGAATAGAGTATATGGTGTTTTAAAAACTTTTACAACTATTGTTGTAATAAGTGTGAGCAGGGAAGCAATAATAAATCTAATCACAACACTAAGTTAAACAATAACCAAGCACTGAAAAATCAAGGCCAGAAACAAACATAAACACAAGAAAAACCAGAAGACACAAGGAAATATAGTGATTCCCCTAAACTTGGGTACATCCACTCTTCTACCACCCTAGGTAGGAATCCACTGCAGGATGAGTTGATCAGGTGTCCTGGGCACCAATGAGCTTTTGATAAGGTGCTCAAAAACAAAAGCAGATTTTTTGATCAGGTGTCTTGCCACCAATGAGCTTTTGACAAGGTGCTCAAAAACCAAGCTCAAACTTTTGAAGGGAGTTTGAGAAACCCTTTATAGAGAGGGGGTGAGAGAGTGATGGCAGTCTTCTCTTTCTCAAACAACTGAGAAGACTAAGTGGATTGTTGATGTCAAAGCTCCCCCTGAATCCTTGAGATCTTCAGGAAGAAAAGCTTTGTTGAGGGTGATAGGCCTTCAAAGGTTGAACTCCAACAATAGATGATTTCAGCAATAGCTGAAATGTTGAATGTCTGGAGTCTGGAAAATATGTTGGCCTTGAACACTTTGAAAACTACAGAGATCTGAAGATTTTTAGAAAGCTTGATCTCCTTGGATGAGTGTTCTTCAGAATTCTTTGTGATAGAAGATTTTTGAATGTGTCTCTGTAATCTGTATTCTCTCTCTATTTTGTGTGTGCTATTCTGAGAGATTCAAAAACATTCTATCTTTTATTCTCTGGTACAGACTAGAATAATATTCTCTCTGAGAAGAATAGTCGTTGGCCTGCATTAATTGCATCCTTAATTGCACAATCTCTTCTGGAGGAAAGTCCACAGAATTATTCCTTGAAAAATCCCTTGAAACTTGGTCCAGAATTGAATGAAAAACGGCTAGGAAATCTCTGAATTATTTGCAGAATAACTCCTTAACTGATTTGAATTTGAATTCAGAAGCATCCTAGAAGTTATCTGAAATCGTCGTACTGAGCTCTGCTATCGTCGAGCTGAGCTCAGCGATCTGGAAATATTCAGCAGCATAATATCGTCGATCTGAGCTCAAATATCATCGAACTGAGCTCAGAGATAAAGTTCCAAGGCAGAGTCAAAATCGTCGACCTGAGCTCACCGATCGTCGAATGGAGTTCGACGATATAGTGAAGTTGAGCTCAGCGATCGTCGAATGGAGTTCGATGATCTGTCGAAGTTGAGCTAGACGATCGTCGAGTGGAGATCGACGATCCGTCGAGGTTGAGCTAGACGATCGTCGATCGGAGTTCGACGAATCGTCGTGCTGAGCTCGACGATATGACTTAGTCTCCAAATACAAAATCTTGGTCTTCAGGGCAGCTTCGAAACCTAGACTTCTAACCCTTAGACTCAATTCAAATTGACCTATTAAGCTATACAGGAGGTCAAGCAAAGATTCCTAGAGACATAGTGATCCTGACCCAAATTAGTAATAGGGTGTTCCAACAATCTCCCCCTATTTGGGTTAGGATTACGATTTACAGACTTTGGAATAATTTAAATAACAACATACAATCAGAAAAACATAAAAGCAACAGCTAGACATGCAGAATCACAGAGATATATATCATCTAGATAGCAATCAGAAATCATAGAAATTGTCACCTTACAATGTCATTTCTTCTCTTTGCCCTTAACCATTTTAATCTCTCTGTTAGGATTGAGGGCTTCCTTCTTAGATCTGGTGTCATCTACTGCACCTAGAGATGTTTGCTGTTTAAGCCTGGGAACCACTACTTCAGGATGTAATTTCATGTATCTGTCAGCATCAAAGAATTTACTTGAAGCATATCTCTCTAGTTCTTTTTGTCTCTGTTCAGACATAGTAGAAATGTTGGAAGAATCTATTCCTTGTTCTCTGGCCTTCTTAATCTGATCCAGTGCAGCCAATTCCTTTAATCTGGCAGTACAAGCAGCTGGATTGTTTTCAAGATCCTCAAAGGGTACAGGTGGTTCATATCTGTTGGAAGGATTGTCTTGAGAAGGCCTGGCAGACACAGTTTCTTTCAGCTTGTAAGGGAAAGAACCAGATGTTGTATCAGTTAAAGTTTGTCTTTCCCTGGAATATGGGTGTTGCGTGGAGTACCCTTTGGAATAGACTTGAATATCTCTTTGATTACCTCTATATCCTCCTCTCCTAGAATGTGAACCCCTGGATTGGCTTTCCCTGTGGTAAGATCTGGCATGAGGTTGATAGGGAGCCTGACTTCTGGCTGGGGGTTGACTTTGTTGGGTACATTGGTCAAATGTACCTGATTTGAAGAAGCCTCACCGAACTCAATGATATACATCATAATGTATTTGATGTTTGTTTGAGTTACTTGTGCAGGATAGGTATTCACTGGACTGAAGCTAAAAGTTTCTAAGTCCATGTGTCGACACCCAGAGGGAAAGTGTCGACACTTGAGAAATCTTGTGTCGACACCCAGACAAGCAGTGTCGACACTTGGAATCATTGTGTCGACACCTGGGATGAAGAGTCGACACCAGACAGAAAGTGTCGACACTTGGAGCTGTGTCGACACTCAGTGAAGAAGTATGCAGAAAAGCTGTGTCGACACTTAGCAGAAGTGTCGACACCTAGAAGAGCTGAGTCTACATCAGAAAGTGTCGACACTTGGAGTTGTGTCGACACTCAGCAAAATTCTGCAGAGACAAAGGACAAGTGTCGACACTCAACACAATGTGTCGACACTCAATTAGCAGAGTCAACATATGAAGAATGTGTCGACACTCAGCACAATGTGTCGACACACAACCAGAAGAGTCAACACTTGAAGTAAGTGTCGACACTCAGCACAATGTGTCGACACTTAGCTAAAGACTCTACACTTGAAGAAAGGGTCGACACAAGGAGCTGTGTCGACACTTAACAAAGAACAGAAAAGTTTACAAAATATTCTAAGTACAAGTGTCGACACTAAGGGAATGTGTCGACACTCAGCTGAAGAAATAAAATTGAAGACTTGTGTCGACACCAAGAAGCAGTGTCGACACTTGACAGTTTCAACACATGAAGATGTGTCGACACAAAGGAGATGTGTCGACACTTAGGAGAATACAGTTAAAGAATGAAGAACAAGTACTTGTGTCGACACTCAATTTCAGTGTCGACACATGCAGAAGAATCAGTGTCGAGACATACAAGGATATGTGTCGACACCTTGTAGACTTGTGTCGACACTTACACAGCATGTGTCGACACTTAGTCTATAAGTGTCGACACTTAAGAACAGAAAGTCTCGACACTATCTGACAGTTAGAGAATTTCAAGAAGTGACTGGTTGACATGACAGCTGCCGATCCAGCCGGTCTACAGCAACTGTCAGAGAAGTCAGAAGTCTGTTATGAACCGGACCAGCCGGTTACCATGAAGGAAGCCTATAAATAGGCACTCACAGTTTACAGAAGTTGTTGTTGATATAAGAATTACAAGTTGTTCTTTCAAGTAGTGAGAATAATTAAAGTGGTTGATCAGATTATTCAAGCAATCAGAAAAGTGAAACACAGAGGATCAATACAAGAAGATCTGGCAGTCTAACTGCAGATCTAAGAAGTTGGAGAGAGAGAGCTCCAATCAAGAATTCAGTCTTTGGAACTAAGGCTGAGAAGAAGGATTCAGAATCATCTGGATCTCAAGAAGCAGAGGTCAAGGATCAACTGCAGAGGATTCAGACTAATTCAGTTCTACTCAAGAAGCTTTGAAGGAAGCTAAGTCAGTTTGGATCTAACTAAGTTCTTCCAAGAACTCTTCAAGAAACTCTCAACTCCTCTCTTATTTTCTGAGTTGTAGAGTTAGTTATTGTAATTCAATCTTAACTTGTAGGATCCATTGGATCTGAGAGATTTGTAAGCCTATATTATAAAGGCTGAGGGTAGGGCTTGGTTGCCTGAGTGTAGGAGTTGAAGAACTCTGAGTGTAGGCCTTAATTGGCTGAGTGTAGGCCTGGGTGGCTGAGTGTAGGCCCTTGTGGCTGAGTGTAAGGCTTTGGGCCTGAGGTGTAGGAACCTAGTTGGGTTCTGAGATAGTGGAGAAGATTGGCTGAATCTAGTACACTGCTAGATAGGCGAAGGGGGAAAGTGGATGTACCCAAAGATTGGGGAACCACTATAAATTTGTGTGTCTGCTGTGCTGTGCTGTGCTGTGAATTAACTGTTTATATTCTGTTATTGCTGTTAGCTGTAGAAATCTGTGAGATAACTGTTTTGCTGCCAACAAAGTTTTAAAAAAGGTTTAGGTCACCTATTCACCCCCCCCCCTCTAGGTGTTTAGGTACCATAACTTTCAAGTGGTATCAGAGGGAGGTTCCTCAAAAAGGACTAACTGTCTGAGGAGATCCAGTTTGGCAGATTCAGAGTAAGTCAGAACACAGTTTCAAGAAAATCAAGAAACATGGGTTCTTCAGAGAATCACAAGGAATTGGGTTCAATGAAACTGCCCATATGCAGAAAAGAGATTTTTGGAATCTGGAAAGAGAGGGTAAGGCTGTTCATGGAAGCCTCTGACCCTAGAATCTACATCACAGTCAAAGAGGGGCCATATGTGCCCATGAAGATCTCAGTATTGGATGCAAATCAGAGGACTCCAAAGGATTTCTCTGAGATGACCAAGGATGAAATTGTCCTAGCCACTATGGACAAAAGGGCACAAAACATAATAGTAAGTGCCATTGATGATGCAACTTTTCAGAACCTAATTCACTGTAAAACAGCAAAAGAAATGTGGGATACCCTCATTGTCTATATGGAAGGTTCTGAAGAAGTTAGGCAAGATAGAAAGTCCTTGCTTAATCAAGAGTATGAGAGCTTTAGGCAAGGAAGAGGAGATAGCATCACTGAATGCTACAAGAAGTTCTATAGAATTGTTAATGAACTCATGTCCTATGGAAGAGAGTTCACTAACTATGAATTGAATGATAAGTTCTTGAGGTCCCTAACCAAAGATTGGGACACTAAGATCTGTGTCATCAGAGAAATGGCAAAGTTGGGAGAAATTCCTCCTCCCACACTATTTGGCAAGTTGCTGTCTTATGAGATGCAGCTGTCTGTGAGAAAAGAGGAGGAAAAATCAACAAGGACTGAGCACAGGGAAAGGACTGTTGCCTTCAAGTCAGAAGTACCTAGAAAGGGCAGGACTAAGTCATCAACTCCTCCTCCAGAGGTAGTTGAATCAGAATCTGATGAGTCTGTTAGCACAAAGTCTACAAGCAGTGAAAGTGATGAAGACTTTGCTGCATTCACCAGACATTTTCAGAAATTCCTGAAGAAGAAACAGTGGAGGTCCAGACCTTCATTTTCCAAAGGGAAAGAAGTTCAGTATCAGGAGAAGAAGCCTTCAAAGAAGGACAAGAAAAAGACAAAGACTAGCAAGGCAACTGGGTCTAGGATAGTGTGTTACTGCTGCAATAGACAGGGTCATGTTATTGCAGATTGTCCTGAGAGAAGAAAAGAATCCAGTGACAAAAAGAAGACTCACTTCAAAGGAAAGAAGGAGAAGTCCTTTGTTGCAAAGAATGAGAAGACTCTTTCAGACATTTCTTCTTCAGACACTGAGACAGATGCTGAAGCCTACATAGGGCTATTTGCTGAAGAAGAAGAGGAGTTTATGCAGATCATGGAATCAATCTATGAACAAGAAGAGTGTCAGTGCCAAGGACTGATGGCATTGACTGAAAGTACCAAAATCCTGGAGCAGCCAGGACCTAGTCAGGTACAAAGTCCAACTCAAAGTTCAGATTTCAGTTCTAGTTCAGAGTCAGATTCATCTTCATCAAGTGATGGAAGTGTTTCTGAATCTGAGGGAGATATTCATCAGCTCTTAGATGAATATAAAGTACTGTTGCAAGCCTATAAGAAAAGCAAGTCCCTTGCCAAAAGTCAGGCAAAGGAAATTGCTGATCTAAAGGCAGCTGCAACAGACTTTGAGAAGGAATTTGATCAAAAGCTCAATGAGGTAGCCAGGCTGAAACACATTACTGTGATTCAGATGGGAACTATCACTTATAAAAATGATCAAATTAAGTTACTGGAGATCAATCTCCAGAAGGAAAGAGAGCTAGTTGCTAGGTTTTCAAAACCTAAATCAGTGCTACCCTTGATTGATGAATTTGTTCATCATAAAGGAAAGGCTGGATTGGGTTTTATTAAACCAGCTAGGACTGTTAAGGATCAGTCCAAGTCCAAGGGCAAAGCCCCAACATTCAACAAGCCTGCTGTAGTCAAGACAGCAAAGGTTGTACCTAAGCAAAGGTACAACAAGTTTGAATGCTGGTGCTGTGGCAAGATTGGCCATTTTGCAATGGACTGTTGGCACAATGCCAGTGCCAAGGTGAGTAGCAAGTTACCTGGTGGAAAGCCAACAGGTAGCTTTGTCAAGTTGCAAACTAACAATCACCAAGGACCCAAGTTTACTTTGGGTTCTAAGGTTCATTAATTTGTTTTGCAGGTGAATCCAAGTGGCCATACCCCAACATGGTACTTGGATAGTGGATGTTCCAGACATATGACTGGAACAAGGGGACTGCTGAAGGACTACATTCCAATCAAAAATGGTCCTAAAGTGACCTTTGGTGGTTCTGAAAAAGGAATCATCAAAGGGTTTGGTAACATCTCTTCAAACCTTGTTACCATTACTCAAGTGGCTTATGTTAAAGGGTTGAAACACAACCTCATTAGTATAAGTCAGTTAAGTGATGTAGGGTATGACATCTCATTTGTTAAAAATGGTTGTCATATCAAGAGGTCAAGTGATCAAGAGATCATTTTGACAGGATATAGAAAGAGGAATGTCTACTGCTTAGATATTATGATTGAGAACAATGGTTCTCCTGTTTGTCTTGTAGCTGATGAGACAGTCTCTCATTGTGTCAAGTGGCACAAGAGGCTAGCTCATCTTAACTACAAGACTATTAGCGAACTCTTTAGCAAAGAGTTAGTGAGGAATGGTCCTCAAGTTAAGTGTGTCAAAGATGGCATTTGCTCAGCTTGTCAAAAGGGCAAGCAGACTAAATCCACCTTTAGAAGCTTAGACAACAAAGATGCTGTGAGGTGTTTATACCTCTTGCATATGGATCTATTTGGTCCAATGCCAGTTCACAGCTTAGGTAGGAAGGTCTATACCTTTGTAGTTGTTGATGACTACTCAAGGTTTTCCTGGGTGTTCTTCTTAAAGCAGAAATCTGAAACACCTAGTGTCTTCCATAGCTTTGTTAAGCAAATTCAGAATGAATTGAACTGTACAGTGGTCAAAATTAGAAGTGACCATGGTACTGAGTTTCAGTCTGAAAGCATGACAAAACTGTGTGAAGATTTTGGGATATTTCAAGAATTCTCTTCACCTAGAACACCTCAGCAAAATGGCATTGCTGAAAGGAAGAATAGGACCTTGATAGAGGCTGGTAGGACCCTATTAAGTGATTCATCACTGCCAGAGTATTTCTGGGCTGAAGCAGTTAACACTGCATGCCATGTGATAAATAGGGCTACCATCACTAAAAGGTTAAACAAGACCCCCTATGAAGTTGTGAAAGGCAGGAAACCAAATCTATCCTATTTCAGGATTTTTGGTTGCAAATGCTTCATACTTAACAATGGAAAGTCTTACCTAACTAAGTTTGCTGCCAAGTCCCAGGAGGGAGTGTTTGTTGGGTACAGCAATAATAGTAAGGCTTATAGAGTCTACAACTTGACTACACAAGTTGTAGAGGAGTCTGTGCATGTAGTTTTTGATGAGACACAACTAATTAACAATGAGTTGTCTAGCAATGTATGCAGCCCCACAGGTCTTACTAAGAAGATGGACAAGCTAACCATAGAAGATGTACCTGCTGCAAGACAGCAAGTAGAAGAAGATGGCTTATGTCCAGGGGGAGAACTACATGTACCAGGAGCTGAAGAAGTACAAGGAACTCAGCTTGATGAAGATGCTGAAGAAGTTCAACCAGGAGTAAGGATGCCTCCAGCCAACAGGCATCTAAGAGATCATCCAGTAGAGCTGATTATTGGAGATCCAAGACAAGGTGTTCAGACAAGGAGCAGAAATCAGAATGCTGTAGTATATTCAAGTTTTCTGTCTCAAATAGAACCAAAGAAATTTGAAGAAGCTATACAAGATCCACAGTGGACTGAAGCAATGCAGGAAGAACTTAATCAGTTCAAAAGGTGCAAGGTTTGGGACTTGGTTCCTAAACCTAAAGATCACAATGTGATAGGAACAAAGTGGATCTATAGGAATAAGTTAGATGAACAAGGAGTCATCATTAAGAATAAAGCAAGACTGGTTGCAAAAGGATATAGGCAAGAAGAAGGTATTGATTTTGATCAAACCTTTGCTCTAGTAGCCAGACTGGAAGCCATAAGGATGTTCTTGGCCTATGCAACCTATCAAGGATTCAAGGTATACCAAATGGATGTGAAGTCAGCATTCCTAAATGGTAATTTGAAAGAAGAAGTCTATGTGGAGCAGCCTGCAGGTTTTGTTGATCCAACTCTATCTCATTATGTCTATAGACTTAGGAAAGCATTATATGGGTTAAAACAAGCACCTAGAGCTTGGTATGAAACCCTATCTAGTTTCCTCATTGAGAACAAGTTCTCAAGGGGGAAAATAGATAAGACTCTATTCCTTAGGGAATCTAGAGGCAAAGTCATACTTGTCCAAATATATGTAGATGACATTATATTTGGGTCTACTGAAAGTAGCCTTTGCAAAAAGTTTGCAAAGCTTATGCAAAGTCAATTTGAGATGAGTAGTATGGGAGAACTAAAGTTTTTCTTGGGTCTCCAAGTTAAACAGACTGGAAGTGGTCTATCCATATGTCAGTCCAAGTTCACCCTAGAACTCATAAGGAAGTATGGTATGGATTCATCCAGTACCATGAAGACTCCTATGGGGTCAAGTATGTCTCTGAGAAAGGATGATGCAGGGAAACCTGTAGATGAAACCTTGTATAGAGGGATAGTTGGCTCCCTACTATACTTGACTGCAAGTAGGCCTGACATTATGTATGCTACATGTGTTTGTGCCAGGTATCAAGCCTGCCCTAAAGAGTCTCACTTGACTGCAGTCAAGAGAATCTTGAGATATCTAAAGGGCACACCTTATCTAGGCCTCTGGTACCCTAGGAATGGAGATTTTGATCTAACAGGCTATTCAGATGCAGACTTTGCAGGATGCAAAGAAGATAGAAAGAGCACTACTGGATCCTGTCAATTCCTAGGTGGAAGACTCATTTCATGGAGTAGCAAGAAGCAAACCAGTGTGGCTATCTCCACAGCTGAGTCAGAATATGTAGCTGCAGGAAGTTGCTGTGCTCAACTTCTGTGGATTCAACATCAGCTAGAAGACTATGGATTTCAGGTTAGTAGAACTCCACTTTTCTGTGATTCTACAAGTGCTATTTCAATAGCTAATAATCCTGTATCACATAGTAGAACTAAACATATTGAGATTAAATATCACTTTCTTAGGGAGCATGTAGAAAGAAATGATATTGCACTTGAATATGTTAAAACTGATAATCAGATAGCTGATATGTTTACTAAGCCCTTAGAAGAAGCTAAGTTCAATAGGTTCAAAATTGAACTAGGTATGATAAACTTAGACTAAGTTTACAGAACTAAAAATTGGCTAAGTAAAAAGGTGTCGACACATAGACAAGTCTATGTCGACACAGAATAGTAAGTGTCGACACTTCAGGAAAATGGTGTCGACACATCTAGGAAGTTGGTGTCGACACTTCAGAATGTTAGTGTCGACACATGTCGAGTTGGTGTCGACACATTTAATGAGGTGTCGACACTTAAGTTTTACTCAGAATTTTCTAAGTAAAGTCTCGACTACATGTCGAGTAGTGTGATGTCGACACTTAACCAAGTGTCGACACATAAAATCTGATGACTTAAACTTGTGTCGACACATGTGTGTCGAGACATTATAAGTCAGTGTCGACACTTATTGCCAGTGTCGACACATCTTTAGTAATCCATCCCGCCTGTTCGTCTTCAAACCAGAAAGGTATAAATAGGATTCTGTCTTTGTTTGTCGACACGCTTTCAGAGTTTCGAGACCAAAACTGTTGTGTCGACATTTCTCTTTTCTCAAGACTAAATCTCTAAACCCTAATGGCTCCCAAGCTCGAGGAGAATGTCAATGAAGGCTATGAGCTGGTTCGTGGCGCATTCGACGATGGCGATCAAGAAATCAAATCGGTGATAACCATAGTCACCGATTCTGGATTGGAGTATCTGGTTTCAGAACCAACTAAAATATGGAAGAAGGAAGTACTCGAATTCCTTGCTGGAGCTTCTGTAGATGACTCAGGTTACAAGATCAAATCAAGAGTTCATGGCACCAAGGTCAAGATTTCACCCAAATCTCTGAGAAAGGTACTCCAGCTACCTAAAATTCAAGAAGAAGAGGAAGTGACTACATCCAAGACCAGAGAAGCACTTACCTGGTGTGGTCTAGATCCTAAGCTGAAGATAGGATCTGTATTCAACAGGAGAGGAATGAATACCCAAGGAAAGTTCTTGTCAGAAATTGTGGGGAAAGTTATTCTCAGTAAGACTGGAGGGCATGACAGGGTGTCAGCCTCCATGTTCAGTGTTATGACCAGAATTATCTTCAACCTCAAAACAGACTGGTCAATGGTTATCTTTGAAAAGATAAAGAAAAGTCTGAAGAAGCCCAATCTGGGCAGGATACTTAGTCTCTACCTGGCTGGTACAATCCCAGAGGTAATGAGCACTGTTGCAGGTAGCAAAATCAACCACATGAGAAAGATGGACATGAGGATCTTCTCAAGGTGGGAAAGGGTGCTGTCAAAGGAACTGTCCACCCCTGAGAAACAAGTTTCTAAGAAAGAATCACCTCCTAAGAAGAAGAGGAAGATAGCTCCTGTGACACAGGAGTCCTCCAACAGTTCAGGTAGTGAAGAACTAGTTGTTTTCACTCCTGATAGTCATGAGGAAGTGGCTGCAGAGAAGTCTCCTGCTCCTCAAGAGCCAGCTGAAATCCAGGGGGAGCTGCCTCCAGCTAGCCCCATGCAAAAGGATCCAAGACAGGGGGAGCCTCCAGCTGTAGAACAACCCTCTACACTGGAGAGTGAGCAAGCTACACTCATTATCCAAGAGGTACTTTCTGACCTCAATACTTTAGATTTTTCTGTAATAGATTCTGATTTGTCTGATGTCCATCAGCAAACTCAGCAAGTAAATCAAGAACCAGATGTTGTTCCTGATAAAGTAGTTGAAGAACCAAGTACATCTCCTGCACAGTCACCTCCTGAATACACCATGGAAGATCTATTTCTAAATCTAGAACAGGAGGACTTTGACATGGATAAAGTTGGTGCTGCTGAAGAGCAGGGTGCTGCTGCTGAGGGGGAGACACTGCAAGTTCAGGAAGAGCCTATAAGGCAGGAAAGTGAGAAAGCACTTGATGTGCAAGCTGAAAAACCATCAAGCCCTAAGGATAGGGTGAATATAGCCAGTACTTCAGAGTCTGAGGAAGATGAGACTGAACAAGCCAAGAAGAAGCAATTCTTTGTATTCAAAAGAAGGAGTCAGAGCTACAAGAAGGCTCTACAAACTGTTGCTCAACACTCCCTAGTTCAACAAGATCCATCAACTGATTACAGTGGCTTAATGGTAGCAATGCAAGTTAAGCTGGATGAGCACAGGAGGGCCATAGAGAAGTATATTGATGAAGGCCACAAGTCTTTACAATTTGACTTAGCTCAAGACATCAAGTCAATAAGATTTGAGATGAACCTGAATAAAAAGGAAATGAATGAATGCTTCCACAAGGGTGGAAATGCAGTGGTGTACCTGGCTAAACATCAAGAACAGATAAAAGAAAAGGTAGATGATATAGCACTGAAGCAAGGCTATGTGCTGGAAAATCAGTTGAGAATGAATGATAATTTGACTGCATCCCACAATACTATAGTCACTGAACTGAAGAATAAGCCAGCTGAATCTTCCACATCTGCTGCTGCCAAGGCTGAATTTGATAAAGCATTTCAAGATGAAATTGCTGCTGTCAAGACTGCAATTAAGGATTCACAGAAGGTCATTTCTGAACAGCTTACAAAGCTTAGACCTTATTTTAAGGATGGCATCAGGTACTTGGACAGCCAAATCAGGTTCCAGAAAGATGATGTAAGAGATCATGTTGAACAAGAAGTCATAAAGGGGGAGATGGTGTTAGTCAAAGCTAGCTCTGACCATGCCAAATGGATTTCTAACTCCATCAGAGCTACACTGGGCTATCCTCCCCTGTGTGATTATGATAATGTAGCTGAATCAGGTATTCAAAGTGCATATCTTGGAGGTGAGCAACAGGAAGTCGCTCAGGTGATCTATCCACCTCCAGATTTTGACATGGTTCATGCAGAAGTAAGCACAATGTATAGTCCAACTACTGGAAAGCCTAATGTTGTTCTGGAAAAGGTTGTTCAACCTGTTACAGCAGCTATGCAAGAGGCTATGGACAAAGAAGAAGAGACAAGGCTGTCAAAGAAGAAGTTCAGGGAACTAGCTGAGCAAAAACCTGATTTTGAACAGTGGAGCCCTACTTCTAGGAACATCATTCTCACAGCCTGGAAAGCAGCCAAGGACAATGCACATGAGAGGAACAAATGGTTCTCAGAAGCAGAATGGAGGAAGCATGAGATTAGGCAGGAAGCCATTGTCCAGTATAGAAGGAAGGCTAAGTTAGGAAAGCTACCTCCTACAGCTGTGGAGCCTAGCAAGTACTTTCCTAAGCCCTATCATTATTTTGAGAGGCAGAAAATCAAGGCTGAAGAACAAAAGAAGAAGGACTCCAAAGGCAAGAAGACTGCTGATACTGAGCCTGCTGCTGCTGCTGTAAAGGCCAAAGTACAAGCTGGGAAAGGCATAGTTATAAAAGAGCCTGATCAGAACTAGACTAAGATTAGACTAAGACACATTGTTGTAATCTTTTACATATGCAATATTTTTGTAAAACAATGGAAATGTATTAAAACAATGTAAGAACAATTTTTGATAAATATATTTCATGATTGTTCAGTAGAATGTGTCTAATTCTTGTTTGTTATGTAATGCTGAATGAGTATACATGTGTGCTTTATTACATGTTTAAGTTTACCCTGTTGATATATACCTGCTTTACATCATTCTTTAATTTTTAATTATGAGTGGTGTATATCATTGACTAAGGGTTATGACTGCTCCAAATAGGGGGAGATTGTTGGGTACATTGGTCAAATGTACCTGATTTGAAGAAGCCTCACCGAACTCAATGATATACATCATAATGTATTTGATGTTTGTTTGAGTTACTTGTGCAGGATAGGTATTCACTGGACTGAAGCTAAAAGTTTCTAAGTCCATGTGTCGACACCCAGAGGGAAAGTGTCGACACTTGAGAAAGCTTGTGTCGACACCCAGACAAGCAGTGTCGACACTTGGAATCATTGTGTCGACACCTGGGATGAAGAGTCGACACCAGACAGAAAGTGTCGACACTTGGAGCTGTGTCGACACTCAGTGAAGAAGTATGCAGAAAAGCTGTGTCGACACTTAGCAGAAGTGTCGACACCTAGAAGAGCTGAGTCTACATCAGAAAGTGTCGACACTTGGAGTTGTGTCGACACTCAGCAAAATTCTGCAGAGACAAAGGACAAGTGTCGACACTCAACACAATGTGTCGACACTCAATCAGCAGAGTCAACATATGAAGAATGTGTCGACACTCAGCACAATGTGTCGACACACAACCAGAAGAGTCAACACTTGAAGTAAGTGTCGACACTCAGCACAATGTGTCGACACTTAGCTAAAGACTCTACACTTGAAGAAAGGGTCGACACAAGGAGCTGTGTCGACACTTAACAAAGAACAGAAAAGTTTACAAAATATTCTAAGTACAAGTGTCGACACTAAGGGAATGTGTCGACACTCAGCTGAAGAAATAAAATTGAAGACTTGTGTCGACACCAAGAAGCAGTGTCGACACTTGACAGTTTCAACACATGAAGATGTGTCGACACAAAGGAGATGTGTCGACACTTAGGAGAATACAGTTAAAGAATGAAGAACAAGTACTTGTGTCGACACTCAATTTCAGTGTCGACACATGCAGAAGAATCAGTGTCGAGACATACAAGGATATGTGTCGACACCTTGTAGACTTGTGTCGACACTTACACAGCATGTGTCGACACTTAGTCTATAAGTGTCGACACTTAAGAACAGAAAGTCTCGACACTATCTGACAGTTAGAGAATTTCAAGAAGTGACTGGTTGACATGACAGCTGCCGATCCAGCCGATCTACAGCAACTGTCAGAGAAGTCAGAAGTCTGTTATGAACCAGACCAGCCGGTTACCATGAAGGAAGCCTATAAATAGGCACTCACAGTTTACAGAAGTTGTTGTTGATATAAGAATTACAAGTTGTTCTTTCAAGTAGTGAGAATAATTAAAGTGGTTGATCAGATTATTCAAGCAATCAGAAAAGTGAAACACAGAGGATCAATACAAGAAGATCTGGCAGTCTAACTGCAGATCTAAGAAGTTGGAGAGAGAGAGCTCCAATCAAGAATTCAGTCTTTGGAACTAAGGCTGAGAAGAAGGATTCAGAATCATCTGGATCTCAAGAAGCAGAGGTCAAGGATCAACTGCAGAGGATTCAGACTAATTCAGTTCTACTCAAGAAGCTTTGAAGGAAGCTAAGTCAGTTTGGATCTAACTAAGTTCTTCCAAGAACTCTTCAAGAAACTCTCAACTCCTCTCTTATTTTCTGAGTTGTAGAGTTAGTTATTGTAATTCAATCTTAACTTGTAGGATCCATTGGATCTGAGAGATTTATAAGCCTATATTATAAAGGCTGAGGGTAGGGCTTGGTTGCCTGAGTGTAGGAGTTGAAGAACTCTGAGTGTAGGCCTTAATTGGCTGAGTGTAGGCCTGGGTGGCTGAGTGTAGGCCCTTGTGGCTGAGTGTAAGGCTTTGGGCCTGAGGTGTAGGAACCTAGTTGGGTTCTGAGATAGTGGAGAAGATTGGCTGAATCTAGTACACTGCTAGATAGGCGAAGGGGGAAAGTGGATGTACCCAAAGATTGGGGAACCACTATAAATTTGTGTGTCTGTTGTGCTGTGCTGTGCTGTGAATTAACTGTTTATATTCTGTTATTGCTGTTAGCTGTAGAAATCTGTGAGATAACTGTTTTGCTGCCAACAAAGTTTTAAAAAAGGTTTAGGTCACCTATTCACCCCCCCCCCCCCCTCTAGGTGTTTAGGTACCATAACTTTCAGACTTGCAGAGCTTCCACCTGCACCTGCATTAGGAGGAGGTGGTGGAGGAGGATGAGAGTGCTGGAATTGGGATGAACCCTTCTCATATTTTCTCTTTTCTTCATTGCTTTCAGCTGGTTTTTAGAGTATTGCATCCAGTGTTCAGAGATAGGGCAGTTATGAAGGATATAGTATGGAATGTCATTGTTATCTTTTACTTTAGCAGGAGGTACCCTCTTCATAGCCTTGCTCCTTGCCTTTCTTTTCCTGGCAATGGTAGCAGAAGAATCATCAGAGTCTGTTTTAAATTCATCAGATTCAGAACTCTGGTCATCATAGAGAGCATCTATTTTCTTCATTAGGTCCTTTTTAAGCTGAACAGAGGCAGATGAGGAAGAAGTTGAAATAGCAGCAACAGCAGGTGTTGAGATGGTAACAGCAGGGACAACAGCAGATGAAGAAGGTGAAGCAGAAACAACAACAACAGCAGTACGCTCTGGACAGGTGACAACAGCAGCAACTTCACTAGCAACAGCAGAAACAGCAGATTCACTAACAACAGAAACAGAAGGAACATCATCAAAGACTGCAGAAGGCTCAAATTCAGTGGCCCCTGTCATAAGAATGTCCTTGGAGATTGGTTCATCAGAAGTGGCAGAAACTTCAGCAGCAGTATCAATATTCTCAGAGGTAACATCAATCCTTTCTTCAGAAGAAGCAGCAGCAGCAATGACTGAATTTACAAAGGAGGTGATCATGCTAGGGTCACAGCAAGAAAAAGGCACAAGTGCCTTGGATAAATCTTCTGGAGGCTGGATAGCATGAACCTCTGGAAGACAGCTAAAGAAAGCAGAATCAAAAGCTGATAGCAAAGACCTGAGGTCTATTGCAAGAACTGCAGTTGAAATCTGACTTTCTGGAGGCACAGCAACAGCAACAGGAGGAGCGGCAGGAGAAGCAGAACTAACAACAGCAGCAGACAGAGAGCTTACAGAAGCAGCAACAGCATGAAGATTCACTTCATATGGCATCTCCCCCTGCCTAGATGCAGACATGTCTGGATCAAGGCACACTGCTGTAGGTGCTGCCTGAGGGAAGAGGGAAGAGAGCCTGGCAGAAAGGGCTGCCACTGACAGGTGTAGAGGAGCCAAGGAGGTCTCCAACAATAGAGAGAGCCTGGGGGCAAGCAGCTCATACAGCCTGTCAGCAAGGGCTGAAAGGTCTACTTTCTCAAGAGCTGGAGCAGAGGTAGAAGGAATAGGAGCAGCTGAAGGTTCTGGAAGTGGAGAGCTGGAGTAGGGTGGAAGGGATGGCTGAGGTGTTGGTAAGGTGGGTATGGAGGATAGAGGGATGGAGATAGATGGGATGAATGTGGGTTGATCTATGATTTGGTGTAGGAGATCTTAAAATGAAGTGGAGGAGGAAGGTAACTCAGGAGGAGATGATGGGGAATCATCCATAAAGGAATCATCCAGTAGGGTGAAAGATGGAATAGAGGGTGATGAGGTGACATCTGGTGGAGGATAGGAGAATAGTGGGTGGAATTGGTCTGCTGGTGGAGGTAGAATAGGGTCTGGAGAAGGTGTTGATGTTGGAGATGGGCTGGATATGATGATGGTGGATGGAGCTGGAATGGTGGATGGTAGGGGAAGGGATGGAATTGGAGGAGGAGGAGGAGAAGCAACAGCAGCAGCCAGGTCATCTGCAGGGGCAGAGACCTGTGGAGGAGTGACTCTTTGAGTCCTTGTGCCTGAAGGAGCACTGGAGGAGGGCCTGCTAGGCTTGCTGATTTGCCTGTCCCACTTTCCAAAGAGAGCACAGGACAATCTCTTGGAGGCATTGATAAGAACTCCAGAGGAGACCAGCAGGGCAGGGCACCTGTGATGCAGAAATACTCCAAGGATTCTCCCAAAGTTAACAAAACTCTTGTTGATTTTCTTTTTGATGAGGTCAAAGAAAACCTCTCCCCAATTCAGATTCTTCTTATCCACAAGAGCTCCCATGAGGCAGAGCTGATATCTTGATATTGTATCATGGGCAGAGTGCTTTGCCAGTAGCACTTTCCCCACCACATCTGCCATGAACCTGTATTCAACAGACAGGTTCCTTTTGAAGAGCTTGCTAGGGTTTCCCTCTGGATGACCCATCCTGGCAAGCAATTCAGAATATTCTTCTCCAGATAGCTCAGCAGAATCTTCTCCATTCCTTAACTCAAAAACTTCTGATAAAATGGTTGGGGTCAAGGGTACCTGAGTTCCAGCTATTGACCCAATAATAGTGTTGTTATCTTGATTTTGGGTAGTATAAACCCACTCCTTTATTTCATCAGAAGCCAGCTTGATCCTGGTGGTCATTATGGCAGTCAGATTCTGGTCTTTTAACAAACCCAGTATATCTTGAAAAATCTGATCAGTCGTGCTGAAGGATTCTATATCAATATCAAAACCGGCATCAAACTTCATTGCAGCAAGAACCGCAACTGACACAGCCATGGGTACCTGCAGAAATTCAACAAACAAAACGACCAAGGTAGAACTGTTTGGAGGGAAAGAAAATTCTTGCAGAGAAATCGAGAGCGCAACTGAGAACGACGGCGAAAAAAGAGTTTTATATTAGGGTTCGACGCAGAATTGGAAAGATCGTTGAACGCAGTTCGACGATCGAGGCTTCTAAAGGAATCTGAAGAGTTTTCAACATCGTCGATCTCCGTTCGACGATATTGGATAGCGTTGAGCTCCGTTCGACGATCGTTCAGAGAACATAATCGTGGAGCGCCGTTCGATAATCGTTGACCGGAAGAGATAGTCCATACTATCTGAGAGGCGCTGAACTCAGTTCGACGATTTAGGAAATCGTCGATCTCCGTTCGATGATCTTAGGGCAAATCGTCGAGCGCAGTTCAGAGACCAGAAAAATTCTAGACACTAAGAAAAATCAGGATGTTTGCCTAGTCTTGGTCAATTTTTAAGCTTTCAAAATCTTGGATATTATTAATGACTTCCTCCACCTAACATTCCTAACTGATTTAGGAAGAAGGTGTGTTTCTTTTCATCCAAAGGCTTGGTGAAAATATCTCCCCTTTGTAAATTATTTGGGATATATTGTAATTCAATTTTATTCTTTTCAACATTATCCCTTAAGAAATGATGCCTAATCTCTATGTGTTTTGTCCTACTATGGAGGACTGGATTTTGAGCTATAGAAATAGCACTAGTGTTATCACAAAAGATTTTAGACTTCTCTAAGTTGTAGCCATAGTCTAGGAGTTGGTTTTGGATCCACAAGATTTGTGAACAACAACTGCCTGCAGCC
Organism: Platanthera guangdongensis; assembly: GCA_039583875.1. NCBI lineage: Eukaryota > Viridiplantae > Streptophyta > Magnoliopsida > Asparagales > Orchidaceae > Platanthera > Platanthera guangdongensis. The sequence goes on from CM077151.1 coordinate 108,952,667, forward strand.
ATATATTCAGCTTCAGCAGTTGAAGTTGACACAGATGTTTGTTTCTTACAAAACCAAGAGACAAGTCTGTCACCAAGGAACTGACAAGTTCCACTGGTGCTTTTCCTGTCAATTCTGCATCCAGCATAATCAGCGTCAGAGAATCCAGTTAACTCAAATGCTGAATCTTTTGGATACCAGAGACCTAGATTTGGACAACTTTTAACATACCGGAGAATCCTCTTTACTAAGGTTAGGTGTGACTCTCTAGGGCTTACTTGGAACCTAGCACATATGCATGTAGCAAATATTATATCTGGTCTACTAGCTGTAAGATACAGTAAAGAGCCAATCATTGCTCTATATGTTGTCTGATCAACAGGTTTCCCATGTTCATCAGCATCCAATACAACATTAGTAGGCATGGGTGTTTTCATACAAGATGCCTCAGACATACCAAATTTCTTAACCAGTTCATTTGCATATTTGGTTTAAGAAATAAAGATGCCTTCAGCATGTTGCTTGACTTGAAATCCTAGGAAGAAGGATAGCTCACCCATGCTACTCATCTCAAATTTAGAATGCATTAGGTTGGAAAACCTTCTGCACAATTTGGAGTCAGTAGAACCAAAAATAATATCATCTACATAAATTTGTACTAGTAGGGTATGGGACTTATGGGTTCTAATGAAAAGAGTTTGGTCTACTCTACCCCTTATAAAACCATTCTCCAAGAGAAAGCATGCTAGGGTCTCATACCATGCTCTAGGAGCTTGCTTGAGACCATATAATGCTTTGTTCAGTCTAAAAACATAATCAGGAAAAGTTGGAGAGATAAAACCTGGAGGTTGTCTGACATAAACTTCCTCTTTGATGTCTCCATTCAAGAAAGCACTTTTGACATCCATCTGATATACTTTGAAGCCTTTGTGAGCTGCATAAGCTAGAAATATTCTGATGGCTTCTAATCTTGCAACAGGTGCAAAAGTCTGGTCGTAGTCGATTCCTTCTTCTTGAGAGTATCCCTGAGCAACTAGCCTTGCATTGTTTCTTATAATTACTCCGTGATCATTCAATTTGTTTCTGAATACCCATTTTGTTCCAACAATGGAATGATCCTTAGGCTTTGGCACTAGTTCCCATACTTTGTTCCTCTCAAATTGATGCAACTCTTCTTGCATTGCAATGATCCAGTGTGGATCTTGCTCTGCATCTTGAATGGACTGAGGTTCAATTTGAGATAGGAAGCAGGTGTGCAACAGGTTTTGGTTGACCTGATTTCTGGTTTGCACACCAGCTGAGATTTCTCCAATTATTTGGGAAATTGGATGGTCTCTTGATGTTACTAAATCAACAGGGGGTGTTGATTGTTCACCAACCTGTGTTGTTGTTTCATCTTGTGGTACAACAACTGGCTCTTCAAGTTGTGCTTCAATGTGTTGAGCATTCCCTTCATCTTCACTGCTTTCATCCTCTTGAGTAATCTATAACCTGTTCAAGTCTTCAACTAGAGAATGTTCCTGCAAAGGTTCTATGGTAGAAGAATTCTTCTCCTTGAAAGACATGTTAGTTTCATCAAATGAAATGTGAACAGATTGCTCAATTTTCAAAAATGATTTATTATATACCCTATAGGCCTTGCTGATCATGGAGTATCCCAGAAACACTCCTTCATCAGCTTTGGCTTGAAATTTTGCTAAATATCTCTTGTCATTATTGTGAATGTAGCAAATACAACCAAAGACTCTAAAATAGTCAACTTTAGGTTTCTTCCCTTTGAGTAATTCATAGGGAGTCTTTCCCTTTAGTTTATGTATCAGACTTCTGTTCAGCACATAGTTGGAGGTGTTCACTGCCTCTGCCCAGAAGGATAGAGGTAGATGAGCATCTGACAACAATGTAGTGGCAGATTCAATAAGGGTTCTATTTTTCCTTTCAGCTACCCCATTTTGTTGAGGAGTTCTAGGAGTTGAGAAAGTATGCCTGATCCCTTCACTCTGACAGAACTCTTACATAAGAAGAGAATCAAACTCTGTCCCATGATCACTTCTGATCAGGGCAATGTGAGTATTGAACTCAATCTCAATACATTTGATAAACTCTGTCAGACACTTAAAGTTATCAGACTTCTTCCTTAGAAAGAACACCCAAGTGAATCTAGAGAAGTCATCTACAACCACTAAAGTGTAGGATTACCCTCCTAGGCTTTGTACTGTGATGGGTCCAAAAAGATCCATGTGTAACAGATACAATATCCTAGGTGAATCACTCTTATTAAGTGACTTAAAGCTGTTTTTAGTTTGCTTGCCTAATTGACAGGCCCTGCAGAGTCCTTCCTTCTTGTAGGGGCCAGAAGGTAGTCCTCTAACAAGGTTGTCTTTGGATAGCCTAGCAATAGTTCTAAGGTTTAGGTGTCCTAATCTCTTATGCCATAAAACATTTGGTCTACAGACAGAATTAAACAGGCAGATATCTACATCAGTTGAAAGAAAATCTACTAGGTAGATGTTACCTTTTCTTTTACCTGTCAACACAGTTGTGTTGTCCTCTGACTTGATTTTGCATAAGGCTTTGCTGAAGGTCACCTAGTAGCCTTCATCACACAGCTGACTGATGCTGATTAGGTTGTGCTTCAGTCCTTCCACATAAGCTACCTTCTTGAAAGTTACTGAACCAATCTGGACTGCACCATATCCTTTAGTTTGTCCAAAGTTTGAATCACCAAAGATAACTTTGGGTCCAAGCTTGGCTCTGAAGGATGTGAGGTTGTCCTTGTTCCCTGTCATGTGCTTAGAGCACCCACTATCCAAATACCATTGCTGGTTAGATGTTGGATAGGTCTTCACCTGCACATGAGACAATTCATTTGTTTTTGACCCAGTTTACCTTGGGCCTAGGTTGATAACCTCTAAATTCTGAAATGAAAGACATCCCTGGTTGACTCTTATATCCTTCAGGATGATATCTCCTTGGAGGTATAATCCATTCAGTATAAGGGTTAAAGATTTGGGATGAAGGACCCTTAGGATTCAATTTTGATTTGCCTTTGAAAAATTTTCCAGAGCTCTGATCTCTGTTCGACGATCTTGGAGCTGCGTTCGACGATCTTGGGTCAGATCGTCGAGCTCCGTTCGACGGTCGACTATGGCTGAGGTCAGGTATTTGAGATCGTCGACCTGCGTTCGACGACTTTGGCTGAGATCGTCGATCTTCGTTCGACGATTTTTCCTGAGATCGTCGAGCTGCGTTCGGCGATCGTCGATCTTCATTCGGCGATCGTCGATCTACGTTCGACGATTTCTGCTGGGACTTAGTTTTCTGAGGCAGATCAGAATTTTTCCTAGCAACCTCTACAACTCCCTTTCCCTTGTCAGAAATGAATTTGATTGTAGTTGTTAGGACTATAGGTTAGCTGGATGAAGCACCCAAGCCCAGTGTACTGTTAAATCTAGAGTTCACTGTGCTTGTGATGTCCATCAGCTTGATGCTTCTCCCATTAAGGGATTCTTCAAGCTTCTTGGCCTCAGAGAGCTCACTTTTCAGTGAAGCTATCTGTTCTCTACAGCACTCCAACTCCTGAGAGAGTTTGAGGTTTTCTGACTTTAAAGTATTGTGTTCAGATAATTGATTTCTGAGAGAGATAATCTCTTTCTCAGACTTTAGCAGGTCTAAGCACAGTGCTTTAAATTCAGATTTAAAATCTTCTGAACTAAAATCAAAAGACCCAATTACCTGATCTTCCTCAGGTTGAGTCTCTGAGTCTGACTCTGACTCCTCTTCTTCTGAATTATGCTGTGAGGCATTGATTGCCATCATGCAGAACTCCTTTTCTTCTGCATCATCCTCATCATCACTGGAGCTGGATGAGGCTTCTGACTCCTCTTCAGTCTCACTCCAGGATTCAGCAACAAACCCTTTTCTTGTGTGCTTGTTTTTGCTTGAAGAAGGTTTGCCATTGCCATTCCTTTTGGAGTCTTTCTCCTTTCTTCTTTCTTTTCTGTCCCTTCTGTCCTTGTTCTTGTTCTCTGGACAGTCAGGAATTATGTGCCCTAGTTTCCTGCAACCAAAGCAAATAATGTCTTTATTATTACTAATGGACTTGTCATACCTTGGCTTGTCCTGCTCCTTGTATGATCTTCTTCTGAAGTCCTTTCTGGCCATTTTGTAAAATCTTTTGGCCAGCAGACTGAGTAGTTCATCATTGCCTGTAGCTTTATCTTCAGGCAGATCCTCAGTTTCCTTGAATGCTATGGTCTTCTCTTTTCTTGTGGCTGGTGAGGCAGCCTTCTGTTCTTCCTCTCTATTTTTGATGAGTAGCTCATAAGATTTGAGCTTACCCAATAGAGCTTCAGTGGTAATCTCATTTAGACTTCTAGCATCCTTAATTGGCCAGATTCTTGAATCCCAAGTGCTGGGGAATCACATTAGGATCTTGTCATTAAGTTCTGTGAGAGAGATCTCTTTGTCCAATGTCCTGAGTTCACTGACAATTAGACTTAGTCTGTTGTACATATCTCCCACTAACTCAGTCTCTCCCTTCTTGAAATTCTCATATTGAGAGATTAGATGGGATCTTCTGTCCTTTCTCTCATCAGCTGAGCCTGAGACTATTTCTGAGAGTTTGTCCCAAATTTCCTTGGCTGAATTACATTCAGCTACCTTTTGAAATATGTCATCTGACATTGTCTGGGCTAGGATGTTCATAGCCTTAGCATCAGCTACCTTCCATCTCTTGATGTCAGCATCTGTTCCTGATGGAGGTGGAACATCACTTGTACTTGTGTTCTCTGGGGGTCTTGGACATACTGTCAAAACAGAATTAAAGATATCTTCGTCAATAGAATTCATGTAAAGTCTAATCCTTGCCTTCCAAAGTGCAAACTTGGATAGATTGCACAGTGGAGGTCTGGTACTCGCATAATCTTTGTTTTGGGCCATGATTTGAGAGAACAAAAACTAATAATGAAATACCAAAGAAAAACAGATCTAGCTTGGGATCTTTTGGTTCAGGTGTTAGCCTGTACAACCAATCAGGTAAGGTATGTTTAACCAACATGGCTTTGATACCAATTGAAAGTGCAACTAGATCTGATATACTCTAGAGGGGGGTGAATAGAGTATATGGTGTTTTAAAAACTTTTACAACTATTGTTGTAATAAGTGTGAGCAGGGAAGCAATAATAAATCTAATCACAGCACTAAGTTAAATAAAAAAAGCACTGAAAAATGAAGGCCAGAAACAAACATAAACACAAGCAAAACCAGAAGACACAAGGAAATATAGTGGTTCCCCTAAACTTGGGTACATCCACTCTTCTACCACCCTAGGTAGGAATCCACTGCAGGATGAGTTGATCAGGTGTCCTGGGCACCAATGAGCTTTTGATAAGGTGCTCAAAAACCAAAGCAGATTTTTTGATCAGGTGTCTTGCCACCAATGAGCTTTTGACAAGGTGCTCAAAAACCAAGCTCAAACTTTTGAAGGGAGTTTGAGAAACCCTTTACAGAGAGGGGGTGAGAGAGTGATGGCAGTCTTCTCTTTCTCAAACAACTGAGAAGACTAAGTGGATTATTGATGTCAAAGCTCCCCCTGAATCCTTGAGATCTTCAGGAAGAAAAGCTTTGCTGAGGGTGATAGGCCTTCAAAGGTTGAACTCCAGCAATAGATGATTTCAGCAATAGCTGAAATGTTGAATGTCTGGAGTCTGGAAAATATGTTGGCCTTGAACACTTTGAAAACTACAGAGATCTGAAGATTTTTAGAAAGCTTGATCTCCTTGGATGAGTGTTCTTCAGAACTCTTTGTGACAGAAGATTTTTGAATGTGTCTCTGTAATCTGTATTCTCTCTCTATTTTGTGTGTGCTATTCTGAGAGATTCAAAAACATTCTATCTTTTATTCTCTGGTACAGACTAGAATAACATTCTCTCTGAGAAGAATAGCCGTTGGCCTGCATTAATTGCATCCTTAATTGCACAATCTCTTCTGGAGGAAAGTCCACAGAATTATTCCTTGAAAAATCCCTTGAAACTTGGTCCAGAATTGAATGAAAAACGGCTAGGAAATCTCTGAATTAATTGCAGAATAACTCCTTAACTGATTTGAATTTGAATTCAGAAGCATCCTGGAAGTTATCTGAAATCGTCGTACTGAGCTCTGCTATCATCGAGCTGAGCTCAGCGATCTGGAAATATTCAGCAGCACAATATCGTCGATCTGAGCTCAAAGATCGTCGAACTGAGCTCAGAGATAAAGTTCCAAGGCAGAGTCAAAATCGTCGACCTGAGATCACCGATCGTCGAATGGAGTTCGACGATATAGTGAAGTTGAGCTCAGCGATCGTCGAATGGAGTTCGACGATCTGTCGAAGTTGAGCTAGACGATCGTCGAGTGGAGATCGACGATCCGTCGAGGTTGAGCTAGACGATCGTCGATCGGAGTTCGACGAATCGTCGTGCTGAGCTCAACGATATGACTTAGTCTCCAAATACAAAATCTTGGTCTTCAGGGCAGCTTCCAAACCTATACTTCTAACCCTTAGACTCAATTCAAATTGACCTATTAAGCTATACAAGAGGTCAAGCAAAGATTCCTAGAGACATAGTGATTCTGACCCAAATTAGTAATAGGGTGTTCTAACACACCATCAATAAAGATGGTCTAAGACAAAGGAGACCTTTCTGCCGGATCAGAACTGGACTCTGCTATATCAATCAAGAAGTCTGCTAGAACTTGAGCTTTGATAGCTGTCTTGGGCACATAAGAAATTTCAAACTCACTCAATTCTATTGCCCATTTGGCCAATATGCCAGAATGCTATGGTTTCTCCAACACACTTTTCAAAGGCAGATCAGTAACAACTTGAATTGAGTGCGCCTGGAAGTAAGGAAAGATTCTGCGAGCAGACATAACCAATGCTAAGGACGACTTTTCCAGAATCGGATATCGTGTTTCTTCATCTTTCAGAATATGGCTAACATAATAAACTGGGAACTGCTTCCTGCTCACTTCTCGAAGAAGAACTGAGCTGACCGCCTTAGGTCCAACTCCTAAGTATAAGAACATCTCCCCTGACCGGGGACTCTGGAGCAAAGGTGTTGAATTCAGCTGCTTCTTTAACACCTCAAAAGACTGAGAACATTCTTATGTCCATTCGAATTTGGACTTTCCTCGAAGAGTTTTGAAAACCGATGCACTCTTATCCCCAACTCGAGAGTGGAACCTCCCGAGACCTGCCATCCTCCCCCCTAACTGTTGAACTTCCTTAGGTGAACGGGGGGAGCCATATCAAGAATGGCTTTAACCTTTTCTGGATTGGGGCCAAGCCCTTCTGGTGTAAGGAGATGACCAAGGAACTTCCCCTTACTGGCCCCAAAAGTACACTTTGATGGGTCGAGTTTCATCTTGAATCTACGCAGAGTAGAGAACGTCTCTGCTAGATCTTGCAGGTGTAGTGAAAAAGACTTGTTTTTGATCAGAAGATCATCCACATACACCTCAAGGTTTCTTCCTTTTTGTTGCTTAAATACATGGTTCGTCATGCGTTGATAGGTTGCACCAGCATTTTTAAGCCCAAAGGGCATCACGAGATAACAGTAACAACCATTGTTGGTAATGAATGATGTATAAGGAACGTCGGGTTTATGCATTCTTATTTGGTGGTAACCTGAGAATGCATCTAAAAAACTCATAAAAGAGTACCCTACCGCAAAATCAACTAAAGAATCTATCCAAGGCAAGGTGTAACAATCTTTGGAGCACGCTTTATTAAGTTTTGTGAAATCTACACACATGCGCCATTTCCCTCCTAGTTTTTTAACCATTACAATGTTTGATATCCAAGAGGGATATTGAATTTCCCAAAAAAAATTTGCTTTGAGGAGCTTCGAGACCTCCTCTCTTATTGGATCAGCAAGCTTCATTGCCACATCTCTTTTCTTCTGCTGCATAGGCTTGAAATTGGGATCAATATTGAGATGATGGCAGGCAACGTCTGAATAAATGCCTGACATGTCCTCCGCTGACCAAGCGTAAACATCCAGGTTCTTCAGCAAACAAGAGATCAACTCGGTATTTTGATCTTCAGGCAACTCTAAGTTGATGGAGAGCTTCCTCTCCTCCCCCTCAGCAATGGGGACTCCTTGCTTCACCTGGGCAGGTTCCAAGTAAGCTCCTTCACTATCTGCAGCAGTTTCTGAACTTGGAGAGGCTTCTGCAGCTGCTGCTGGAACAATGGGATGACTGGCTTCAGTCATGTTGATAGTGCAAACGTAACATTCCTTTGCTCGCCTTGGGTCACTCCTGACCCTGCACATCCTTCCATCAGCAAAAAATTTGATCGCGAGGTGGTAAGTGGAAACCACCGCTTGATATTTGTTCAGCAAGGGTCTACCGAAGATGGCATAATAACTGCTGGGAGAATCAACCACTATGAACGGAATCGGCTTGATTGCTCCCCCAAGATTTACTGGTAGAGTGATGCTTCCTTCGACTTCCTTTCTCTCACCAGAGAAGCCATAGAGTGGCCCTTTGGTGGAAATCAGAGGCTTTCCAGTCTTCAGGGCCTCAAAAGTTGATTTGAACAAAAGGTTGACTAAGCTGCCAGTATCAATGAGGATTCTATCAACTGTAAAGTCTCCAATAACTGTCTTGATCACTACAGCATCATCAAACGGATTGGCAGTTTGAGGCAGATCAGCTTGGCCAAAAGTAACATCCTCCCTTGGTGGAGTAGAGGAAGAGGAAGAGGCAACCTCTCCTCGAGTGACCCTTATAATTGAGGATATCCGAGTAGACTCGGTTCCTGCTCCACCATGAATGAAGAAGAGCCGCCCCAGGACTCCCTCATCATCTACATCAAAACATTCAACTGGAACATTGATAGGCCCCGAGCGGCCTTCTTCCTCTACCTCCACACACTCCTGATAGGCTTCATTTACATCCTTGCCCTTGGACGTATATGGCTTCGAAGAAGAGTCTTTCTTACTCAAGTCAATCTTGCCCTCAGCAAGCAGTTTTTCTATCAGCAAACGAAGGGCTTTGCGGTCTTCAGTTAAGTGACCCTTCCCATTGTGAAACTGGCAGAACTGTGCGTTGTTCATTGACCTCCACTCTCTTTGAGGCCCTTGTTTCTTTTCTTCTGATCTCTTCTGCATGATCTGGATGACCTCATCAAGATCCAGACCTGCGATCTCCTCCACGGAGTTGGTATCATACTGGCTTGGAGTAGGCAGGGCTGCCTGCTGAAGAATGGGAAGCGCTTGCAGCGGTATGGTGGGAGTGGTGGCCAACGACAGTCTCTGATCTGGAAACTGTTCATGGCCGAGGAATGGTTTCTTATGGCGGAAGCTCCAGCCCCTTTGAGAAGGCTGGAAATCAGAGCGGGGAGGTTTGTTGTGATGCTGGTTACTATGAGAAGAAGAGCCGGAAGCATCCCTTCCTTCAGCCTTAGCTGTCAGGGATGAGATATTGGTGGGGTTGGCATTCTTGCCTTCAATGAAGTGATTAACCATGGCTATCAACTCATGGTATGTTGCTAGTGCCTTCGTTGTTGCTTTAAACTTCAAAGGGCCTTTCCGGAAGCCATGAATCAAGACAACTTTATAGTAATTGGGGTTCATGTTCCTCACCCCCTGAATCTCTTTCTGGAAGTGGTCAACGAACCGTGCAACCGATTCATTGTCCCTTTGCTTGATTTCGAAGAGAGCAGCTGCTCCATCTTTTCTCTTTTTTGAGGTAGCAAACCTTAGCAACAGTTCGCTGCGAAGCTCAGCGTAAGAAGAAATCGTGCCTGAAGGCAGCTCATAAAACCACTCTCTTGCCTGTCCTTCGAGAGTGGTTACCAAAAGCTTGCATTTGATGGCGTCAGAGAGGCATCTCAGAGCCACAACCCCTTCGAACGCCTGAAAATGGGCAACTGGATCAGTCTCTCCTGAGTAGAAGGGAAGACGGGGTTCTCTGAAGTTACTTGGAGCCGACTCTCATTGGATTCGATCGACGAAGGGAGACGGAGTATCAAAATCGGCTGAAGAGAAGGGGCGGACTGGAATTGTAGGGTCTGCGGGCTCGGCGTACTGGCGATCAGTGAAGTGGAGCTAGCGGGCAGGAGTGCCCCTAGCTGCCTCCCTGAAGAAAACCATGAAGGAGGCAAACTGCTCCTCCTGAGGCCGTAGAGGAGCTGCGGACTGAGAGGGATGGTGAGGAGTGAATGGAGATTGCTGAAGTAGAGTTCGGCGAACTGGGGTCTGGTGGACTGCCGTCTGATGAACTGGAGAGTCCACAGGCTCTACTGTAGCCTGGGGAGCAAGTCGCTGGGTCAACACAAGCAAAGCCTGACTGATTGTATCAAGACGCTGATCGGTCTCTTTGCGAGATCGCTCAGCCTCATAACGAGCCTATTTGATGACATCCTAGAGAGAATCTTCTGAAGAGCTGGAGCGGTCTGAGTAGTGAGCTCGGCGGTCTGACATGTTTGTCCACTGATTTCCAAATACTACTCGAATCTGAAGGTCGCGTGTTAACTGTTATTGCACGAAAATGGAAAGGTAGTCTAGCACCACCAGCTTACGGTTCGAGCACTGCGGAATAGAAGGGAAAAGGTAAACTTCGAGTAGCAATCTACTAAGCAGACGAGAGCAGAAAGAACAGCAGGGCCATGAGCCACGACAACAACAAACTTCGCCCATCACAGCCTGAATGCCTCCCTTGCGACGGGCTTTCCTTTGATTGAAGAAGGGTGGTTATAGAGTTGATTACAAGTGGAGTAAAGGAAAAGGGCAATAGCTGAGCAAGCTGGAGTCCGCAAAGCCTGAGATTCGAGTCCACAGCCTTTAATAAGTAGGCTCTAGGGCACGAGTCGCCCGGCTTTGAGTGCACCACTTCCCCCTATTTATAGGATGGGGGCCTGCCCAAACGGGCACGGCTAAAATAATCGGCTGCCCGGGCTACAGGAGAACCGGGCAACGGTGATGGGAAACAAAAAGAAAGAATACGCCAGTCCGCGCAAATGGGGAAGACTGGGCACGCGGCCTGAGGCTTCCATCTGTTGCTGCAAGGCGCGATCCTGCTGGAGGACTGCAGCCTGGGCGGACTGAACACTGAGTCTGCCGAGGAGGTATCAATCCAGAGCTCTAAAGGCATGCCGACCTGGGCGGATGAAGCACTGAGTCCGCCGCTGAGGGGATCAACCTTGGGACTGCTGAATGTTGCTGCTCTGCCGAGCTCGGCGGACTGCCAAACCGAGTCCGCCTCTGATGAGCCTGGGACTTTGGAACTATGCCAATGATTCGCCGAGCTGGGCGGAATGCCAAATTGAGTCCGCAGCTAATGAGGTAGGTGTATGGAATCTTGTACGTGTTGCGGATTGAGTGGTTAACACACTTTGCTGTTTCTTCTTCCTTAGAGGTTTCCTTTGAACTTGTTGGTGCAAGATTAGAAGACACCTGCTATCTTTCTTCAGCCTTTAGCTGCTGCAGCAATAGACCTTGATGCTTCCTAGAAAATCTGCTATTCTGCTTCTTCCTAAACTGACCCACAAGCTCAGTCCTAACTTTTCCTACTGCAGTAACGGTCGGCCCTTTGCTGCCTCTTCTTTCTCAGAGAATTACTTTGAGTTTGCTGGTGCAGATATAAAGCACAGCAGGTATATTACTTGAAGCGGTCTGAAAAATGCTAGTGCAGATGAAGATGGCACCAGCTATCTTAGATCGGCTTCAGATCATTTATAGCTAGGTTAGACCTACTACATCTTCTTCTTCTTCAGAGAGATCTCTGATCTTGCTCTTGACAATGAAGAAATCAACAGCTAGCTGTTTTATTATTCAGGTTTGCCGATTCAATCTTCAGCTTCGAGCTTTGCAATAATGGCGAGGACTAGAGGTTTCGCTGCTTTATGGAAAGAAAAACCCTAAAAAGATTTATTTCTCCTTCGTCAATCTCGCCTTTTATATTTCGCTGATCAACGGTTCTTCGCGCTGTGGGGCCCAACCTTAATTGTTAATTTACCACCTACCATATGTAGAATAGGAAAAAGCTGGCCTCCGGGCCATCAATTTCTTACTCCATCTTTTCAGCAACTAATTTGAATTACGTTGACTTTGTGGACTTTTGCTGACATATGATGACAATAGCCTTCCATGGACTTAGCCAAAATCAAACATTAGTATAGGTGTTGAGTGAGTAAGCGTCACTCAACGTCAAAGCACTTAGACATATTTTCTATCATTAAGCGTTGAGTGAGCAACCTTCACTCAACGTTAAAACACTTTGACAGAATTCTGTCACTAGGCGTTGAGTGAGCAACCTTCACTCAATGCCAAAACACTTAGAATTATTTCTCTGCAATTAGGCGTTGAGTGAGCAACCTTCACTCAATGCCAAAACAATTGGACAATCCTTCTGTGATCATGCGTTGACTGAGCAACCTTCACTCAATGCCAAAACACTTAGAAAGTTTTTGTATCTAGGCGTTGAGAGTATTGAGTCCACTCAACGCTTTTTGTCATATGACGCTGAGAGCGTTGAGTGTGTCTTCATCACTCAATGATTTTTGCCTTAGCCAGACTTTCTGTTTACTAGGCGTTGAGTTTACCTTCATCATTCTATTCTTTTTATCACATGACATTGAGAGTATTAAGTCCACTCGATGCTTTTTGTCTTTGAAAAACTTTCTGCATCTTAGGTGTTGAGTGAGCCTTCAACACTCAACGCCAAAGTACTTAAGACAGTTTTCTATCACTAGGCATTGAGTGAAGTTTCATCACTCAATTCCATATTACTTAGGCAGATTTCTCACTTGGCGTTGAGTGAGTAAGCATCACTCAATGCATTTGGACTTGGCCAATTTTTTGTGTCGGAAAACACTGCTCAGAGAATCAGTCAACGCTTTTTATCACATGACGTTGAGTGAGCTTGCCTCACTCAATGACTGTGGACTTAGTCAAATATCTACACAAATTTTCTATGGAGTTGACTGTCTGAGATATAATCAATGATTTATGTTGTATGGCGTTGAGTGATTAGACTTCACCTAACGCTGGTGGACTTAGCCACATTTCAGCCAATTTCTCGTTAGGCTTTGACTGCCTCAGCCTATCGCATACCTTTTTGCTATATGACATTGAGTGAGTAGACTACACTGAACACCTGTGGCCTTAGCAACATTTTTAGCTTACTAATCGTTAGGCTTAGACTAACCTAGTTATACTCAACAATTTAACTTACCTGGCGTTGAGTGAATAGACTTCACTCAATGCCTGTGGACTTGACTGCTTTTCTTGACATCTGGCGTTGAGTGAGCTTGCTTCACTCAAAGCCTGTGGACTTAGAGTAATTATTCTATCCAGCTTTCTTCCTTAAGGCATCTAGTGTTTAGTGAGCTTGCTTCACTCAATGTCTGTGAACTTAGGCAAATTTCTTCTTGTCCACCAGCTTGCTTGGTGTCCACCTACATGCATAAACTCAAACACACATCAAAAAAAACAATGCACTTAGTATTAGTTGTGCATTCCTCTTCAAATCGAGGGAATATTGTGGGAAATGGACCCAACAATCTCCCCATATTTGAAGAAGGCGGAACACCCGAAAATACTAAGAAGCATTCAAAAAATAGGCATATTAACTTTATGTTGTTGTAAGTTATATCTGTTATCTTATGCCACTTGAATTATCAACATATCAATATAATGTACTCCATTTAACTTCATTGACTCAACATGTCAAGTCACTGCATCCTCATATCACTTGAACAATTGCTCAAGTAATATACACTTAGCTTATTTTACTTAAAGCTTATCTTAAACCCTAAATGGAGGACCACTAGAAGTACTTCCTCATAATGTACAACATGGCACAACATGTAGTCATTGCATACCTTATATAACTTGAATATTTCCAAGTAATATGCACTACTCCTAATATGCATGTCCCCTTGGGGATGTATTTCACATCATCTCCTCTTGATATGCCACAACACCTGTTGAGCATTGCAATTTCTCTACTCAGTATTACTCTGCATTACTTTATGTATTGCACACATAATCCCTTTAGGAATGTATTGCTCACATCTCCCCCTTTCTGGTTTCATCAACCATTTTTTTATGAGGGAGGTGAGGGGATTATGCACCAGAGAATTTATCTCTCTATCGTAGCCATAACTCTGTGTTGATACCACTTGAGAATTATCCTAGTGATCAAATTACTAGGCTAGGAGGCATACCTTTTGTGTTTATACACAGAAGCAATACTTCACTACAACCACTTGTCTTAGTGGCATATCCTCTTCTCCTATAACAACATGACTTTTCAGCAGTAGTTGTGACTGTAGAGCAGCAACAAACCACTAGAGATGTTCTCCCCCTCAGACTATGAATAGTCATGAGAACCTGCTAATCAGCTGTGATGATCTATGATCCACTACAACTGCTTGCTTCCCCTTAAGAGGAAGTTGAACTTGTTCCAGCTATTTACTGTATTTGCTCCCCCTCAATTTGAGCATCTGTTATCTTCCCTTTACTGGACACTTGAGTCCATCTTAGTCTTAATACCTCTTGATATTCGCTGCAAGAAAGGTGAGTTTTGTAACATAAATATTTCACGAAGCAACTGAAGATATACGAAGTTCAACATACCCAATTCATATTTGAATGTGTTGAACTTGATTTCATCTAGTGTCTTAGTACAAATATCATCCACTTGCTAGTCTGTGAGGATAATTTCAAGACAAAAGTCAACATGCATAGTCCTGCTATGAAAGACAGGAATCCTAGTAGTAGTGATTTAACTAGTTTGGTAACCCCTCAGTCCACAATGCGTACGAGATTCGTCACCTACCCCGCGGACTCGATTTGGCAGTCCGCTCATCTCGACAAAGCACGGGCATAATTCTAAGGTCCTAGGCTCATCATAGGCGGACTCGGTTTGGCCGTCCGCCGAGCTCGGCAGAGTAGCAGCATTCAGTAGTCCCAAGGATGATCCCCTTAGCGGCGGACTCAGTGCGTCGTCCGTCCAGTTCGGCATACCTTTGGAGATCTGGATTGATCCCTCTTTGGCGGACTCAGTGTCCCGTCCGCCCACGCCGCAGTCCTCCAGCATTATTGCGCCCTGCAGTAGCAGACTAAAGCCTCAGCCCACGAGCCCAGTCCGCCCCCTTTGCACGGACTGGAGTGTTCTTTCTTTTTTTGCTTCTCGTCACCGCTACCCGGTTCTCCTGTACCCCGGGCAGCCGGTTATTTTAGCCCCGCACATTTGGGCAGGCCCCCGTCTAATAAATAGGGGGAAGTGGTGCACCCAAAGCACGCTGACTCGTGCCCGGGAGCCTACTTGTAAGAGGCTGCGAACTCGATTCTCAGGCTTTGTGGACTCCAGCTTGCTCAGCTCTTCCCCTTTTCCTTTACTCTACTTGTAATCAACCTTGTAACCACCCTCGTTCAATCATAGGAAAGCATGTCTCAAGAGAGGCATTCAGGCCGCGACGGGCGAAGTCTATTATTGTCGTGGCTCATGGCCCTGCTGTTCTTTCTACTCTCATTTGCTTAGTAGATTTCTACTCGTAGTTTCTCTTTCCCTTTCTATTCCCCCGTGCTCGAACCGTTAGCTGGTGGTGCTCAACTCCATTTCCCTTTTTGTGCATCAACAGTTAACACATGACCTTCAGATTCAAGTAGTATTTTGAATTCAGCGGACAGACATGTCAGACTGCCGAGCTCGCTACTTAGACCGCTCTAGCACTTCAAAAGATTCTCTTTGGGATTGCATCGAGCAGGCTCGTTTTGAGGCTGAGCAATCCCGCAGACAGACCGATCAGTGTCTTGATACAATCAGCCAGGCCTTGCTTGTGTTGACCCAGCGGCTTGCTCCCCAGGCCGCAGTAGAGCCTGCGGACTCACCAGTCCGCCAGACCCCAGCTCGCCGAACTCCGCTTCGGCAATCTCCAGTCACTCCTCACCATCCCGCTCAATCCGCCGCTCCTCTACGGCCTCAGGAGGAGTAGTTCGCCTCCTTCATGAATTTTTTCAGGGAAGTAGCCAGGGGCACTCCTGCCCGCCAGCTCCATTTCACTGATCGCCAGTCCGCCGAGCCTGAGGAGTCCCCAGCTTTAGTCCGCCCTTTTACCCTGCTGAGTTGAAGACTCCGTCTCCCTTCGTCGATCGAATCCGATGGGAGTCGTCTCCAAGTAACTTCAGGGAACCCGGTCTTCCATTCTACTTCGGGGAGACTGATCCAGTCGCCCATCTCCAAGCGTTAGAAGGGGCAGTTACACTGAGATGCCTATCCGACGCCATCAAGTGCAAGCTTTTGGTTACCACTCTCGAAGGACAGGCGAGAGAGTGGTTTTATGAGCTGACTTCGGGCACGATTTCTTCCTTCGCTGAGCTTCGCAGCGAACTGTTGCTGAGGTTTGCTAACTCAAAAAATGGGAAAGATGGACTGGCTGCTCTCTTCGAGATCAAGCAAAGGGACAACGAATCAGTTGCACGGTTCGTTGATCGCTTCCAGAAAGAGATTCAGGGGGTGAGAATCGTGAACCCCGATTACTATAAGGTTGCCTTGATTCATGGCCTCCGGGAAGGCCCCTTAAAGTTTAAAGAAACAACGAAGGCACCAACAACATACCAGGAGTTGATAGCCATGGTTAATTGCTTCATTGAAGGCGAGATCGCTAACACAACCTATGTCTCATCCCTGACAGCTAAGGGTGAAGGAAGGGATGCTTCCGGCTCTTCTTCTCATATCAACCACCATCACAACAAACCTCCTCGCCCTGATTTTCAGCCTCCTTCTCAAAGCGTCCGGAATTTCCGCAACAAGAAACACTTCCTCGGCTATCAACAGTTTCAAGATCAGAGACTGTCATTGGCCGCCACTCCTGCCATACCGCTGCAAGCACTTCCCATTCTTTAGCAAGCAGCCCTGTCAGCTCCATGCTAGTGTGATACCAACTCTGTGGAGGAGATTATAGGTCTGGATCTTGATGAGGTCATCCAGATCTTGCAGAAGAAATCAGATGAGAAGAAACAAGGGCCTTAGAGAGAGTGGAGGCCAAGGAACAACGCACATTTCTGCTAGTTTTACAAAGAGAAGGGTCACTTAACCGAAGACTGCAAAGCCCTTCGTCTGCTGATAGAAAAACTGCTTGCTGAGGGCAAGATTAATTTGAGTAAGAAAGACTCTTCTTCGAAGCCATCTACCTCCAAGGGCAAGTATGTAGCTGAAGCTTATCAGGAATGTGTGGAGGTAGAGGATGAAGACCGTCTGGGGCCAATCAACATTCCAGTTGAATGTTTTGATGCCGATGATGAAGGAGTTCTAGGGAGACTCTTCTTTATTCGTGGTGGGGTGGGAACCGAATCTACTCGGAAGTCCTCAATTTCGAGGGTCACTCGAGAAGAGGTTTCCTCTTCCTCTTCCTCTACTCCACCAAGCGAAGTTATCAGTTTTGGCCAAGCTAATCTACCTCAAACAGCAAATCCATTTGATGATGCAGTCGTGATTAAGGCGGTTATTGGAGATTTTACGGTTGACAGGATTCTCATTGATACTGGCAGCTCGGTCAACCTATTGTTCAAATCAACCTTTGAGGCCCTAAAGACTGGAAAGCCTCTGCTTTCCACCGAAGGGCCACTCGACGGCATCTTTGGTGAGAGAAAAGAAGTCAAAGGAAGCGTCACACTACCAGTAAAGCTTGGAGCAGCAACCAAGCAGGTTCAATTCATAGTGGTTGACGCTCCCAGCAGTAATCACGCCATCTTCGGCAGACCATTGCTGAATAAGTGTCAAGCAGTTCCCAGTTTATTATGTTAGCCATATTCTGAAAATACGGAGACACGATATCCGATTCTCGAGAAGTTGGCCTTAGCACTAATTAAGTCTGCTCGCAGACTCCGTCCAAACCTCCAGGCGCACTCAATTCAAGTTGTTACTGGTCAACCTTTGAAAAGTGTGTTGGAGAAACCGGAGCATTCTGGCAGATTAGCCAAATGGGCGATAGAATTGAGTGAGTTTGAAATTTCTTATGTGCCCAGGATATCTATCAAGGCTCAAGTTCTAGCAGACTTCTTGATTGATACAACAGAGTCCAGTTCTGATCAGGCAGAAAGGTCTCCTTTGGCTTGGAACATCTATGTTGATGGTGCCTCAGGCAGAAATTCTTCCAGAGCAGGAGTGGTTCTGATCAATTCAAATGGCATAAAACTGGAGCAGGCCATCAAGTTCTACTTTCCAGTAACCAATAACCAGGCAGAGTATGAAGCCTCGTTAGCAAGCCTGAGGCTTGCAAGAGAGCTTGGAATTGATCATGTTCATATCAAGACTAATTCTCTGGTGATGGCATCACAAGTTCTTGGTAACTTTGAAACTAGAGAGCCAATCTTGAGGAAGTATCTTGCTCTTGTGAAAGTGGAAGTTGGCAAATTCAAAAGCTTTACCATTGAGAACATCCCTAGATCAGAAAATGGGGACGCAGATATTCTTGCTAAGCATGGACTTCCATCAGGAGGAACAACTGCTGAACTCTTCCGTCCGGCGGTGGTTGAAGAAGAGTTGATGCAGGTTGATCGGCGTCCTTCCTGGATGGATCCATTCATTCTCTACCTTTCAACAGGGAACTCACATTACTCGATTAAAGATCAGAAAAGGTTCAAGATAAAAGCGGCTCACTATTACTTGGTGGCAGGTGTCCTTTACAGAAAAACCTTCCTGTCTGTAATGGCTAGGTGTGTCTTAGAAGAAGAAGCTCCGACTGTTTTGCAAGAAGTTCATTCTGGTGAGTGTGGAAGTCACTCAGGAGCAAGAACACTAGAAATATGGATCCTGCCGAAGGGATATTTCTGGCCTACCATGAAGAGAGATTCTGAGGCTTATGCCAGAAAATTGGTTCAGTGCCAGAAGTTTGCTCCACTTCAACATCAAGCTGCTCAGTCACTCAGATCAATTGCAACTCCTTTGCCCTTTGCAGTTTGGGGGATGGATCTCATTGGTCCTTTTCCCATGGCAAGCAGACAACGATGCTTAATCATAGTGATGATTGATTACTTCAGCAAGTGGATTGAAGCAAAGGTATTGGCAAAGACAACAACTCAGGTCGTCAAGAATTTCATTTGGGGAGAGATTGTCTGCCGGCATGGAATACCAATGGCAATTATCACAGATAACGGGCCACAGTTCAACAATGCAGAGATGATTGATTTTTGCAAGCAGATCGGAACAGAACTGCGGTTTGCATCGGTCAAACATCCCAGAAGCAACGTCCAAGTTGAAGCAGCCAACAAGCAGGTCCTCAATCTACTTAAGAAGAAAGTGCAGAATCTCCAAGGCAGTTGGGCTGATCAACTTCCATTGGTCCTCTGGTCCTTAAGAATAACACCTTCATCCGAAAATAGCGAAGCTCCGTTCAAACTTTCTCATGGCTCAGAAGCCCTCATTCCAGTTGAGTTTGAAGTTCCATCACCTAGAGTTCTGCTTGCAAGGAAAGGTTTTGGGGACTGGCTTGAGTTGAACAACGAAGAGATGAAGTTCAGTTTGGAGCACATTGAGGAAATCAGAGACAAAGCAATAATAAGGCAGGAAGAGGTCAAGAGAAGGAAGGCCGATACTTTGATAAGAATGTAAGGATCAAACACTTTTAAGTGCGAGATCTGGTTCTTAAAAAAGTTAACGCTGCTGCAAGAGCCAGCTCAGTAGGAAAGCTTAATCCGAATTGGGCCGGCCCCTTCATTGTCAAAGAAGTGTTAAAGAGCGGTGCTTACCGCTTGCAAACATATGAGGGATAGGATATGCCACATAGGTGGAGCGGAGATGATCTCAAGCGGTTCTATTCCTGAACCTCCTCCATTTATTTCCTTTCTATGTAATCTTTTCAAGAATCATTATGAGTAAACGCTGCTTGCTAACATTTCTTCAAGTGTTTGTATCTCTTGAATAGTAATAGTTGGCACATTGAGCAAGGAAGATTCCAAAATGGTTCTATCTTTGAACTCTCTTTTCTCTCTTAAGCTAACCTTGCAAAAAGCTTCTTATTGATCAAAGAATTCATACTAACACTTTTAATAGTGTTTTCTCCTTTGTATCCCGAACAACAATAACGGTTTCCTGATATCAGGAGACATCGCCGAGTTAAGCAAACCTCCCCTAGAGCCATTATCATTAGCGTAACACCACAAAGACCACGTGTTGCGAGGAGATTTCGCACCGTGTAGTGGGAGCTTGCAGGTTCTACTACAGTAGGATACTGAACTTTAGATCTCGGCTAGTTCCTGACCCCACCTCTGCATTATGGATGGACAGGGTGGGTGTTAAGCTCTACCATGCCACTTTAGGGATATCGTTACAACTTTGATGATCGCGTGTGAAAAGCAATGCTATACGCACATGCCCACGGGTCATCTTAGTTTGTGACCCTCAAACACTCCGTGGTACCCTCAAGCAGTGCCTGCAGGAGACCCACTGCCTTGTTGATCTTGGAGAAAAGTAATGCCGCTCCGGCCACACCTGCCAAAAAGATCAGCTCAGGCTGTACTCCAGGCAAGAGGGCAGTGGACCGTTCCGTTGATTGTGCAAATCTTGAGGGCCGGTGTAAAAAGCAATACCGCTCCGGCCGCACCTGCCCACTTAGGCTCCGTTTGGGAGGACTTATTTTCACCGGTCAAGCGGTCACGACCGCATGAACCGGACCTTAATTACGGCCAGATTCATGCGGTCGTGACCGCTTGACCGGTGAAAATAAGTCCTCCCAAACGGAGCCTTAGTGACAAGTTTGCAGCTCATTCTTCACAGGGAATTAATTTAGTGCGGGCTGTCTTCTGGTATCCGCTCAGTCCACAAGATTTCTTGGGGTGATCTTATAGCTTGTGGCCCGGTGTGAAAAGCTATACCGCTCCGGCCGCACCTGCCCACTTGGTCTCAAGCTATGGATCATTTCTCTATTTAGTGCAGACTGGTTTTCGATATCCGCTCAGTCCGCAAGATTTCTTGGGTTGATCTTATATCTTGTGGCACGGTGTGAAAAGCTATGCTGCTCTGGCCGCACCTGCCCACTTCGTCTCAAGCTATGGATCATTTCTCTATTTAGTGCGGACTGGTTATCGATATCCGCTCAGTCCGCAAGATTTCATGGGTTGATCTTATAGCTTGTGGCCCGGTGTGAAAAGCTATGCCGCTCCGGCCACACCTGCCCACTTGTTCTCAAGCTATGGATCATTTCTCTATTTAGTGCTAACTGGTTTTTGATATTCGCGCAGTCCGCAAGATTTCTTGCATTGATTTTATAGCTTGTGGCCCGGTGTGAAAAGCTATGCCGCTCTGGCCGCACCTACCCACTTGGTCTCAAGCTATGGATCATTTCTCTATTTAGTGCGGACTGGTTTTCGATATCCGCTCAGTCCGCAAGATTTCTTGGGTTGATCTTATATCTTTTGGCCCGGTTTGAAAAGCTATGCCGCTCCGGCCGCGCATGCCCACTTGGTCTCAAGCTATGGATTGTTTCTATTCAAATGTGTGCGAACTGTAAAATTATAGCCGCCCAGTCCGCAGGATTGGTCCCCGGTTTGTCTTTTCAGCTCGTAGTTTGACAATAAATATAAGGCCGCAATGCTTATTATCATTAAGCTTAAAAGGTTTGTTGGCAAAGAGAATCGCGGACTATTATTGGAACTCGTCGAGTCCTCTTAATGTTCATTTACTTCGGCAACCAACTAAACTTTAGTCTCATTATTTTTGCGGCGAACAGTGGTCGAATTATTTAATAAAATTTCCTAATTAGCAAGTCAGAAACTTATACAGTGCGGATGATATTTGCATTACGCGGACTGCTACATGGAGATCGCACTTAACTACGTCAGTGCATTTAAATAACAGAAAATAAAGAGCACTGCAGAAACACATTGATACCAGAATATCCTTTTTGTATTTAATCAAAAAACAAGTTACAACTTTTGTATATTCGGCAGACTCCAAACTTAATTCCGCTCCCCTTACAAAAATCTTAAAAAGCAAAAAAATACATTATTCTGCTTCAGCAATCTTCTGTTTCTTCTCTGTAGGGAGTTAAGGGCTTAGGCTTTCGACATCAATCTCCGTAGAATATCCCTCTGAGCCACTTCCACTACTGCCATCTAAACTGGTGCTGGCCGCGGACTCGCTATGCGAGCTCTTCCCAGTAGAGGTAGATGAAGAGGCGTCAGACTCGGCGGACTATTCTCCGCCTTGTTGGCTCGAACCAGTGTCGTCAGCAATTGTCTTGGCTTCCCTGCCTTCTCCATCTTCTTCTTCTTCTTCTTCTTCTCCTTCTTCTTCTTCTCCTTCTCCTTCTTCTTCTCCTTCTACTTCTTCTCCTTCTTCCTCAACAATGACATCTTTTCCTTTGGCAGTCCGCTCCATCGCTGCGACCTGCTCCTTCAACTCAGGGAAAAGCTGCAGAAAAGTGACACCGTCCATCCCTTCCTTTGCGAAGCCTCCGCGGACAAATCGCTCGATAGCGATCTCAATGGTTTCCTTCACAAAGGGGAGCATAGCGGCCTGGAAGTTATCATTTTCCAAGTCATACGTGACCTGCAAAAGGCAAAGAAACAAATGTCATCTCCCTGCGGACTTCAAATAGAGCGCCACAAAATAGCCAAACTTACTGCCAGCTCTTCTTTCTGCTCGGCAAATCTTTTCCCTAGCCGCCTGTTTCTTTCTTTTACCAACTTCACCTCTTCCTGAAGTTGGTCATTTTGCCTGAAAAGATCCCTTGTCAGCGAACAGACGAAGTGGTTGGTAATGGCGCTGTTCGCGCTTGCCTTGGCGGCCAACAGAGGGAGCTCGGCAGGGGCAACCCTCTTCAGGTCGCTTAGGTTGCGCTTCCTGTAGAGCGCGAAGATTGCAACATGCGCATGACGAGAGATTTTCGGACTTCTCCATGCAGGTAGCGCAGTTGATAGGCGGACATGCTTATTCTTGGCGTGTCAGTGGATCATCGGGTTACCCCTCAGATCCTTCTGGCGGTTACCAAAGCCCTGCATCATGAAGCTTTCTGAAGAGGAGCAGTCCGCCGCAGGATCCCCCACTTCTTTCCTTTTTCTTACGACTTCTTATTTTCTTTCCCTCTGTGTAGGGGTAAGTCCGCTTCATGATTGTGGCAGGTTTGCGGGCACAGCCAAGGTCGCTTGAAGAAAAAGAACGTGTTAGCGTACATGTCGCGGTGGATACAAGAGTGTGTCCGTAGAAGCTTACTTTCTTCACGATTTACGTCACCCAAGCTCGCTAGTAGCGGGATGTAGTGCTCTATGTCCAGCCTGGCTCCAGCAGGAAACTCGACAATGGCTGGCTCCCCCGTATCGAGCCGGACACTCTTGAAGGCGGAGTCTGCGTGCTCCTGCGGATAGTTTTGAACAAACCCGAGGTCTCCCTTTAAGATCAAAACCCTCGAGGTCCAGTTATGGATCTTGTTGGGCAGACCCATGACCTTCATTCCTCTGTAGTAGAAATAGATCACTCCTTTATAAGGAAGGCCTCCAGACGGAGTTATTTAGCGAGCTGAGAATATCTTGCGGAAGATGTTAAGGGAGAAAGTGATCTTCTCAGACCGCAGATAAGAAAGGAAGCTATAAATAGCAGCAAGGGTGTTGGGCGCGAGCTGGCCTGGCACCATCCCATAGTGTTTGAATATCTCTACCATCTCCCATAGCAGTGGGAATCTGAACCCGCTATCGAAGTGGTCGACAGGTATAGCGATCTGCTTCATTGTTGAGAAGTTCAATCTTTCCTCATGCACAGGAAGGCGGACAAGCAGAGTCGAGTCCGCCATATGTCTCTGAATGAAGGCCTCAAGGTCGGCCTCCGTCAAAGTACATTTCGTGTGATCGGCAGCATGGAAAGCAACCGCGACATCATCCCTGGCAGACACCCTGTTCTTAGGCCGCAGGGTCTTCTGCTTCAACTGCTTTCCTTCATAGAGGAAACAACAATGCTATATTTATAGTAGTGGGGGCCTGACAGCTTTTTGGCCAGGCCACACAGCTCGATTCTCCAGTCCGCCGAAATCGCAACAATTTAATTTTCGTGCAGCGAAGATAAAGACAATATGAACACAAGCTTGAGTCCGCTGTGTTTGCTATTTTCAATCTCCAGAGTAGCTGCCAAGCAAATTTCAAAGCACGAATTGAGGGGATACATTTTCTGTTCGCCCAGCTCGCAGTACTTCCCACCAGCAGATTAATTCACAAGTTAAATTCTTAGAAGCGGACACAACATCTGTCCGCACAGTTCGCCACAACACAACTGGGAAATAAGCGCGATTTAACGTTAGAATAAACGGATATCACATTTAGTCCGCATAAAGCACAACATTGTTCATTACAAATCATAGCACAAAGAATTGTTCAAATATAATACATCACATAATTCGTCTTGATAACGGACTCAGCGGTCTCTATTTTCAGATCGCATTGGCAGCTCCGTTCTGTCTCGGCACAAGTGCGCTGCCTGGTCAATTATCTGAAGAATTTCACTATACAAGTGACAGATGTGATGGTGAATAGAGTTAATAGTCCGGTGCATGTGCGCGGCCTCCCAGTCAACCTGGCTCAGAGGGATCATCGGCTCCATTGCCGGCCTCAGCTCCTCGTCCGCGGCGTGCTGGCTACCCTCTCGTGTTGCTGCCTCTGGAGCGACGCGATCTGGCAATCGCGGTCTTTGCTCTGCGACCTCGGCAGCTCGCTTGCTCTTCTCTTCCCGTGTCATCGCCAAATATTTCCCTTTGTAGAAGCGAGCGTCGTCAGAAAATCGCTTCTTTTCCCTGTCAGATCTTTCCAGCGCCCTTGAGATGCTAGCGATCTGATCCTTCAAAGCTTTCTCACACTCTGCCCCCTCCTTCTCGCGCTCCACCACCCTCCTTAACTCTGCTCGGATTTCTTTAATTTCAACTCAAAATTCCTTCTCTAATGTTGCGACTTTCTCCAGGCTAGACTGCTCATCTTTGGCGGACTCATCAAGCAAGGCCACGTTAGCTGCAGCATCCGGCGTGGTCACAATCTCGCCACTCTCGACAGAGTCCGGTGGCGACTTCCTTCCTGCAATAAAGAAGGTAAAGATCATATTCAAATACAGTCCGCAGTGGACTCGAAGTATGAATTTAAATGATCACTTTTGGTAAAGGCAACGACGAGTTGCCGACTATTGAAGATAGGCCGCCTTATCCGCTCCGGATAAAAGACGCTTAACCGCTTTTTCCATTCACTGTGGACTTTGATTTTTTTTTTCAGCCGCAGAGCTCGTTGAAATAACAATATCATCGGTCTCAGTGATGATCTTGATTGTCCTTGACTTCCGCTGTGGCGACCTGTAAAGCCACTGACGCTTGAGGTATTTAGGCGCCAGTTGGAGTTTACCTTTACACAGCAGCTCTGCAGCAGTCCGCAGATCTTCAGGCTCTTTGTCCGCCGCGGCCTGCTTCGAGGCCGCCTCAACCGTAGCCACATGGGAGGCGATCTACTTCTTCTGCTCGACGATCTTCTCCTTCAGCTTTTCCTTCTCTTTTTCCTCAGCAGCGGATAAAGAGGGGAGCTCGTTGGTCTTAACTCCCAGGATTTCTACCTCAGGATGCAACACATCCAGCAAGGATTTGTTGATGAGATCGAGTTGTTCGACATCTATGGAATTTAGTATCTCTTTAGTTGACAAACTTACCGCGGAGAGGGAATTGTCTCCCGGGATTTGGGCCTCCGGTGTAACCAGGTCACTTTCAGGAACTACCTTTTCGCGCGGCCTATGCTGCAAGTCCGCATCCCCAATCCGCATGGAGATATTTTTCTTTTTCATCGCCCGCAGCTTCTTTTCGACCCGCTCACCCACAATGGATTTGTCTCTCTTTCTCTTCTTCTCACTGAGGGGATCAACCTTGCGACTACTAAATGCTGCTGCTCTGCCGAGCTCAACGGACTGCCAAACCGAGTCCTCCTCTGATGAGCCTATGACCTTGGAACTATGTCGGTGCTTTGCCGAGCTGGGTGGACTACCAAATTAAGTCTGCGGCTAATGAGGTAGGTGTCTGGATTCTTGTACGCGTTGCGGACTGATGGGTTAACATAATCCCCGCACATTTTCATGTTTCTGAAAACTTCAAAAATGTTTGCTTAACCGCCGAGTCTGCAAGTCTCATTAATGCTGTCAGCGCTATCAATATCGCTGGAGGGCCTAGAGTTATCAAAAGTTTCCAACGACACGGTGCGTTACTCACCTCTTGTGGTCTCTACTTTACAGTCTGGCATGGAGAGACTCGGAGCGTTCTTCGCTAGCCTCACTGCAAAGACTGAAAAATCAATAACGCCAATGAAAATAAAAAGGGTAATGAAGCGAGGGCCGCCAGTCCGCTCTGTAGGATAGATCTCCCAGAGTAAGAAGCTAGCTGTAGAAGCAGTCCGCTAGACTGACAAGCCTGTGCGTGAAAAGCCCGGGGATGCTCCCGTATCTCACTCAGAATAGCCATCAAAGAGTGTGGATAAGACACTAAATCCTCCAGAGGTTGCTAGTATTCAGAAATCCGCGATCTCAGCAGGCACAGTTTGCGCTAATGTCGAAGCTGAGGTATTATCACTGAATGCCTCGTAGCCAATCTTTAACCTTGATGAAGATGGGCGACCTGCAGGAGAGGATTTTGAGAAAGATGTGCCTTCATAGGAATTCATTGTTATAAATCTGGAGACAGTCTGCGAGAGCCAGCCGGACCTAGGGAAGGCTACCGCGGACTCCACTGAGAAAAAGGTCCCTTCTAAGAAGAAGAGGAAGAGAGACAAGTCCACCGTGGCCAAACAGGTAGAAAAGAAACTGCTGGCTAGGAAGGAGAAGAATATCTCCATGCGGACTGGGGTTGCAAGCTTGCTGCACAGGCCGCGGGAAAAAGAAGTATCTGAGGGCGAACTCATTACTCCGGACCCCCAAATCAAGGGAAATAATTCCCTTTCGTCGGTCAGTCTGTCTACTGACGAAATACTGAATTCCATTGATGTTGAGCAGCTTGACCTTATCGACAAATCCTTGCTGGAGGTGTTGCAGCCTGAGGTCAAAATATTAGGGGACAAGGTTGGCGAGCACCCTTCTTCATCTGCTGCTGAAGGAGAAGAAAATCTGAGGGAGAAGATCGCTGAGTAGAAGAAGCAGATTGTCGCCCATGTGGCATCAGTAGAGGCGGCTTCGAAGAAGATCGCGGCAGACAAAGAAGCTGAAGCTTGTGGGCTGCTGCAGAGCTTCTGCGAACAGGTGAACTCCAACCGGTGCCTAAATACTTTAAGCGTCAGTGGCTTTACAGGTCGCCGCAACGGAAGTCGATGCCAGTCAAAATTATCACAGAGACTGATGATATAGTTGTTTCGACGAGTTCGGCGGCTGAGAGGAGAACTGCAGTTCAACGCGAGTGTAGGAAATGGCTAAGTGCTTTTGACCCAGAGCGGACCAGGTAGCTTGTCTTCGATAGTCGGCAACTCGTCGTTGCCATTGTCAAAAGTGATCATTTATCTCCATACTTTGAGTCCGCTGTGGACTGTATTTGAATATGAACTTGACCTTCTCTGTTGCAGGAAGGAAGTCGCCATCGGGCTCTGTCGAGAGTGGCGAGATTGTGACCACGCAGGATACTGCAA
Organism: Platanthera guangdongensis; assembly: GCA_039583875.1. NCBI lineage: Eukaryota > Viridiplantae > Streptophyta > Magnoliopsida > Asparagales > Orchidaceae > Platanthera > Platanthera guangdongensis. Next base: position 108,980,255 of record CM077151.1, read on the forward strand.
CTGATGCGGTCTCGCCTGATGAGTCCGCAAAAGGTGAGCAGCTCGGCCTGGACAAATTCGCAGAGTTAGAAAAGAAATTTCATGCTGAAATTCAATAAATCAGAACGGAGTTAAGGAGGGTGGTAGAGCGCGAGAAGGCTGCGGCGGAGCACGAGAAGGCCTTGAAGGACCGGGTCGCCAACATCTCCAGGGTGCTGGATAGGTCCGATAGGGAGAAGAAGCGGCTTGTTGATGATTTCCGCTTCTATAATGGAAAGTACTTAGCAGTGATTCGTGCTGATAAAGGCAAGCGGGCAGCTGAGGTCGCCGAGGAGAGGCCGCGACTGCCTGATCGAGCTGCTCCAACGGATGCTCCAATCCTAGCAGAAAGTTGCCATCCCTCCGCGGACGAAGTAATAAGGCTGGAACTGAGCCCGTGGTTCCTTTGAGCCATGTTGACCGGGAGGACGCGCACATGCACTAGACCATCAACACCATCCAACACCACATCTTCCGCTTGTATGGTGAAATGCTTCAGATGAGCGACCAGGCGGCTCATCTATGTAGAGATAGAACCGAGCGGCCTGCGCGATTAGAGAATCGAGACCGCTGAGGTCGCAATTAGATGAACTTTGATCTGTTGTATAATGTGTGTTGAACAATTCTATGTTTTTCTATTACTATGATGTGTGTAATGAACAATGCTGTGTTTTATGCAGATTAAACTTGTTATCCACGTAATCTGACGTGGATCTGTGTCTGTTTCTCTACTGTGTTCTGGCGAACTGTGCGGACTAATGTTGTGTCCACTTTTATGAATTTAACTTGTGAATTAATCTGCAGGTGGGAAGTATTGCGAGCTGGGCGGACTGAAAATGTATCTGCTTAATTTGTGCTTTGAAATTTGCTTGGCACGTGCAGGAAACTGGAAACAGCGAACTAAGTGAACCTAAGATTGTGTTCGCGTTGCTTTTATTTTTACTGCATAAAAAACTGAATTATTGCGAACTTAGCGGACTAGATAATCGAGCTGTGCGGCCTGGCCAAAAAGCTGTCAGGCCCCACTACTATAAATATATCCCTATTGCTTTTTCTATGCAGGAAAGCAGTTGCAGCAGAGGACCGTGCGGCCTGAAAACATGGTGTCCGCCAGAACTGATGTCGTGGTTGCTTTCCATGTTGCTGATCACAAGAAATGCACATTTACAGAGGCCGACCTTGAGGCCTTCGTTGAGAGACATATGGCGGACTCAACTTTGCTTGTCCGCCTTCCCGTCCACGAGGAAATATTGAACTTCTCAACAACGACATAGATCGCTATACCTGTCGACCACTTTGATAGCGGGTTTAGATTCCCACTGCTATGGGAGATGGTAGAGATATTTTAGCACTATGGGATGGTGTCGGGCCAGCTCGCGCCCAACACCCTTGCTACAATTTATAGCTTCCTCTCCTACTTGCGGTCTGAGAAGATCACTTTTTCCCTCAATATTTTCCGAAAGATATTCTCATCTCACTCAATAACACCGTCTGGAGGCCGCCCAAATAAAGGGGTGATTTACTTCTACTACCGAGTGATGAAGGTCATGGGTCTACATAACAAGATCCATAACTAGACCTCGAAGTTCTTGATCTTCGAGGGCGACCTTGGGTTCGTGCAAACCTATCCGCAGGAGCGCGTAGACACTGACTTCAAGAGCGTCCGACTTGATGCGGTGGAGCTCGCTATTGTTGAGTTTCTCGCAGGAGCCGGGCTGGACATCAAGCATTACAACCCGCTGCTAGCGAGCTTGGGTGGCCTGAATCGTGAAGAAAGTAAGATTCAGCGGACTCACGTTTGTATCCGCCGCAACCTGTATTCTAACACGTTCTTTTCTTGCAGCAACCTTGGTTGTTCTCGCACATCAACCACAAACGCCTGGCGTAGTCACACCTACATAGAGGGAAAGGAAGCAATAACTCGCAAGAAAAAAGAAAGAAGAGGGGGATCCCGCGGTGTACTGCTCCTCTGAAAGCTTTGCGATGCAGGGCATTGGTAACCGCCAGAAGGATCTGAGGGGTAACCCGATGATCCACTAGCATAGCAAAAATAAGCATGTCCCCCTATCGATAGTGTTGCCATCGTGTAAGAGTCCAAAGATAAGCCGCCACACTCAAGTCGCGATCTCAGCGCTCTATGGGAAGCGCAACCTGAGCGACTTGATGCGGGTTGCCCCTGCTGACCTCCCTCTGCTGGCCGCCCAGGCAAGCGCGAACAACGTTGTGAAAAACCATTTTGTCTACTCCTTGACAAGGTATCTGTTCAAACAAAATGAGCAACTTCAGGAAGAAGTGAGGTTGATCAAGGAAAGAAATATGCGGCTAGGGAAAAGGGTCACTAAGCAGAAAGAAGAGCTTGCGGTAAGTTTGGTTTTTTGCAGCATTCTCTGTTTGAAGTCTGCGGCGAGCTGAAGTTTGTGCCTTTGTTTTTTTGCAGGTCGCGTATGACTTGGAGAATGATAACTTCCAGGCCGCCATGCTCCCCTTTGTGAAAGAAACCGTTGAGATCGCTATCGAGTGATTTGTTCGCGGAGGCCTCGCAAAGGAAGGGGTGGACGGTGTCCCTTTTCTGTAGCTCTTCCCGGAGTTGGAGGAGCAGGTCGCGGCGATGGAGCGGAATGCTAAAGGAAAAGATGTAATTGCTAAGGAAGGAGAAGGAGAAGAAGAAGAAGAATGAGAAGGAGAAGAAGACGGAGAAGGCGGAGAAGGCGGAGAAGCCTGGATAATTGCTGACAACGCTATTTCAAGCCAACATGGCGGAGATCAGTCCGCCGAGTTCGACGCCTCTGCATCTAGCTCTGCTGGCAAGAGCTTGCATAGCGAGTCCGCGGCCAGCACCAATTTAGATAGCATTCGAGGAAGTGGCTCGGAGGGCTATTCTCCGGAGATTGATGTTGAAGGCCTAAGCCCTGAACCCCCTGTAGAGAAAAAACTGAAGAGGAGTGATGCAGAATAATGTATTTTCGTTTTTAATATTTTTGTAAGGACAACAGACTTAAGCTTGGAGTCCGCCAAACATATTAAAGTTGTAACTTGATTTTTGATGAAATATAAAAGGATATTCTGGTATCAGTATGTGTCTTCTGCAATGTTCCTTGCTTTTTCTTATTTAAATGCGATCTGACGTAGTTAAGTACGAACTCCGTATATCAGTCCGCTCAATGTAGATATCATCTACCCTATATAAGTTTTTGACTTGCCAATTAGGAAATCTTATCAAATAATTCAAGCACTGTTCGCCGCAAAATGAATGAGATTAATGTTATCTAGTTGGTTGCCGAAGTAAAAGAACATTAAGCAGACTCTGACGAGTTCCAATAGTAGTCTGCAATTCCCTTTGCCAAAATCGAACCTCTTTCAAGCTTAACAATAATAATAAGCATTGCAGACTTATAATTATTGTTAAACTGCAAGCTGAAAAAATAAACCGGGGACCAATCCTGCGGACTGGGTGGCTGGAGCGGGTGCGACCGGAGCGGCATTGCTTTTCACACCGGACCATGAAAACTATAGATCAAACCAAAGAAATCCAGCGGACTGAGCGGATACCAGGAGACTGTCTGTTGGGTATTGTATCCACGATTACCTAGATTTGAGGATGCCACTTGTCAAGCTAAGATGAATTCACAATGTATTTGATGAAACATCTTAAGTTGTACTTGCAGCTCCTCCACGCTAAGTGCACACCAATGTCAGGGTGCAGTAGGTCAATATACACGGGTCTGCAAGACGTAATCCCTCGTTGAGCAGATCAGTGTGTTGGCCTACGTGTACTCTCTCTATTGGAGTGCACTTACTTTCAAGTACAGGGCCGTTCATATGCAAGAGAAGACAAGGAGCATGGATGGGTCAAGGAGCAGCTCCAGGGTGGAAGACGAAAATTCGTCCAAGGAAAATTCGACGAGAATCACCAAGTGATTCTCGCCGATTCGACGAGAATCACTAGTGATTCTCGCCGAATCGACGAGAATCATTAGTGATTCTCGCCGACTCCTTCTGGCTACCTCAAAACGGTACCAAGTAAGATTCGGCGAGAATCACTAGTGATTCTCGCCGAACCAGTGGCCAAGCAGCTCATGTATACAAAGTGAAATTCGTTGAGAATCAATAAGTGATTCGGCGAGAATCACTAACGATTCTCGACGAATCGTCGAGAATCACTTGGTGATTCTCGCCGATTCGTCGAGAATCGCCTGCGATTCTCGCCGATTTTCACTTAGCGTTTTCTCAGGATGCTGCTGGACCGGATTCTGCCTCTGGACTAGTTTGAACCGGACTTAGGGATTTCTAGTGTGGGTCCCACAAACGGTCATATTGGAGTTATCTACAGTATATATATTCCAGTATTTTGAACAGTAAAATGACGGAGAAAAGAGAACGAAACCGAGCCGCAACGAAACCCTAATATCGCAATTCCTCTCCGTCGTCGCCGTCGTGCTCGGGCAAGTTGGTCGCCGTCAACAATCGAGATTCCTTAGTGATCTCCTGCGACAGAAGCTTAGCAAAGCTTGAGTCTCACGTGTCTATCTAGAGATCTCTTGTCTCTCGATTTGTTGACCGGGAAAAACTCCCCCGTCCTAATCGATCGAGACGACCGATCCTAGAGTGACCGTTGGTAGACCTAGTTTGCTTCGCTACGAAGTTTGGATCTCCAAGTTCAGCAGCCGCTCATCATCGTAGCCGCCGATCCCGAAGCTAGCCGCCGCTCGTGTTGCCGCCGCCGGTTCCGGGGAGATCCTTTCCAAGAGAGACCAAGGTTGTAGACTTTTCGTTGACTTCACGAACACGTCGTCGAACGAAGAGGAACACCGTAGTCTCCAAACGAAGTTTGTATCTCGTGTACATTCCATATTTACTTTTGTTGTAAAGGAACGATTGTTCCGTGTTGTAAGGGTTGGGTGCAACCCATTTTGTGGGAGTGTTGACTCTCACGTGTGGAAGGGTTCCTTCCGTTAGTGCAGGGATTGGATTTCAATCCCGTTGGAGAAGTGACCGAGTCGTCCCTTGTTGGGGAGATAGGTCGAAGGGGGAAAGTGGATGTACCCAAGTCGGGGAACCACTATAATTTGCATGTGTATTCTGTGTGCTGTGCTTTCTATTTTTATTGTGCAGGTAAGTTCGTAAATTCCGCAAAAGCGCTACTCGTCACCTATTCCCCCCCCCCCCCCCCCCCCCCCATAGGTGCACATAGCTGACACTAGGTGGACTTTTAAGTGGTATCAGAGCCAGGTTACTCTTCAAAGGTTAACACCTTGAGTAGAATCCTGCCACCAGTGTCAGAAGCATGGATCTGGATTATGAGATACCGCCACTCAAACTCCCCGCATGCACAAAGGATTATTATCCCATTTGGAGAATGAGAGTGTCATTTCACCTTGACGCTATCGATCCTCGAGCATCCTTCATCCTGGAAGAGGGTCCGTTTATTCCCATGAAGACCTCCGACTCTGGGATCCAAGTGCCCATGGGCATTGCTGAGATGTCAGAGACGGAACTATCACTATTTCATTTGGACGAGAGGATTCGTCAAATTATCCTGGATATCTGGTCTGGAGCCTCTCGCTCTAGATTGGAAAAATGTAGAACGGCTAAATCTCTGTGGATGATGATCTCAGAGCTGATGGGGGAGTCAGAGAAAGCTGGAATATGTTGTCAATCAGACGAGGAAGCCTATGTGGGGGTCCTCACCTCTGAAGATGAAGGCAAGCATCACTCGGACAACATCAGAGCTCCAGTGTCCGTATCAGAGACTGACGAGACCAGTGAGGAAAGCAGCTCGGATGAGGATGAAGCAATGGTCACTGATTCTAATGACAATAACACAGATAAGCAGGTAACATCTTCATCCTGCCCCATATCTTTTGACCTTTCTGAAGACAGAAACTGCTCTCCTCCAGAAAATTCTGATTCCTTGAAGAGAGCCCTTCAGGAAAGCAACCTACTTGCTGAGGAGCAAGCTCGAGAGATTGCTCGACTGAAGATCTTGTTGGTTCTCCAATTGGCGTCCAACAAGGCCAAGGACTCTAAGATCTCAGCTCTAGAGAGTAGTCTGGAGAATGAGAAAAGAATAGTATCAAACTTCTCCAAGGTTGATGCCATTAAGAGAAAGCAAGAAAACGGGTGGATCTCCCGGATTGTCAATTCGTGGAGAAATGGGGAAACGGTATTCCGACCCCCCACTCCAGGCAGGAAGGCAACTCATCATGCCTTCAGGTATGACCACAGGAATGGTCGTGGTCACTGCAAGGGTGATTTGTCCCCATGTGGAAACGTCCATAGTGCAAGGGGCGTCATGGCCACCCATGAGGAAATACCTAAGGCTCATTCTGAGCACTTCATATTCACTGCCACTGCCTCAACACAGTGTGGATCTGCATGTCCCAGCTCACAGAAGACTTCTCACCACTCGAGGACACGGGATAGAGAGGATAGAAGTCATGATGTCAGGTTCTATGGGGCCCCTGTAAGGGATATGCCTGAAAGAATGGCACCACCTTCCCGGCCTCATAACTCTCACAACATGCATTCTTTCTACCCTTCCACGTGTCACGATGGAAGAGGAGTTTTTGTGACAAGATCATGCCCTATCCCGTTTAGACCTAGGACCGTGACTACATCAGTCACGAGATCAGGTCGGAAACGGCGATACAACATTCACCCATGTTGGTGCTGTGGCAAAGTGGGACACTTTGCCATCGATTGTTGGCACAACCCCTCTGTGCCCACGGCAAGGGCTTATCCACATTCTCGGGACAGAGGTAGTCTTCCAGACAGGTTTTCTGAAGGAAGGCAGTGGCGTGCTCATGCTAACAGGAACCTAGGACCCAATATGATTTGGGTTCCTAAGGTAAAGTAATTCTTTCTTGCAGGGTAGTCTAGGTTCCCGTGAATATGATGGGAACTAGACAGTAGGTGGCTCAAGACTAAATTGGAACAGTCGTCTGCAATAACTGATGTGATATCAATTTGAGCATACTCACATTGATCTTCTGATATGTTCTACCTGAGGGACTAAAACGATGACTCTCAAAATCCCAGGTACTCATGATCAGTTTCAAGACTTGAGTCGTTTTCAATTGACAATTACATATATATATATCATTATATACAGATACTTCTTTGTATATTAGTGTATGTATGCACGTCTAAGGATAGGTTAACTCGATGCATGCAAACCTTTACACATCAATAAAGGGTTAACGAAGATATGTCATCGTGATTCTCGACAATTCACAATTGACATCAAGAAGTTTTTGGAAACGCCTCGTTCAAATCCAAATAGATTGACTTTAAAATATACATGTGTTTATCATCTTTATATTGACTTGACATCAGAAAATTTCAAAAATGTTGCAAGCTTCTCAACGTGAAAATTTCTAGTCAAGAGACCTCTCAATTTCGAATTAGACAAATGGTATCAGAAACCGAATTAAATAAATCTCCTGTCAGACAAATCCCGCCGACCCTTCGCATTCTTCACGAATCCCGCCGAATTAGACAAATCTCACCGAACTAGTCAAATACCCGCCGACCCCTCGCCTTCTTCTCGAATCCCGCAAGAGCTCTCCCGACGACCCGCAAGAGCTCTCCCGAGTTCTTCCGCAGCTTTGCCGAAACCCGCAAGAGATCTCCCGACGACCCACAACAAGCTCGTCGCACCGTCTACGCCAAACCTCGCCGACTCTCCTCCGCTGGACACTCGCCAAGGGGCCTCTAATCGCCGCAAGGGACGCTTACCGGAAGGACACCACGCCGACTCCTGCTGGAAAGCTCTTCTAATCCGTCTCCATCAAAGGTTTCCCGCAAGCTTCCCGCCGAAGCCTTCACCGACGAACTCTTCTAGTTTCGATTCTTCTCCAATCGAACTAACTCACCGTATACGCCCTTAGGTAACCTCTTCCTCACCCATACTTGGACGCGCTCACTAGTGATGCTTTCTTTTTGAATGTTCATTAATGCTTAGAGTAGGGCTTCTATCTCTAGATCTACAATGGCTCCAAGGACAACTGCAGGGTTGGTCTCTGGCTGCGAGCTGGTTCGAACTGGGTTTTCTCACGCCTCGGACGAATTCCGCAACATCATTCTAATGCTGGAAGAGGCTGGGCTAACCTTCGTCTTGGAGCACCCTTGCAAAATCCTGGACAAAGAGGTGCTGGAGTTCTTCGCTACCGCAAGACTCCGAGATGGAGACTCCATAATCAAGAGCAAGGTGGCGGGGGCAAAAGTAAAGATGTCTGCCAGCAAGCTGACTCGCTACCTGCAGCTTTCTAGTTCGGAGTAGGAGGACTATTTGGAGGACGAGGACAAAACCAGAACTCTCTTATTCTACGGTCTTCCACGAGGAACTCGATCAATAAAGAGAAAGGAGATGAATGAAGAAGGGAAGCTCCTATCTGACATTATTGGAAAAGTGCTCATCTGCAAGCCGGGCTCGCATGACCATATCTCAGGAGATATGTTCAAGATCCTCATAGCTGTTGTCTGCCGCAAGAGGTTCAACTGGGGGGAGTTGCTGTTCGAGAAGATCAAGGACACCCTGGGCACTCCTAGTTTCGGCCGCATCATAAGTCTATATCTAAACCAGCTAAACGGAGACAAGTTCGATATGAGCAAAGGTGTCCCTCTCCACTACTTGAAGAAGATGGATGCAAGTGTGTTTGATCGATGTGAGAGGCGGATCGGGCAGCCTGTCGTGGAAGAGCGACAGGAAGTATCTCCAGCAGTCACCCCCCGTGAAATTCCTGATACCCTGACTGCAGGAATCGAGGGGGAGACTCTACCCCCTCATACAGATGTAGTTTCTGAAATTGCCCAGGTGGCCAGGGATGCGGTGGCCGAAATTCATGAAGTAAGTGAACCTGAGCTGGAGGATGAGGAGGTCCTGAACAGAAACACTCAAGGAACCGAAGCTGAAGCACTGGAGACTGCTGACCGAGAATTGGAAGAGGCTGCTGATATAGATGAATTCTTGGATGAGGACGGAGAGGAAGATGAGAATGAGGGACATGAAGCATTTGAGACTCCGGATCCTGTTGAACCTCCATCTGACAAGTCTGCACCAGTGGAGGGGGAGTTAGAAAAATCTACAGAGGCAGCCAGCATTCCTCCATTAGAGACTGTGATTGTATCCAGCTCTACAGATGCGTCTGCTGAAATGCAAGGCCCACAAGTGCCTCCGGCTATTCCGTTACGAGATGAGCTAGCCACTCACACTGTCAATATCATTCAGGGCATTGTGAATGAACTTAAAGTCTCATTTGATGAAGCCCAGAATAAACTGCTGAACAGGATTAAGACTTCGGAAAATCTGATGCTCAAGAATATGGTGGAAATCAACCATAAGCTAGACGTGATGGAGAAGAAATTTGAAGAGAAGTATACCGCGGCCGGCGAAGCTGTCACACTCTTAATGGCCGGCTTGAAAAAGAATACTGATACGCTGGCTGTCGTAAATCAGAACGCACACGTTGTAGCCAACAACATTCAGAAGTTTGATGGTAATATGGTCACTTTAAATGCCAATCAGCAGGCCCTGATCACTGAATTCTCCAAGACCACGAAGCATATTGATGACTCCCTGCACTTATATGCCAACTGCATTGCTGTCGAAGCCAAAAAGGGGGAGAAAGAGTATATAGCTAAGTTGGCCGAGCTTCAAGAAAGCATGAGCACACACTTCGCCCAATCAAGCAAATATGTCTATGAGAGCTGCTGGTGGATGCTCCAACAGGCGCTAGGTACGTTAGGCGTCGTTCTGCCTGACAATCCTGCCGGTATTCATGTCCCTGAGACATCTAAGGCCGCTGAGGAAGTAAGTGTTGCTGAGGATGTAAGTGCAAGTGCTGCAGATATTCCCACAAATGACGCTGATGCTAGGGCTCTCTCCAAAGCTAAACTGAGGAGCATGTTTGACCAAGAGGCCTTAGCAAAAGCCAGGGGAAAGAGAAAAGTTCAAGAAGGGACCTCCAAGGAGACACAGGCTGCAAAGAGAACTCGAATGAGTGAGGAGGATGTACGAAACGAAAGGTGGAGTCCAGTTTCAAGGAACATCATCTTAGACACCTTCTGGCTGCAAGAAAGAGGAGAGATCAATCGAAACGAAGTATATAGCCAGTATGAGTGGGAAACGCACAAAACGTTTGAAGCGAAACGCAACATCTTTTTCAGAAACAACAAGGATGCAGATAAAGTTGCACCTCCTAGGTATTACCCGAAGCCCAAAGAATACATGGAGAGGCAAAGCAAGAAGTACTTGGCTCAAAATCCTAAGGGTGACTTAGCTAAGGAAAAATAGTCAAAAACTTATAGCTTGTCACTTTGTCTTAAGAACATTTAATGATTATTGTTGTCATAGAAACAATTCTGGATTATATGTGTATATATTTATATTGGTATATATATTTGAATTTGTGAATGACTCAAGTCCTGATCTGATTGCATATATTCTCTTGTGCTGCATGTTTAATTTCTGAATGCTATGTTTATTATTTGATATGTGTTATTCATCTTAGCTAGTAGGGTTTTGGCTTCGTCAAATAGGGGGAGATTGTTGGGTATTGTATCCACGATTACCTAGATTTGAGGAAGCCACCTGTCAAGCTAAGATGAATTCACAATGTATTTGATGAAACATCTTAAGTTATACTTGCAGCTCCTCCACGCTAAGTGCACACCAATGTCAGGGTGCAGTAGGTCAATATACACGGGTCTGCAAGACGTAATCCCTCGTTGAGCAGATCAGTGTGTTGGCCTACGTGTACTCTCTCTATTGGAGTGCACTTACTTTCAAGTACAGGGTCGTTCATATGCAAGAGAAGACAAGGAGCATGGATGGGTCAAGGAGCAGCTCCAGGGTGGAAGACGAAAATTCGTCCAAGGAAAATTCGACGAGAATCACCAAGTGATTCTCGCCGATTCGACGAGAATCACTAGTGATTCTCGCCGAATCGACGAGAATCATTAGTGATTCTCGCCGACTCCTTCTGGCTACCTCAAAACGGTACCAAGTAATATTCGGCGAGAATCACTAGTGATTCTCGCCGAACCAGTGGCCAAGCAGCTCATGTATACAAAGTGAAATTCGTTGAGAATCAATAAGTGATTCGGCGAGAATCACTAACGATTCTCGACGAATCGTCGAGAATCACTTGGTGATTCTCGCCGATTCGTCGAGAATCGCCTGCGATTCTCGCCGATTTTCACTTAGCGTTTTCTCAGGATGCTGCTGGACCGGATTCTGCCTCTGGACTAGTTTGAACCGGACTTAGGGATTTCTAGTGTGGGTCCCACAAACGGTCATATTGGAGTTATCTACAGTATATATATTCCAGTATTTTGAACAGTAAAATGACGGAGAAAAGAGAACGAAACCGAGCCGCGACGAAACCCTAATATCGCGATTCCTCTCCGCCGCCGCCGTCGTGCTCGGGCAAGTTGGTCGCCGTCAACAATCGAGATTCCTTAGTGATCTCCTGCGACAGAAGCTTAGCAAAGCTTGAGTCTCACGTGTCTATCCAGAGATCTCTTGTCTCTCGATTTGTTGACCGGGAAAAACTCCCCCGTCCTAATCGATCGAGACGACCGATCCTAGAGTGACCGTTGGTAGACCTAGTTTGCTTCGCTACGAAGTTTGGATCTCCAAGTTCAGCAGCCGCTCATCATCGTAGCCGCCGATCCCGAAGCTAGCCGCTGCTCATGTTGCCACCGCCGGTTCCGGGGAGATCCTTTCCAAGAGAGACCAAGGTTGTAGACTTTTCGTTGACTTCACGAACACGTCGTCGAACGAAGAGGAACACAGTAGTCTCCAAACGAAGTTTGTATCTCGTGTACATTCCATATTTACTTTTGTTGTAAAGGAACGATTGTTCCGTGTTGTAAGGGTTGGGTGCAACCCGTTTTGTGGGAGTGTTGACTCTCACGTGTGGAAGGGTTCCTTCCGTTAGTGCAGGGATTGGATTTCAATCCCGTTGGAGAAGTGACTGAGTCGTCCCTTATTGGGGAGATAGGTCGAAGGGGGAAAGTGGATGTACCCAAGTCGGGGAACCACTATAATTTGCCTATGTATTCTGTGTGCTATGCTTTCTATTTTTATTGTGCAGGTAAGTTCGTAAATTCCGCAAAAGCGCTACTCGTCACCTATTCCCCCCCCCATAGGTGCACATAGCTGACACTAGGTGGACTTTCACTGTCCACACTGAATAAAAAATAGAAATTATCTATAACTTGTGACCAAGTGGGCAGGTACGGTCGGAGCGGCATGGCTTTTCACACCGGGCCACAAGTTATAAGATCAATCCAAAGAAATCTTATGGACTAAGCGGATAACAAAGGATAGTCCGTACTGAATAGAGATGATCCATAGCTTGTGACCAAGCGGGCAGGTGCGGCCGGAGCGGCATAGATTTTCTCACAAGGCCACAAGCTATAAGATCAACCAGAGATCCAGCGGAGTGACCGGATACCAAAAGATAGTCTTCACTGAATTAATTCCCTGCGAAGAATGAGCTAAAGACTTGTGACCAAGTGGGCAGGTGCGGCCAGAGCGACATTGCTTTTCATACTGGGCCTAAAGATTTGCACACTCAATAGAACGGTCCACTGCCCTCTTGCCTGGAGTACAGTCTGGGTTGATCATTTTGGCAGGTGCGGCCGAAGCAGCATTGCTTTTCTCCAAGATCAACCAGGCTGTGGGTCTCCTGCAGGCACTGCTTGAGGGTACCATAGAGTGTTCGAAGGTCACAAAGTAAGATGATTTGTGGGCAGGTGCGTATAGCATTTCTTTTCACACACAATCATTAAAGTTGTAACGATATCCCATAAATGGCACGGTAGAGCTTAACACCCACCCTGTCCCTCCATAAAGCAGAGCTGGGGTCAGGTACTAGCCGAGATCTGAAATTCAGTGTCCTGCCTTACTAGAACCTGCAAGCTCTCACTACACAGTGCGAAATCTCCCCGCAACACGTGGTCTTTGTGGTGTTACTCTAATGACAACGGTTCTAAGGCAGGCTTCAACTAAACTTGGCAATGTCTCCTAGTATCACGCAATCATTGGATTTGTTCGGGAGACAAAGGAGAAAACACTAGAAATAGTGTTAGTATGAATTCTTTGATCAATAAAAAAAGTTTTGCAAAGTTTGTACAAGAGAGAAAAGAGAGTTCAAAGATAGAACCATTTTGAACTCTTCCTTGCTCAATGTGATAACTGTTATTATTGAAGATATAAAAACACTTGAAGAAATGTTAGCAAGCAGCCTTAATCAATAATAATCCTTGAAAAAGGTTACATAGGAAAGAAATGAAAGGTGGAGGTTCAGAAATAGAACTTCTTTTGATCATCCCCGCTCCATTTGTGTGGTACATCCTCTCCTTCATATGTTTGCAAGAGGTAAGCCCAGCTCTTGAGCACTTCTTTGACAATGAAGGGGCAGGCCCAATTCAGATTAAGCTTTCCTACTGAGCTGGCTCTTACAGCAGCATCAACGTTTTTAAGAACCAGATCTCCCACTTGAAAGTTTGAAGCCATCCTTCTCTTGAACTTTTCCTGCCTTATTGCTGCTTTGTCTCTGATTTCTTCAATGTGTTCCAAGCAGAACTTCATCTCTTCATTATTCAGCTCAAGCCAGTCCTCAACACCTTGCCTTGCAAGCAGAACTCTTGGTGATGGAACTTCAAACTCAACTGGAATAAGGGCTTCTGAGCCATGAGAAAGTTTGAATGGAGTTTCTCTAGTTGCGGTTGAAGGTGTCGTTCTTAAGGACCAGAGGACCGATGGAAGTTGATCAGCCTAACTGCCTTTGAGATTCTGCACTTTCTTCTTTAGTAAGTTGAGGACCTGGTTGTTGGTTGCTTCCACCTGTCCGTTGCTTCTGTGATGATGCACTGATGCAAACCGCAGCTCTGTTCCGATCTGCTTACAGAAATCAATCATCTCAGCATTATTAAACTGCGGTCCGTTGTCGGAGATTATTGTCATTGAGATTCCATGCCGGCAGACAATCTCCCCCCAAATGAAGTTCTTGACGACCTGAGTTGTTATCTTTGTCAATGCCTTGGCTTCAATCCACTTGCTGAAATAATCAATCATTATAATGACAAAGCGTCGTTGTCCGCTTGCCATGGGAAAAGGACCGATGTGATCCATCCCCCAAATTGTAAAGGGCCAAGGAGTTGCAATTGATCTGAGTGACTGAGCAGCTTGATGTTGAAGTGGAGTGAACTTCGGGACCTGAACACATTTTCTGGCATAAGCCTCAGAATCTCTCTTCATGGTAGGCCAAAACTAACCCTGCAGCAGGATCCGTCTTTCTAATGTTGTTGCTCCTGAGTGACTTCCGCACTCACTAGAGTGAACTTCATGAAAATAGTCGGAGCTTCTTCTTCTGAAACACACCTTGCCATGGCTGATAGGAAGGTTTTTCTATAAAGGACACCTTCCACCAAGTAATAATGAGTTGCTTTTATTTTGATCTTTTTCTAATCTTTGATCGAATGATGAAAGTTCCCTGTTGATAGGTAAAGAATAAATGGATCCATCTAAGAGGGACGCTGATCAATCTACATCAACTCTTCTTCAACCACTGCTGGGTGGAAGAGTTCAGAAGTTGTTCCCCGTGATGGAAGTCCATGCTTAGCAAGAACATCTGCCTCCCCATTTTCTCATCTAGGGATGTGCTCAATGGTAAAGCTTTTGAATTTGCCAACTTCCACTTTCATAAGAGCAAGATACTTCTTCAAGATTGGCTCTCTGGTCTCAAAGTTACCAAGAACTTGTGATGTCATCACCAGAGAATCAGTCTTTATATGAACATGATCAATTCTGAGCTCTCTTGCAAGCCTCAAGCTTGCTAACAAGGCTTCATACTCTGCCTGGTTACTAGTAACTGGAAAATAGAACTTGATTGCCTGCTCAAGTTTAATGTCATTTGGGTTGATTGGAACCACTCCTGCTCCAGAAGAATTTCTACCTGACGCACCATCAATAAAGATGGTCCAAGCCAAAGGAGACCTTTCTGCCAGATCAGAACTGGACTCTGTTGTATCAATCAAGAAGTCTGCTAGAACTTGAGCTTTGATAGCTGTCCTGGGCACATAAGAAATTTCAAACTCACTCAATTTTATTGCCCATTTGGCCAATCTGCAGAATGCTCTGGTTTCTCCAACACACTTTTCAAAGGCAGATCAGTAACAACTTGAATTGAGTCCGCCTGGAAGTAAGGACAGATTCTGCGAGAAGACATAACCAATGCTAAGGCCAACTTTTCCATAATCGGATATCGTGTTTCTGCATCTTTCAGAATATGGCTAACATAATAAACTGGGAACTGCTTCCTGCTCTCTTCTCGAAGAAGAACTGAGCTGACTGCCTTAGGGTCAACTCCTAAGTATAAGAACAACATCTCCCCTGACCGAGGATGTTGGAGCAAAGGTGTTGAAGTCAGCTGCTTCTTTAACTGTTCAAAAGACTGAGAACACTCTTCTGTATATTCGAATTTGGACGCTCCTCGAAGAGTTTTGAAAAACGATGCACTCTTATCCCCAACTCGAGAGAGGAACCTCCCGAGACCTGCCAACCTCCCCCGTAACTGCTGAACTTCCTTAGGTGAATGGGAGGAGCAATATCAAGAATGGCTTTAACCTTGTCTAGATTGGGGCCAAGCCCTTCTGGTGTAAGAAGAAGACCTAGGAACTTCCCCTTACTCGCCCCAAATGTACACTTTGATGGGTTGAGTTTCATCTTGAATCTACGCAGAGTAGAGAACGTCTCTGCTAGATTTTGCAGGTGTAGTGAAAAAGACTTGCTTTTGATCAGAAGATCATCCACATACTCCTCAAAGTTTCTTCCTCTTTGTTGCTTAAATACATGGTCCATCATGCGTTGATATGTTGCACCATCATTTTTAAGCCCAAAGAGCATCATGAGATAACAGTAACAACCATCGTTTGTAATGAATGACGTATGAGGAACGTCGGGTTTATGCATTCTTATTTGGTGGTAACCAGATAACGCATCTAAAAAACTCATAAAAGAGTATCCTATCGCAGAATCAACTAAAGAATCTATCCGAGGCAAGGGGTAACAATCTTTGGGTCACTCTTTATTAAGTTTCGTGAAATCTACACACATGCTCCAATTCCCTCCTGGTTTTTTAACCATTACAATATTTGATATCCAAGAGGGATATTGAATTTCCCGAATAAAAATTGCTTTGAGGAGCTTCGAGACCTCCTCTCTAATTGGATCAGCAAGCTTTGTTGCCACATCTCTTTTCTTCTGCTACACAGGCTTGAAATTGGGATCAATATTGAGATGATGGCAGGCAACGTCTGAATCAATGATTGACATGTCCTCCGCTGACCAAGCGAAGACATCCAGGTTCTTCAGAAAACAAGAGATCAACTCGGCATTTTGATCTTCAGGAAACTCTGAGTTGATGGAGAGCTTCCTCTCCTCCCCCTCAGCAATGGGGACTCCTTGCTTCACTTGGGCAGGTTCCAAGTGAGCTCCTTCACTCTCTGCAGCAGTTTCTGAACATGGAGAGGCTTCTGCAGCTGTTGCTGGAATAATGGGAGGACTGGCTTCAGTCATGTTGACAGTGCGAACGTGACATTCCATTGCTCGCCTTGGGTCACTACTAACCCTGCACATCCTTCCATCAGCAAAAAATTTGATCGCGAGGTGGTAAGTGGAAACCATCGCTTGATATATGTTCAGCAAGGGTCTGCCCAAGATGGCATGATAACTTCTGGGAGCATCAACCACTATGAACGGAATTGGCTTGATTGCTCCCCCAAGATTTACTGGTAGAGTGATGCTTCCTTCGACTTACTTTCTCTCACCAGAGAAGCCAAAGAGTGTCCCTTTGGTGGAAATCAGAGGCTTTCCAGTCTTCAGGGCCTCAAAAGTTGATTTGAACAAAAGGTTGACTGAGCTGCCAGTATCAATGAGGATTCTATCAACTGTAAAGTCTCCAATAAATGTCTTGATCATGACATCATCATCAAACAGATTGGCAGTTTGAGGCAGATCAGCTTGGCCAAAAGTAACATCCTCCCTTGGTGGAGTAGAGGAAGAGGAAGAGGCAACCTCTGCTCGAGTGACCCTTGTAATTGAGGACTTCCGAGTAGACTCGGTTCCTGCTCCACCATGAATGAAGAAGAGCCACCCCATGACTCCCTCATCATCTGCATCAAAACATTCAACTGGAACATTGATAGGCCCCAGACGGCCTTAATCCTCTACCTCCACACACTCTTGATCGGCTTCAGCTACCTCCTTGCCCTTGAACGTATATGGATTCGAAGAATAGTCTTTCTTACTCAAGTCAATCTTTCCCGCAGCAAGCAATTTTTCTATCAGCAAACGAAGGGCTTTGCAGTCTTCAGTTAAGTGACCCTTCCCATTGTGAAACTGGCAGAACTATGCGTTGTTCCTTGGTCTCCACTCTCTCTGAGGCCCTTGTTTCTTTTCTTCTGATCTCTTCTGCATGATCTGGATGACCTCGTCAAGATCCAGACCTGCGATCTCCTCCACGGAGTTGGTATCATACTGGCTTGGAGCAGGCAAGGCTGCTTGCTGAAGAATGGGAAGCGCTTGCAGCGGTATGGCGGGAGTGGCAGCCAACGACAGTCTCTGATCTTGAAACTGTTCATGGCCGAGGAAGGGTTTGTTATGGCGGAAGTTCCGGCACCTTTGAGAAGGCTGGAAATCAGAGTGGGGAGGTTTGTTGTGATGCTGGTTGCTATGAGAAGAAGTGCCAGAAGCATCCCTTCCTTCAGCCTTAGCTGTCAGGGATGAGATATTGGTGGGGTTGGCTTTCTCGCCTTCAATGAAGCGATTAACCATGGCTATCAACACCTAGTATGTTGCTAGTGCCTTCGTTGTTGCTTTAAACTTTAAAGGGCCTTTCCGGAAGCCATGAATCAAGGCAACTTTATAGTAATCGGGGTTCACTTTCCTCACCCCCTGAATCTCTTTTCGGAAGTGGTCAACGAACCGTGCAACCGATTCGTTGACCCTTTGCTTGATTTTGAAGAGAGCAGCCGCTCCATCTTTTCTCTTTTTCGAGGTAGCAAACCTCAGCAACAGTTCGCTCCGAAGCTCAGCGAAGGAAGAAATCGTGACTGAAGGCAGCTCATAAAACCACTCTCTCGCCTTTCCTTCGAGGGTGGTTACCAAAAGCTTGCATTTGATGGCGTCAGAGAGGCATCTCAGAGCAACAGCCCCTTCGAATGCCTGAAGATTGGCAACTGGATCAGTCTCCCCTGAGTAGAAGGGAAGACGGGGTTCTCTGAAGTTACTTGGAGCCGACTCCCATTGGATTCGATCGACGAAGGGAGACGGAGTTTCAAACTCAGCTGGAGAGAAGGGGCGGACTTGAACAGTAGGTTCCGCGGGCTCGGCAGACTGGCGATCAGTGAAGTGGAGCTGGCGGGCAGGAGTGCCCTGGCTGCCTCCCTGAAGAAATCCATGAATAAGGCGAACTGCTCCTCCTGAGGCCGTAGAGGAGCTGCAGACTGAGCGGGATGGTGAGGAGTGAATGGAGATTGCCGAAGTGGAGTTCGACGAACTGGGGTCTGGTGGACTGGCGTCTGATGAACTGGTGAGTCGCAGGCTCTGCTGCATCCTGGGGAGCAAGTCGTTGGGTCAACATAAGCTAATCCTGACTGATTGTATCAAGATGCTGATCGGTCTCTCTGCGAGATCGCTCAGCCTCATAATGAGCCTGTTCGATGACATCCTAGAGAGAATCTTCTGAAGAGCTGGAGCGGTCTGAGTAGTCAGCTCGGTGGTCTGACATGTCTGTACGCTGATTTCAAAATACTACTCGAATCTAAAGGTCGCGTGTTAGCTGTTGATGCACGAAAATGGAAAGGGAGTTGAGCACCACCAGCTAACGGTTCGAGCACTGGGGAATAGAAGGGAAAAGGGAAACTGCGAGTAGCAATCTACTAAGCAGACGAGAGTAGAAAGAACAGTAGGTCCGTGAGCCACGACAACAACAAACTTCGCCCGTCGCGGCCTGAATGCCTCCCTTGCGACGGGCTTTCCTTTGATTGAAGAAGGGTGGTTATAGAGTTGATTACAAGTGGAGTAAAGGAAAAGGGAAATAGCTGTGCAAGCTGGAGTCCGCAAAGCCTGAGATTCGAGACCGCAGCCTTTAATAAGTAGACTCCAGGTCACGACTGCCTGGGGTACAGGAGAACAGGGCAGCGGTGACGGGAAGCAAAAAGAAAGAACATGCCAGTCTACACAAAGGGGGAAGACTAGGCACGCGGCCTGAGGATTCCAACTACTACTACAAGGCGCGATCCTGCTGGAGGACTGCGGCCTGGGCGGACTGAACACTGAGTCCGCCGAAGAGGGATCAATCCAGAGCTCCAAAGGCATGCATACCTGGGCGGACGAAGCACTGAGTCCACCGTTGAGGGGATCAACCTTGGGACTGTTGAATGTTGCTGCTCTGCCGAGCTCGGCGGACTGCCAAACCGAGTCCGCCTCTGATGAGCCTAGGACCTTGGAACTATGCCGGTGCTTCGCCGAGCTGGGCGGACTGCCAAACTGAGTCCGCGGCTAATGAGGTAGGTGTCTGGAATCTTGTACGTGTTGCGGACTAAGGGGTTAACACACTTTGTTGTTTATTCTACCTTAGAGGTTTCCTCTGAACTTTTTGGAGCAGGATTAGAAGACACCTGCTATCTTTCTTCAGCCTTCAGCTGCTGCAGCAATAGACCTTGATGCTTCCTAGAAAATCTATTATTCTGCATCTTCCTAAACTGACCCACAAGCTCAGTCCTAACTTTGCCTACTGCAGTAAGGGTACGCCCTTTGCTCCCTCTTCTTTCTCAGGGAATTACTTTGAGTTTGCTGGTGCAGATATAAAGCACACCAGGTATATTACTTGAAGCGGTCTGAAAAATGCTGGTGCAGATGAAGATGGCACCAACTAATTTGGATCTGTTTTAGATCATTTATAGATAGGTTAGACCTGCTACATCTTCTTATTCTTCAGAGAGATCCCAGATCTTGCTCTTAACAATGAAGAAATCAACAGCTAGCTGTTGTATTATTCAGGTTTGCCGACTCAATTTTCAGCTTCGAGCTTTGCAACAATGGCGAGGACGAAGAAAATTCGCTGCTTTGCGGAAAGAAAAACCCTAAAAAGATTTATTTCTCCTTCGTCAATCTTGCCTTTTATATTTTGCTGATCAACGGTTCTTTGCGCTGTGTGGCCCAACCTGAATTGCTAATTTACCACCTACCATATGCAGAATACAAAAAAGCTGGCCTCCGGGCCATCAATGTCTTACTCCATCTTTTCAGCAACGTGTTTGAATTACGTTGACTTTGTGGACTTTTGCTGACACATGCTGACAATAGCCTTCCATGGACTTAGCCAAAATCAAACATTAGTATAGGTGTTGAGTGAGTAAGCGTCACTCAACGCCAAAACACTTAGACATATTTTCTATCATTAAGCGTTGAGTGAGCAACCTTCACTCAACGTCAAAACACGTTGACAGAATTCTGTCACTAGGCGTTGAGTGAGCAACCTTCACTCAATGCCAAAACACTTAGAATTATTTTTTTGCAATTTGGCGTTAAGTGAGCAACCTTCACTCAATGCCAAAATAATTGGACAATCCTTTCGTCATCATGCGTTGACTGAGCAACCTTCACTCAATGCCAAAACACTTAGAAAGTTTTTGTATCTAGGCGTTGAGAGCATTGAGTCCACTCAATGCTTTTTGTCATATGACGCTGAGAGCGTTGAGTGTGTCTTCATCACTCAACGATTTTTTCCTTAGCCAGTCTTTCTGTTTACTAGGCGTTGAGTGTACCTTCATCATTCTATTCTTTTTATCACATGGCATTGAGAGCATTAAGTCCACTCCATTCTTTTTGTCTTTGAAAAAGTTTCTGCATCTTAGGTGTTGAGTGAGCCTTCATCACTCAACGCCAAAGTACTTAGGACAGTTTTCTATCACTAGGCATTGAGTGAAGTTTCATCAGTCAATTCCATATTACTTAGGCAGATTTTCTCACTTGGCGTTGAGTGAGTAAGCATCACTCAATGCATTTGAACTTAGCCAATTTTTTGTGTCTAAAAACACTGGCTCTGGGAATCAGTCAACACGTTTTATCACATGACACTACTAGAAAACAGACCTTTGGCCAGGGCAAATTGCCCTGGCAAAAAGTCCAAAACCGTGGCTAAAAAGCTTTAGCCACGGTCTAGCCACGGGAAAAATCCGTGGCTAAAGTCAGCGTGGCTAAACATTTTAAGCCACGGATTGGCCGTAGCTAATAGTATTAGCCACGAAAAACAACTGCCGTGGCTAATAGCTTTAACTTTAGCCACGGTTTTAATCCCTGGCAAAAACGGTTTCATGAGTTAAAATAAACCATTTGCCACGGTTATTGTCCGTGGCAAATAAGCCAACTATTAGCCACGGTATGAAGCCCTGGCTAAAGGCAAACTCATCATTTTTTAAAAAACTATTTGCCACGGTTTTAAGCCGTGGCAAATACTAATTTATGTTTTTTTAAAAAAAAACCATATTCAAAATAATGTAATGCTAAACCAGCTGAGAGGTTGCAACTAGTTGTTGAGGAGTTGCTAAACCAGCAGAGAATTCAACCGAATGTAAAGAATCATCCTGTTCACAATTACAATCATTAAAAAGGAAACAGCCAATTTAAAATAGCTATAAAAATGTAATATCTCAACAAATTCTACCAATTTATAGAATCTGTATCCCACACAGGATTGAGAAGTTGGAGACATACATCAGATGGCTAAATGATTCAAATGCCAGATTTCTAACTATGAGATCAAGAACTTCTTCAACCCAATTTTATCACCGGTATCCATAACATCTTCCTGCACCTGAGCATTGAACTCCTTGTAAGTGAACTCCTTGTAACTCAAGCTCCTAATCTTAAAATCCTCCTTAGGGAATGCAAAAAAGAACAAAGATGTCCTCTCTCTTGTTCTATTTGCAAGCACTCTATGCACCACGCTTCTATACTCATCGTTGCTGATCACCTAAAATTGTAAACAAACAATCATCATCATCACAGTAAAATTATCATCATCGTCGTCATCATCATGGAATCACCATGAAAACAGCTCAACGAAAACAGCTCAACGAATCGAATTAGCATCTAAAGTTGAGGTACATTGTATACTTTCGTTTATCCTCCCAATGGTTTTCTCAATTTTCTAGTCATATTGGTTAGGGTCACATATGGATAAGTAAAACCCCATGATTAAATATTGGTACAAAATTGGAAAAAATTTGGATAAGGGTTAGTAATACAAGAAAACAAACAAAACAACCTTTAATCTGGTTTGCAAACAGAATTACCATAATTCTCAGGTAAATCCTTCTTGGAAATTACATATAATACTTTTAGAATGGTAAACAACTCTTGAACATTTGTTCAAAGACTTACAAACCTGCAATGAATGAAGGCGAGTCTGTGTCTCCACATCCAGTACAGCTACAATGTTCTCAGCAGCCGCTGCCAAATGTCGGCCCGAACGTGGTTGAAACCTCATTTGTGCATTTCCTCCCTGCAAAAAACATAATTAAATCGTGATGCATGTAATTTTTTTCAAAAAATATGGTTCAGAACCAAAAGAGATACAACGTTAAAAAACTTCTGTCAAATGAAAAAAAATCAAATAATCCATGCTTCGTATGAATCCATGAATGCAAAGATGAGGATGTGAAACCAAAGTACCTTGAAGACTCTTGCACAACTACCATTATTAATACTCCAATAACGAATTTTGCCTTTCTGACAACTAGCCAATGCCTCCTCTGCTGTATAAACACAAGCGTGGCGATAAATATCATCGGGAATTGAATCCAAACAATTTTCTGTTGAAATTTTCACCTACAAGGCCATATTAAAAATAGTGAAGATCCTATCTTATCACCTAATGCTGACATAGTTGCTACTGGAGGCCCAAGAAATATGATTCCCTTCACTTTTAGAGCATCCGGAAGCTCAGGATTTTCAGACGCATGACCCCAACCAGGCCTAAATGAGTAGAGGAAGTTGTAGTATTCTTCTAATACCTCTGCAAAAGGATCTAGTTGATTAAAGAATACATAAACAAAGCCTAAATGATGTAGTTGGACTCAATAAAAGAGACAAAAGTATAAATCAGGTATATCATGATGCACTTAGAGATTTAGAAAGACTAGTTACTATTGTAGATTTTATTTTGGAACGACCAGAATAACGGAAGTCCAAAGATCTATTTATTCATTTTGAAAGGATCAAGGACAAACTACAAATCAATCTTTATAACTATCTAACTAATATATTTACTCTAGCGCTCAAAACTTAAAAATAGTTGATGACCGGCGTGTTGGAGACAAGTTCAACCAACCATGACCGGCGTGTTGGAGACAAGTTCAACCAACCATGGGCTCACGCTTCTTACATTTTGCAATAGATCAGGTTCATCCCATGATACCTACAAAGCAGTTTATGAGACAGAGTACTGATGAGGTGAAAAGTATGCTCTGCTCATATAGATGTACCTGAAGAAGCCTCCACGGTGAACCGGGCCATCTCAAAGGATCAGCAAAGTGAGCTGCAGATATTGTACCCATGAACCAGCTTATTCTTGAGGAGTCCTCAGTCTCGAAAGCCATCTTAAACCTCAAACCCGAACACCACTGGATTGTCATTGCAGCTCTCACTGCCGACGCCTTCACACAAAACTCGGGCGTGCTGGCTCTCGGATAATAAACAACTTCAAAAGGCTGCCCATTCGCTGCAAATGTTATTGCTTCCATCACGGAGTCTGCCTTCACCTTCCCCCTCTACTTCATGATCGAACCACCATAGTTGTTGCCCCTAATCTACTTGGTTTCTTCCTCCCTTGAGAAAATAGACATTCTTCCAGCATACAAGCTAGTTCCCATTGGAAAGTAAAAGAATTTGGAATTCAGTGATGGCATCTGAACCATTCCTCCAGCACAAGCATGCCACAGCTGGGAATCCAAGCACCTGTCATTCCCATTCATTGTTTCCTTTGAACTAGGAGCCCTCCCCTGACCGTCAGATTTCAGGAAATCCTGTTAATTGCAGGGATGAATATACAGCTGCTCATGAACGTGGCCTTTGGAAAAGCGCAACTTCAAAAAAAACATGAATTTTGTCACCTGAACAAAAAGCTCAAACAAACAGGCAGTGATTTCAAACCCATCCTAAGACTTGAACCAAAAAGCTTCCACAGATTTCTCTATTTCATATTTCAACCAAAAAAACTTCAAACAGATTTCCGTAATAAATCTATTTTGAATGACAAAGTCAATTAAAATCTTTAAATTTCCATGCAATCAATAATATTACATCAAAATGATGTGAAGGCCCATACCCAAAATGATCTGGAGAAATTGGAGAAACTTGAAGGTGCATAGAAAATATGGCGTGCAAAGGATCATCATCTAAAACTTAATAACAAAATGCTTTAAAGTGATCAAATTAAAGCTTTAAAACTCTTTTCTGCAGGAAAACTAAAAGATGTCATCTTCCTTGCAAAATAATATGATGTGTGAAGAATAAACAAGTCCATGATACCATCTTCCTTGCAAAATAATACAACCAATGTTCTGATTGATGGACAGAGAATTCGATCCTAAAATTATGACCAAAAGAAAAAATGCTTTAAGTGATGGATACTACAGAATTTAAGACCCGGGTGTGATGAAATGAACTTATTGCAAATAACAATACGGTAGAACAAGATCAATTCTTAAGAGGGATAAACATATATAGAGAGAGAGACACATACATATATATGCGTGTGTGAGAGAGATAGGAAGCAGAGACCACAAATGTTTTGTTAAAAAGTGATTGTATGCAACATTATCCAGTAGGAGTGATCAGGCATAAAAAAATTAGGGTTATACAAATAGAGGTCGGACAATGAAAATATATTAGTTTGAGTTTAAATAATCTTTGACAAATAAAAACAAACACACACATACACACATACAAAATCAAAAATACAAACACATACACAATAAAACACACACACACACACACACACGCAATACTCATTTTTCTAGTAGTGCAACCATCTAAATGTTTTGGTTAAGTGCAGTCTGCATGCCCAAATAGATGGCTGATCTCGGAAGGAAGTGGCAACCGAAATCGCCTCCTATTATTTGCAAGCGAATCCCTTACATGATCGTCAAATATTCTTCTTATCCCAGAGCAATCATATCATAAGATTCCTAACCATCTTTTAAAGCAAATCAACCTATAGTTACCATCAATGTCTCCATCCAACTCTATGCAAATAATTAAATTACTTACACTATGTTTACTGAAAGACAATTAAAGTGAGATCTCCTGTTGAGGATGGAACTTCACCTTCTTCAATGGAGGACTGCTTTCAACAGGAAGCAATGAGGCTGAAATCAATATCTTTAGCAGTTGAGAGCGCCTACAGCCAACAATTAGAACATATCTAAGCAAACATGCATTGCCTTAAACAAAAACAAATAGATTGTAAATAAATAAAGAAATGAATTATTGAATTTTGTGCGGCCAAACAATTTGTGATGTTTAATTTTCAAAAATACAAGAAAAATTTAGATACTCCAAGGTTCTATATTGTTAAGGAAAATACAAATCTAGAATTTAGACTCAAAAAAAGGCAAACTATTGAGCTTGATAAGGACAACTTCCAAACTCTCAATTCAAACTAATCCACACACATTTTGAGTTATAAGACTGATGAATTGGTACTAAGGCTTCGTTTTGAGTTACAAGTCTAAGAAGAATTCCATTCTTTGCAGCTATACGGCAGAAGTCATTCCTTGGAACGGAATGCTGGAGCTTAAATACATGCCACATGCAATCTATAGCAAGATGAACCATCTCTCTGGTGGTTGACAAAAATTATACAACATAATTTCTATTAGTTTAACAAGATACATTATAGGACTTCAAAGATAAATTGCTCACAATCAATTATGATTTTGTATAGATAAATAATAATGGATTGGAAAAATCCTGATTTGAGATGTTGTTGCTTCATTTCAGGAGTGGTGTGCGCAAATGTGTTCACATTAAGATGTGCTTCATTGTACATTAAAACCATGTGAACCTATTTTTGTCACAATAGATCCTCTGCAAAATGAATGCAGATAACTTCAAAACAAACAAATCAGTAAGAGATTTCTAAAATGCAATTACAATTTTTTACTAGGTGCTCTTGGTCAAAATAGATTAACCTCTAAACTGAACTAGCTAACTGACTGGTTAGTGAGAAGGATAAAAAACATGTTTCATCATTGACATACACTTAGGCGTGACCAAGTCTGAAGCGGAAAGAAACAAGCATACTCTTATCAACATCTTCCCAGAAGAATTAGCCCATTTGTAAACATCTGTCCAGAAGAGATGGAGTTGCGAGGTGCGACGACGAGGTCAATCGCAATGCGCCGAGTCCAGCAACTATCCTACTGCTTCTTTTCACATGCAAAAGAAAATCATCCAGAATACGAATCCGTTGAACCCTTCCCGTCAATAGTGCGTCAAAACACAGAGCGGAATTCTATTTCAGCTAGGAATCATGTAAAGCTCCGAGAAGATGTAAAAGGATTTTACCTGAAAGAAGAACCATAGCTGTGGGCCTGCGGCCGTATCCTCCCGACAGAAACCCTAGACGGAAGGCGAAATTGTAGGAGGAACAATCGGAGCCAGGGATTGCAAGGTGCGGGACCTGCTTTATCGATTTGTTGAGGGGAAGTCGCGGTCTGTCGAGGGAAGAGAGGGAGTTGCGAGGTGTGGGGCTGCGGCGTGGAGTGATGGCTAGGGTTGAGATCTGGATGAAAGAGTTTAGGGTAAATAAATGTGTGGGTTTTGATTGATATGTGGGTTTTGGCCATGAATATTACATTTCATGGCTAATACATCAGTATTAGCCACATTATTTATAACCCTGCCTATAAAATAACTATTAACCACGGTTTTTGCAATCGTGGCAAATATCAGTGTATTAGCCATGAATTTTAGTCCCTGGCCAAAAAAAGTGTAGCCAATACTCACTTTTCTAGTAGTGTGACGTTGAGTGAGCTTGCCTCACTCAACGACTGTGGACTTAGTGAAATATCTACACAAATTTTCTATGGCATTGACTGTTTGAGATATAATCAATGATTTATGTTTTATGGCATTGAGTGATTAGACTTCACCTAAAGCCGGTGGACTTAGCCACATTTCAGCCAATTTCTCGTTAGGCATTGACTGCCTCAGCCTATCTCATAGCTTTTTGCTATATGACATTGAGTGAGTAGACTACACTCAACACATGTGGCCTTAGCAACACTTTCAACATACTAATCGTTAGGATTAGACTAACCTAGCTATTCTCAACAATTTAACTTACCTGGCGTTGAGTGAATAGACTTCACTCATTGCCTGTGGACTTGACTGCTTTTCTTGACATCTGGCATTGAGTGTGCTTGCTTCACTCAAAGCCTGTGGACTTAGAGTAATTATTCTATCCAGCTTTCTTCCTTAAGGCATCTAGTGTTGAGTGAGCTTGCTTCACTCAATGCATGTCAACTTAGGCAAATTTCTTCTTGTCCACCAGCTTGCTTGGTGTCCACCTGCATGCATAAACTCAAACACACATCAAAGAAAACAATGCTCTTAGTATTGGTTGTGCATTCCTCTTCAAATCGAGGGAATATTGTGGGCAATGGACCCAACAATCTCCCGGTATTTGAAGAAGACGGAACACCCGAAAATACTAAGAAGCATTTACAAAATAGGCATATTAACTTTATGTTGTTGTAAGTTATATCTGCTATCTTATGCCACTTGAATTATCAACATATCAATATAATGTACTCCATTTAACTTCATTGACTCAACATGTCAAGTCACTGCATCCTCATATCACTTGAACAATTGCTTAAGTAATATGCACTTAGCTTATTTTACTCAAAGCTTATCTTAAAGCCTAAATGGAGGACCACTAGAAGTACTTCCTCATAATGTACAACATGGCACAACATGTAGTCATTGCATACCTTATATAACTTGAATATTTCCAAGTAATATGCACTACTCCTAATATGCATCTCCCCTTGGGCATGTATTACACATCATCTCCTCTTGATATTCCACAACACCTATTGAGCATTGCAATTTCTCTACTCAGTATTACTCTGCATTGCTTTATGTATTGCACACATAATCCCTTTATGAATGTATTGCTCACATCTCCCCCTTTTTGGTTTCATCAACCATTTCTTTATGAGGGAGGTGAGGGGATTATGCACCAGAGAATTTATCTCTCTATCTTAGCCATAACTCAGTTTTGATACCACTTGAGAAATTATCCTAGTGATCAAATTACTAGGCTATGAATCATACCTTTTGTGTTGATACACAGAAGCAATACTTCACTACAACCACTTGGGCTAGTGGCATATCCTCTTCTCCTATAGCCACACGACTTTTTAGCAGTAGATGTGACTATAGAGCAGCAACAAACCACTAGGGATGTTCTCCCCCTCAGACAATGAATAGTCATGAGAACCTGCTAATCAGCTGTGATGATCTATGATCCACCACAACTGCTTGCTTCCCCTTAAGAGGAAGTTGAACTTGTTCCAGCTATTTACTGGATTTGCTCCCCCTCAATTTGAGCATCTGTTATCTTCACTTTACTGGACACCTGAGTCCATATTAGTCTTAATACCACTTGATATTCGCTGCAAGAAAGGTGAGTTCTGTAACATAATTATTTCACGAAGCAACTGAAGATATACGAAGTTCAACATGCCCAATTCATATTTGAATGTGTTGAACATGATTTCATCTAGTGTCTTAGTACAAATATCATCCACTTGCTAGTCTGTGATTATAATTTCAAGACAAAAGTCAACATGCATAGTCCTACTATGAAAGACAGGAATCCTAGTAGTGGTGATTTAACTAGTTTGTTAACCCCTTAGTCCGCAATGCGTGCGAGATTTGTCACCTACCCCGCGGACTCGATTTGGCAGTCCGCTCAACTCAGCCAAGCACGGGCATAATTCTATGGTCCCAGGCTCATCATAGGCAGACAATGTTTGGCCGTCCGCCGAGCTCGGCAGAGTAGCAGCATTCAGCAGTCCTAAGGATGTTCCCCTCAGCGGCAGACTCAGTGTGTCGTCCGCCTAGTTCGGCATACCTTTGGAGCTCTGGATTGATCCCTCTTTGGCAAACTCAGTGTCCCGTCCGCCCAGGACGCAGTCCTATAGTAGGATCGCGCCCTGCAGTAGCAGACTGAAGCCTCAGCCCACGAGCCCCGTCCGCCCCCTTTGCGCGGACTGGAGTGTTCTTTCTTTTTTTTTGCTTCTCATCACCACTACCCGGTTATCATGTACCCCGGGCAGCCGGTATTTTAGCCCTGCCCATTTGGGCAAGCCCCTGTCCAATAAATAGGGGGAAGTGGTGCACCTAAAGCACGTTGACTCGTGCCCGGGAGCCTACTTGTAAAAGACTGCGGACTCGATTCTCAGGCTTTGCGAACTCCAGCTTGCTCAGCTCTTCCCCTTTACTTTCTCCACTTTTAATCAACCCTGTAACCACCCTCATTCAATCAAAAGAAAGCATGTCTCAAGAGTGGCATTCAGGCCGCGTCGAGCGAAGTTGGTTGTTACAGTGGCTCGCGACCCTACTGTTCTTTCTGCTCTCGTCTGCTTAGTAGATTGCTACTCGAAGTTTCTCTTTCCCTTTCTATATCCCCGTGCTCGAACCATTAGTTGGTGGTGCTCGACTCCATTTCCATTTTCATGCATCAACAGTTAGCACATGACCTTCAGATTCGAGTAGTATTTTGAATTCAGCGGACAGACATGTCAGACCACCGAGCTCGCTACTCAGACCGCTTTAGCTCTTCAGAAGATTCTCTTTGGGATTGCATCGAGCAGGCTCGTTTTGAGGCTGAGCAATCCCGCAGACAGACCTATCAGCATCTTGATACAATCAGCCAGGCCTTGCTTGTGTTGACCCAGCGTCTTGCACCCCAGGCCGCAGCAGAGCCTGCGGACTCGACAGTCCGCCAGACCCCAGCTCACCGAACTCCGCTTCGGCAATCTCCAATCACTCCTCACCATCCCGCTCAGTTTGCCGCTCCTCTGCAGCCTTAGGAGGAGTAGTTCGCCTCCTTCATGAATTTTTTCAGGGAAGCAGCCAGGGGCACTCCTGCCCGCCAGCTCCATTTCACTGATCGCCAGTCCGCCGAACCCGCGGACTCCCCAGCTTCAGTCCACCCTTTTACCCTGCTGAGTTTAAGACTTCGTCTCCCATCGTCGATCGAATCTGATGGGAGTCGGCTCCAAGTAACTTCAGGGAACCCCGTCTTCCTTTGCTTACTTTGAATGCTATTTACAGCTTTATTTTTTGCAGATAACATGTTATTTATATCATCAAAAATAACCAAGTCAAGCTTACTTGAAGACTGACCTTTGGTCTCAGTCCTCGCTGGATGGGCTTGAGTGAAAGCCATTGCATTGTCCTTTAAAGTTGGGGCTGAGGCACCAAATACAAATGGTCCATACTGGGCCATTTGTATTTCTTCATAGGGTGCCTTACATGCACTCATTCCACTACCCTTTCTTCTATCCTTGGAAGATACTTTTATACTCTTCCAAGAAAAATTCCCATTCTTCCAATGACCATGCATGCAGCCTTGGTCATACCTGTGAGAATAGAGGATTATCTTATGAAAGGTTTACTGTGGCACTAAAGGTTCTTTGCCTTTCCCTTTGTAAAGGTAAACTTTTATACTTACCTTGACTGCCAACTCCTTCTTAACCTTTTGAGAGGAGAAGCAATCTATCAAAGGTAACATTGTACTTGGCTTAGAAAAACTAGCCACTAGCTTTTCACCTTAACAAGCTCCTCTTCAAGATACAAGATGATCTTGTCCTTTTGGCTTATGGTCTCAAGTTGGATTACTGAGATGGACTTTAGTTGGCACACTTCCACAATCTTCTGATCCAGCAAGGATGCTGTCTCAGCTTGCTGGGAAGTAGCCAACTGAAGGAAGGTAATCTCGTCTGCCTGCCTCTTGACTAACTTCTTTCTTCTTCTCAAAGCATCCAGAAGTTTACCATTATTGTCAATCAATTGATTGATATCTACCTCAGATTTAGATTCACCTTCATCACTGTATGAAGAAGCTTCTGAATCTAGACAGGTCTCATGACTGGAGCAATAAGAAAAACTGGATAGAGATTATACCTGATATGGACTAGGCTGATCCTGTCAGGTTCTTCTTCTTTTGTCATTGTAATTGGCCCATAACAGCTGCAGTCACCTTCCTCATCAACATCCATATCCGAATCACTTTTTGATTGTGACAGAGTGGCCCTGATCTCTATCCTTGCATCTGGACTATCTTCTGCTTCATCTATAATAGCAGCAAGTAGCCCAATAAAGGCATCATCTTCCTCTTCAGACTCTAAAACATTGTCAGAAAGACTGACTTTCTCTATCCCTTCCATATAGATAGTAAGAGAATCCCACATCTCTTTGGCTGTGTTGCAGTGGACCAAGATCTGGAAGGTGGAGCCATCCATGGCACTTACCATGATGTGTTGTGCTCTCTTGCCATAGCAGCCAGGATGACTTCATCCTTAGTCATTTCACCATAGCTCTTTGGGGTCTGGATTGTTAATCCCAGAATCCGTGACTAGTTCGCGCAACCTTCCAGACCGGGTGGTCTGCTTCTTCTAGCCGCCAAGCATGTCAAGCGGGGCGGTCTCCAAATAGGTCGCCGCTAGCGCCGGACCTGCTCAACGTCAAGGCCCAGGAATCAGGCCGTCAGCTCGCCAGGAGGAATCCACCAGGCCGCGCGGCTTCCGTCCTTTCTCCTTTTTTCTCGTTTGCTTCCCCTCACCTCTGCCCAGTTCTCCTATACCCCGGGAAGCCGGTAACTTTAGCCCTGCCCGTTTGGGCAGGACCCCGAGCCTATAAATAGTGGGAGGGTGCACTCCACAAGACACGCTGACTTGTCTCCAGGAGCTCGCTTGTTAAGAGCTGTGGTCTCAATTCTAGTGCCTTGCGGCTTGCAGTCTGACCGACTTGTTCGGTTTCCTCTTTTTCGTCTTGTAACCGCTTCATTTTTAATCAAAGGAAAGCCCGTCGCAAGAGAGGCATTCAAGCCGCGACAGGCGAATTCTTATGTTGTCGTGGTTCACGGCTCTGCTGTTCTCTTTCACTCGTCCGCTCAGTAGATAGCTGCTTGCAGTTTGTCCTTTTCCATTCTATTCCCACATGCTCGAACCGTTAGCTTGTGTTGCCCGACTCCCTGTCCGTTTTCGTGCATCAAATGTTAACACACGGCCTTTAGATCAAGCCATTTTTTGAAGTCTGTAGACAGATTGTCAGACCGTCAAACCGCTCAACCTGACCTTCAACCGAGCAAGGATCCCCTTTGGGAATCAGTAGTGCGGTTAGCTCAAGAAATCGACAAAATTTCTCAAGTTATAGGTTTACAGTTCGCAGCGATTTATGATGTCTTAGGAGCTTTTATTAAGCGTCTAGACGATCATTCCGCACCAGCACCGATCTCCTCTGTCAACTCGGCGCCAGCAGTGGATAGTCTTGTTAATCCGTTTGCTTGTTTGCAAGGAGAAGCACAAGCCTACCCGCAGTCCTATCCGCTGGTCTACCTGCCAAACCGCCCAGCATCTTATTTGCCTGTGCAGTGCGCAGCCCCCTTGCGGGTTGTAAAACCCGATTCTCGGTTCGTCGCTTACCATGCTAATCGCATGAAGACGATACAAGACACTTCTGCTTCTGCTTCTGCAAGAAGTAAAAAGCATGTGTCAGCTTTATTTCAAGTCAAACAGCATGAAAAGGAGACACTCTCTCACTTAATCGGACGATTTCAGAAGGAAGATCTTGAAGTTGGGGGAGCCAATCCAGAAGTGTATAAGATTGCCCTTATTGAGGGATTAAAGGAAGGACCGTTCATGTTCGAAGCTACCCTCAGAAAGAAAAAAACATATCAGGAGCTAATCAGTCTTGCTGATCAGTACTCTCGTGCTGGAAGAGGTAATTTTGACCGTGTCATGAAGAACAAAGCAAATTCTAAGGAATCCTTTCAGCCACTAAGCCAGAAATCCAGGGACTCTAATCAATACTGTGAATATCACAAAGGAAAGGGTCACTTGACAGAAGATTGTAAAGCTCTTAAGCAACTAGTGGAGAGGATGATGAAGGAGGGAAAGTTTGGTGATGCCGTCCAAAGGATTTTTACGTCCCACTCAGGAGCCTGAAAAGGCAAACGCAGGCTGCACATCCTCCCCGTCTTAGTATAAATAGTCTCAAAAGGCCTCATCTTCAATCATGAGAATAAGATCAAATGCGTCAGTTTGCTTTTATTACCAATTCATTTTTCTAAAGTTCCTTTATTGAATATATTTCTATTTCATATTTGATGAATTGTAAATATACATAGTTTTATGTACATTATATCAGTTGTTTTACTTTATTTTTGTCATTTTTACATACTTTTGTTCAATAAAATATTTCTTTTATTGTAAATATTTTGCTAATTTATTTTATTTTAATTTTCAGATAAAAATCAGAAAAATCTGCCCAAAATATACATGTCACGCCCGTGTACTGTTGGTCACGCCCGTGACCAGGGCGTGACCCGTCAAATTCCAGCGAAATCGACGATTTTTGAAGAGAAAAGCCTGACACGCCTGGCGTCACGCCCGTGTCACCCGACACGGGGCGTGACCCAAGCTCGTGTCCATTTTCCCGCTCGACGATTTTTCAGCTCGACGATCGTCGAACAATCCGACACGCCCAGCGTCATCCCGTGACCTGGGGCGTGACTTGTCTTCCCGCTCGACGAATCTTCCTCTCGACAATTTTCGCTCGACGTTTGTCGAGTGTCGACTCAACCCGACACGCCCACCATCACGGCCGTGACCTGGGGCGTGACTTCTCCACCTAGCCCGACAAACCGCCGCCGATGACTTTCGACACAGACGACATCCATTTCAACCTCCCCGACACGCCCACCGTCACGCCCGTGACATGGGGCGTGACCGCCGCTTTTTCAGCCGTAATGTCACATCGCCATTAGATCACCGAATTCTACTATTTAATAGTGCTGACACGCCCACCGACACGCCCACCGACACGCCCGTATCGGATGGCGTGTACTTGGAAATTTTTGCCTATAAAAGGGCAGCTGCTGTATAAGTTAAGGGTTCAAAATTTTTTAACCGTTTTGATGCTAAGGGTTGCCGTTTGGAGCTAGTTTTGGGGCTATGTAAGGATCTTTCCCCTCCTTTTCAAGTTTGTTTAAGCATTATAATCAACCTTTTTTGTTAATAAAATCTTTTCGTTACATCCTCATAATGCTTTGAAAAATCTCTGAAGGCCTCCTTTTCATCAATCCTAAGTACTTTTAATTTCATTTCCATATTACGTGTGTGTGTGTATGAGTTAAAAATTGCAAAATTTATGTTTTAAAATGAAAAACAATTTGTTTTACTATCATAATAACAAAATTTAAAGCCGTTATTATAGCCGATTTCATTCTCAAACTCTTAAAAATTGGTTAGACTTAGGATTTTTATGCTTTAAAATTCGTTCTTATAAACTTGTAAAACGATAAAAAGTGGTTTTCATTACTCCTAACTTAGATTTTCTTTTACTTTTTTTTGTTACAAACCTTTTGCTCCTTTTTAGTTTTCTTCACTTTTTAAACCATTTTACAAGCCTATAAGAATGTACAATGCGTTATTATAATTTTTCAAGAACTTAGATTTTTGCAATTACAAAAAATATTTTCGCTCGAACAATTTTTATTTTCACTTTTTATGCATTTCTATCAAAATCTAACGGTAAAAATGTAAACGTTTTAATTTTTCGGGCACTTTCTTTGTTTACTTTAATTTAAAAACTTTTTGCTCAAACAATTTTTATTTTGCCTTTTTATGCATTTCTACTGCATTCCAGCGGTAGAAATGCAGTCATTTTAATTGTTCAATAACTTTGTTTTTCTTATTTTACGCCCGAGTGCGTGAGTGTATGAGATAATCTTTGTCATCTTATTTAATTTATGAAAGTGTGTGTGTGTATGTGTGTTTATTTATGTCGAGTGCGTGAGTAGTTACTTTCAAGTAGATTGCGTGTGTTGTTTTTATTTTTCCGCCTACTCATTTGAGTTAAATGACTGGATTTTATTCAAGCAAGTGTGTGTATTTTTATTTTTCGCCTACTCATTTGAGTTAAATGGCTGGATTTTAATCAAGAAAGTGTTTGTAGCTTTTATTTTTCCGCATGCTCACTTGAGTTAAATGGCTGGATTTTATTCAAGAAAGTGTTTGTAGCTTTTATTTTTCCGCCTACTCACTTGAGTTAAATGGTTGGACTGTATTTTCAGTCCTACTCGTTTGAGTAGGACTTGTAATTTTCATTCTTTATTTTTCCGCATACTCATTTGAGTTAAATGGCTGGATTTGATTTTTCGCCTACTCGCTAGGAGTTAAATGGTCGGTCTTTATTTTGATGTAAATATTTGAGAAAGCCCTGTAATCGCATTTATTTTCTCCTACTAGTGTGAGTAGGACTCGCTTTCATTTCAGTCCTACTTGTTTGATTAGGACTTGCAATTTTCAGCTTTTATTTCCCGCTCCCACTCGTTCGAGTCGGACCTGCAAATTTCAATTATGTAATTTTCTCTTATGTGTAACTTAGTTTTATTTCTGTCTCTTGTTATATGTTTGAATGAGTGTGGGTGTGTTTATTTGTAATAACTTTTCTAATGTTAGGATATTTTACTTTTCTTCTTATTTTCTTTATAACACTTCAGCGAACAGTTTAGGACGCTCGCTTAACCAAACTTATAAACTATCCCCATTCCGATGAGTGGCTAATTGCTTTTAGCCCTCGATATCGAAGAGCTTTGGGATATAAAATGTTTTAAATAACCAAATGTCTAATTTTTCAATTTAATTAAAAAACTTAAGGTTTACCCCGGGTTCACGACGCGTAGAACCACATATCGATGTGTGGGCTCTATTTACGTTATCTATACGCTAGCTAGCCGAGAGGCCGTGCGTATGGACAGATCACCCCTGGGTAAATAGAGTTACGCACTAACCCTCGCGAGAGGAGGCGCTCTAACTCTATCGGATTGGGTTCCCCACCCAATAGCGGGGTTCTTAGCGTACTGCGGGCATTAAGGGGAATCCTTCGTCGGATGAGAGCCCGGTCGAATAGCCTTAATGTCCAGGTGAGCGATATTCCTAGAGATAGGTGAGCTCATTATTTTGAACCTCCATGACCAAGTTTCCGCTTTAATTAAATTGAAACTTTAGATCTTTAGTTATTCAAATCTATTTTTAATCCTAACCTAATTCGATACCGGGAGTTATCTCTTCATCAACTATATTCTTAAATCTATTTTCGTCCTATTTTAATTAAAACCATCAACATACTATTTCGGTAAAATAATAGTGTTTTCGGAGTAGTAGGAGTAATCAACCCGTTCCCGGGAATAATACGACCTCGGTATTCTCCCGAATATCGAGTACTACTTGCGATAGGTGCACTTGCCTTATCTAGCAAGCCCGCGGCGATCGACTCACCGAACCAACCACAGTAAGAGTCTGTTCGCGGGTCAATCAAGTTTTTGTCGTCATTGCCGGGGAATCTCTTTGAGTTGTTTTTCCGAATCCGAAGTCTATTACTTTTACTTTTATTTCTAAAAAAACTAAAAAAAACTTAAAAACTTTTCTTCAAAATCCAAAAAAAAAGAAGTTAATTTTCTACTTTCTATTTTAGGGTGTATGACCCGTGGACAGCCTTCAGAGCCCGAAAATTTGGATTTCGATCCTGAGATCGAACGCTCGCTTGCGCGTATTCGGTCTCAACGTCAAAATCCCTCTTTGGATCCCGAAGAATCCATCGGAGAACCCTCTGCCGTTGCTATGGACGACCCCAATCCGAATGCGGCCGTCGAGCGTACAATGTCATATTACGCCCGGCCGAATTTGGACGATACAGGGTCCAGTATTGTTCGCCCGACGGTGGCAAACAATAATTTTGAGATCAAATTGAGCGTTATCCAAATGATCCAAAACGCCGTGCAGTTCGATGGACTGCCGGATGAGGACCCGAACATTCATTTGTCTAGTTTTTTTGAGATTTGCGATACTTTTAAGATCAATGGCGTCACTGATGACGCCATTCGTTTGCGCCTTTTTTCCATTCTCCCACGGATCCAAATATAAGGCGTGGTTGAATTCCCTCCCACGAGGATGTATTACCACCTGGGCCGACCTTGCGGAACGGTTCTTAACGAAGTATTTTCCGCCCGCCAAAACTGCAAAGTTGCGGGCGGACATTTCTTCGTTCGTGCAGAACGATTCCGAGTCTCTTTTTGAGACTCGGAAGCGCTTTAAGGAATTCCTCCGCAAGTGTCCGCAACACGCGCTGTCTGCGTGGTTGCAAGTCCAAATCTTCTACAATGGGCTTAACTATCATACGTGTCAAATAATTGACGCGGCTGTCGGGGGTAACTTGAATAATAAGACCCCCGAGGCTGCCCAAGCTCTTATTGAAGAGATGGCTATGAACGCCTACCAATGGAACGTCCCGCGGGGACGTCCCAAGCAGGCGGCTGGGCTCTTCGAAGTGGATGCCACTGCACACTTAGCCCTTCAAGTTGAAAGGCTGACGAAGCATGTGGCGGAGATGTCAGCTGCCTCCACCACTCCTCCTTGGGCGATTCCCCCTAATTTCAGCGTAGCAAATGAATTCGTAGACTACGTGGGAAAAGCTGGTCGACCATCCTTCAACCCCAACAACAACCCTTATAACAATAACTATAATCCGGGTTGGAGGAACCACCCTAACTTCTCATGGAGCAATGCGAATAATGCGCAGCGCCCCCCCAATTCTTTCGCGCCCGGATTTCTGCCGCCTGCCCCTCTTCCAAAACCATCCCCAATGGAGGAGAATTTTTCTAAATATATCGCTTCCAACGAGTCAAATATCCAGAGCATCACCGGATCGCTAAAAAACTTATAACTCCAGGTTGGACAGCTTGCGTGAATGATGTCCGAGCGCGCGCTCGGGGCACTGCCGGGAAACACGGAGCCCAATCCACGGGAGAATATCAACGCTATAACCCTCCGTAGCGGAAAGGAGGTGATCTATCCAAAACGGACCGATCCTCAGGTACATATTTCACCTCCGACCCTTCTTCCCCCTTCTTCGATTACGCCGTCTTTACAAATTTTAAATGAAAAAATTATTAAAACGCCCTTGCCATATCCGCACAAGCTCGATCGTGAGCGTAAGGACGCGCAATATGAAAAATTTATTTTATTATTAAAACAAATTCATATTAATGTTCCCTTCTGCGAGGCAATCTCTCAGATGCTTAAATATGCGAAATACTTAAAACAACTTCTTTCCAATAAACAAAAATTAGAAAATATTTTGCATATTTCTCTTAATGCTGACTGCTCAGCGGCTCTTACTAATAAATTGCTCATAAAAAGAGATGACCCGGGACGGATTTCCATCCCGTGCCTTTTTGGCAATATATTAGTAAAATACGCTCTTGTAGATTTAGGCGCAAGCATTAACCTGATGTCGTTCTCGCTCTTTCAAAAATTAGGTTTGGGCACTCCGGCCCCTACTAAAATGCGAATCCAACTAGCGGATCGCTCGGTTAAGTTTCCCGTCGGGGTAGTGGAGGACGTACTTGTCCGAGTTGATAAGTTTATCTTTCCGGTAGATTTCGTCATCTTGGATATCGAGGAGGACACCGATGTACCAATTATACTCGGTCGCCCTTTTCTCGCTACCTCCCGCGCATTAATTGATGTTAGTAACGGTCGTCTCCTCCTTCGGGTAGGAGATGACGAAGTTACTTTCTTCATTAATCCCTCCATAGGA
This sequence comes from Platanthera guangdongensis, assembly GCA_039583875.1. Classification (NCBI taxonomy): domain Eukaryota; kingdom Viridiplantae; phylum Streptophyta; class Magnoliopsida; order Asparagales; family Orchidaceae; genus Platanthera; species Platanthera guangdongensis. Next base: position 109,019,253 of record CM077151.1, read on the forward strand.
GACTCATCATCGAGCGATGACTTTTGTTATAATTTAGACACATATCTCGGAGACTGTTCTTCCCCTATTTTTGAGTCTACTTTTTTAAATGACGATATTTATGCACTCGAAAATTTAAACTGCGATGAGGATACCTCTATAGAATTGCCTTTCGAATCAATTGGTAAGAAAGACATAGGAATTAAAACCTCGTTAGAACAACCGCCCTGCCTTGAACTCAAACCCCTACACGATTCACTCAAATACGCCTTTTTGGGAAAATATGATACCCTTCCCGTTATCATTTCTTCGCATTTGACCGAATCGTAGACTTCCGATTTATTTGGAGTTTTGTTTAAACATCGCCACGCAATTGCGTGGCAAATTTCTGATCTCAAAGGGATTAACCCGTATTTCTGCACCCATAAGATTTTCCTTCTCGATAATTGCCGCAAAACTATTCAGCCGCAGCGTCGTCTTAACCCAAACATGAAAGACGTCGTTAAGGCCGAAATTATTAAATTATTAGATGCGGCGATTATTTATCCCATATCGGATAGTACGTGGGTTAGTCCCATTCACGTGGTTCACAAAAAGGGCGGCCTTACCGTAGTGGAGAATGAGCACAATGAACTCGTCCCAACTCGTACTGTTACGGGATGGCGGGTGTGCATCGATTATAGAAAACTAAATGACGCCACTCATAAGGATCATTTCCCACTAACATTCTTATACCAAATTTTAGAGCGTTTGTCCGGTCATCCGTATTTTTGTTTTCTTGATGGATTATCGAGGTTTTTCCAAATCCCCATTTCCCCCGATGACCAAGAGAAAACAACTTTTACCTGCCAGTTTGGTACCTTCGCATATCGAAGAATGTCATTTGGCCTCTACAACGCGCCCGCTACATTCCAAAGATGTATGCTGGCGATCTTTGGCGAGCTGTTAGGAGATATTATGGAAGTCTTTATGGATGACTTCTCTATTTTCGGAAGCTCTATCCCGTCCTGTCTTAGTAATTTAGATCGTGTCCTTCAGCGATGCGAGGACACGCATCTTGTTTTAAATTGGGAAAAATGTAACTTTATGGTTCGAAAATGTTTGGTTCTCGGCGATATGATTTCGTCTAAGGGGATGGAGGTCGATAAGTCCAAAGTTGAAATTATCGAAAAACTTCCCCCGCCTTCCAACGTTAAATCTATTAGGAGTTTCTTAGGGCACGCGGGCTTTTATAGGCGTTTTATTCAAGATTTTTCAAAAATAACAAAGCCGCTTACTCGCCTCTTGGAAAAAGAATCAAATTTTGTCTTTGATAGCGAATGTGAGTCTACTTTTAATTTTACAAAACAAAAATTTATCAATTCACCTATTCTAGTGGCGGCCGATTGGAACCTTCCGTTCGAGATTATGTGCGACGCTAGTGATATTGCCGTAGGTGCCGTTCTTGGCCCACGTATAAATAAATATTTTCATCCTATTTACTACGCTAGCAAGACACTCACTTCCGCACAAGGAAATTACACGACAACGGAAAAGGAACTTTTAGCCGTCATTTTTGCTTTCGATAAGTTTCTCTCGTATATCACGCTATCCAAAGTTATCGTATTTACCGACCATTCCGCCTTAAAATGTTTGTTAGCGAAAACGGACGCCAAACCCCGCCTTCTTCGATGGATCCTCCTCTTGCAGGAGTTCGATTTAGAGATCCGGGATAAGAGGGGCGCGAAAAATTTAGCCACCAATCACCTCTCCCGCTTAGAAAATCCCGCTGCGGAAGCGCTCGTCGAATCTGACATAAATGACAGATTCCCCGAGGAACGCCTCCTTGCCATAACTACTAGTTCATCTTCCTGCCTTGGTTCGCAGATTTTGCGAACTATTTAGTTGCGAGGGTGCTTCCAAAAGACTTTTTGAGCCAGCAAAAGAAGAAATTCTTTTGACTTGAAATATTTCCTTTGGGAGGACCCTTTTCTTTTTCATATCTACGTGGACCAAGCGTTCCAAATATGTGTCGCGGGTGTGGAGTGCACCCAAATCCTTAGGCACCGCCACGAGGGTCCGGCTGGGGGGCATTATCAAGCTAACCGGACCGCGCGGAAGGCGCTAGAGGCGGGCTTCTTTTGGCCCACTCTACTCAAAGACGCTCATAATTTTGTGCGCGCATGCGATAGCTGTCAGCGGTCGGGTAACATCTCTCGTCGCGACGAGATGCCCCAAAATTTGTTTTTAGAATGTGAAGTCTTCGATTTATGGGGCATAGATTTCATTGGCCCCCTACCTCCGTCTTTCAAAAATAATTATATTTTAGTAGCGATCGACTACGTATCGAGGTGGGCGGAAGCGCAAGCACTCCCCACCAGCGATGCGTGAGTCCTCGTTACATTTCTTAAAAAACTATTTTCTCGCTTCGGCACTCCGCGCGCTATTGTAAGCGATAGGGGGACGCATTTCCGCAACACCCAGATGGCTAAGACGTTAGCTAGATACAGCGTCACGCACAAACTTGCCACCCCCTACCACCCGCAAACTAGTGGCCAAGTCGAGGTAGAAAATCGAGAGATAAAGCGCATATTAGAGAAAACCGTTTCACTTAATAGGAAAGATTGGTCCATCAAACTCGACGATGCATTGTGGGCTTATCGTACCGCTTACAAAACCGCAATTGGTTGTACGCCGTATCCATTAGTCTACGACAAAGCGTGTCATCTCCCCGTAGAATTAGAACAACGCACACTTTGGGCTTTAAAACTATTAAATCTCGATGCTAACTTAGCCGCCAAAATAAAAAACTGCAACTAAACGATCTCGATGAATGGCGTGCAAATGCTTACGAGAGCAATAAGTTCTATAAGGAGCGTTCTAAGTTTTATCACGACCGAAAACTCAAGCCATAAACAACTTTTTCTCTGGGCGATCTTGTCCTTCTATATAATTCACGACTTAGACTTTTCCCCGGAAAACTTAGATCACGTTGGTCCGGCCCCTTCAAAGTTGAAGAGGTTTGGCCTTATGGGACTGTACTCATCTCCCACCCGGATAAAGGCTCGTTTAAAGTGAACGGTCATCGCTTAAAATTATACATAGCAGGCGATCCTGTTGGCGGTAATTTCGAATCCATAACCCTCCTAGATATATAAACTGCCAAAAAAGTCAAGCTACGTGACTATAAACAAAGCGCTCATGGGAGGCACCCCATGTTTATCTTTTTCGCTATCTCTTCACCTTTTTCAAAGCTATCTTTCTTCATAATGCAGGGTTCCTAAACTTCGCCTTCCCCACCTCCTGCCAGGGAAGCTTTTACCCCCCCCCCCCTCTCTTTCTTTTCTTTGTATATATTATCTTACCTATTTTGTTCCGCATACTTACGTTACAACATTGGGGACAATGTTGGACTTAAGTATGGGGGTATGAAAGTCCACCTAGTGTCAGCTATGTGCACCTATGGGGGGGGGGGAATAGGTGACGAGTAGCGCTTTTGCGGAATTTACGAACGTACCTGCACAATAAAAATAGAAAGCACAGCACACAGAATACACAGGCAATTTATAGTGGTTCCCCGACTTGGGTACATCCACTTTCCCCCTTCGACCTATCTCCCCAACAAGGGACGACTCGGTCACTTCTCCAACGGGATTGAAATCCAATCCCTTCACTAACGGAAGGAGCCCTTCCACACGTGAGAGTCAACACTCCCACAAAACGGGTTGCACCCAACCCTTACAACACGGAACAAAAGTTCCTTTACAACGAAATTAAATATAGAGTGTACACGTGATACAAACTTCTTTTGGAGACTACGGTGTTCCTCTTTGTTCGACGACGTGTTCTTGAAGTCGATGAAGAGTCTACAACCTTGGTCTCTCTTGGAGAGGATCTCCCCGGAACCGGCGGCGGCAACACGAGCGGCGGCTAGCTTCGGGATCGGCGGCTACGATGATGAGCGGCTGCTGAACTTGGAGATCCAAACTTCATAGCGAAGCAAACTAGGTCTACCAACGGTCACTCTAGGATCGGTCGTCTCGATCGATTCGGACGGGGGAGTTTTTCCCGGTCAACAAATCGAGAGACAAGAGATCTCTGGATAGACACGTGAGACACAAGCTTTGCTAAGCTTCTGTCGCCGGAGATCGGGAAGAAGAGCGATCAGCGGCGGCGACGGACTTGCGCGAGCGGCGACGAAGGCGGCGGAGAGATTTCGCGATATTAGGGTTTCCGCTTGCTCGGCTTCTTTCTGTGTTGGTATTCCGTTCAAAATACTTGTATATAAATACTGTAGAAGTTTTCCAATATGACCGTTTGTGGGACCCACAAAAGAAATCCCCAATTCCCGGTCCAGAAATTTAACAGCGGCAGAATCCGATTCATGAATTTCCAGAAAAATGCCAAGTCAAAATCGGTGAGAATCGAAAGTGATTCTCGCCGAGTCGCCGAGAATCAAAGGTGATTCTCGACGATTCGGCGAGAATCAAAGATGATTCTCGTCGAATTTGCCTTGGTTGCACGCACTGCTTTAAGCCAGGTCGAGACGGCGAGAATCAACTAGTGATTCACGTCGATTCGACGAGAATCACTAGTGATTCTCGCCGAATCGGCGAGAATCACTAAGTGATTCTCGGCGATTCTTACTTAGACGCAGAGGTGCTTGCTTAGAAGTTGCTGGATCGAGTTCGGCGAGAATCAACTTCTGATTCTCGACGAATCGGCGAGAATCCCAAGTGATTCTCGCCGAATCGGCGAGAATCACTTGGTGATTCTCGTCGATTCTAACTTAGACGAATTTTCGTCTTTCCACCTATGAGATGCTCCTTGACCCATCCTTGCTCCTTGTCTGCTCCTGCATATTTACAGCTCTGTGCTTGAAAATAAGTGCACTCCAATAGAGAAAGTACACGTAGGCCAACACACTGATCTGCTCAACGAGGGATTACGTCGTGCAGACCCGTGTATATTGACCTACTGCACCCTGACATTGGTGTGCACTTAGCGTGGAAAAACTGCAAGCACAACTAGAAGGATTTTATCAAATACATAGTCTATTGACCTTAGCTTGTTCAGGGGCTTCTTCAAATCAGGTACATTGTGGATACAATACCCAACAATCTCCCCCTATTTGAAGAAGCCTAAACCCTACAAGCTAAGGTGAATAGAGCAAATGAGAATGAAAACCATAAACTGAAAAGAGAGTTGAGTGAGTTATCCATTACCAATACCAATTTCTTGGGAGCAAGTTTGGAGCCACCTTAGCCTTAGCCGAGAGGGTAATCTCCCCCTTTTCGGCTTCTACAAATCAGGGTCTGTAGCGTTTTACCCTTTGCTCCCCCTCAGTTCTTGCACGGGCCTGGAGCCTCTGTAGTCTTCATTCGTCATAATTGAGCATCCCCAATTCAGTCTTGAAAAGATTGAACTTGGCCTCGTCTAGGGGCTTTGTGAATATATCAGCAATCTGCTTGTCCGTGGGGACATAACAGAGAGAGATATCCTTGTTCTCCACGTGCTCCCGAATGAAGTGGTAGCGTACTTCAATATACTTCGTTCTGATGTGCGATACCGGATTGTTGGCAATGGAAATTGCACTGGAGGAGTCGCAGTACATGGGTACTTCCTTGAACTGAAGGTCATAGTCAGCTAACTGGTTTCTGATCCATAGAAGTTGTGCGCAACAGCTTCCTGCCGAGATGTACTCTGACTCTGCTGTGGAGGTTGCAACACAATTCTATTTCTTGCTGTTCCATGAGATAAGCCTCCTGCCGAGGAATTGACACGTCCCGGAGGTGCTTTTCCTGTCATCCCTGCTCCCTGCAAAATCAGCATCTGAAAAGCCTATTAGCTCGACATCATTGTTTCTCGGGTACCACAAGCCAAGATTAGGAGTACCTTTAAGGTAACTCAGAATTTGCTTTGCAGCGACATAGTGAGATTCCTTAGTGTTCACCTGATATCGGGCACAGACACATGTGGAGAACATAATATCCGGTCGACTGGCAGTAAGGTAGAGCAGGGATCCAATGATGCTTCTGTATTTGGTTTCATCGAAAGGTTTACCTTTCTCATCCTTATCCAGAGACATGGTGGATCCCATCGGAGTCCTCATAGAGGTTGCACTCTCCATACCGAATTTCTTAAGGAGTTCATTTGTGAACTTCGTCTGAGAGATGAAGATTCCATCCTCAGACTGTTTCACTTGAAGTCCTAAGAAATACTTGAGCTCTCCCATACTGCTCATTTCAAACTTTCCTTGCATAAGTTTAGAGAACTTTTTGCAAAGATTGTTGTCCGTTGAGCCGAATATTATGTCATCGACATAGATTTGCACCAGCAAAATCTTGCCTTTGACTTCCCTGAGAAACAATGTTTTATCTATTTTACCTCTGGAGAACTTGTTCTCAAGAAGAAAACTAGATAATGTCTCATACCAAGCTCGTGGAGCTTGTTTCAACCCATATAAGGCCTTATTAAGAAAATAAACGTGATTGGGATAAGTAGGATCGACAAAACCTGGGGGTTGAGCGACGTATACTTCCTCTTTCAGGTCTTCGTTCAGGAATGCCGATTTCACATCCATTTGATAGACTGTGAATCCTTTGTGTGAAGCATACGTCAGGAACAACCTGATTGCCTCGAGCCTTGCTACTGGTGCGAAGGTCTGGTCGAAGTCAATTCCTTCCTCCTGTCTGTAACCTTGAGCCACCAGCCTGGCCTTGTTCTTTACGATGACACCATGTTTATCAAGCTTATTTCTGAAGATCCACTTCGTGCCAATCACATTCTGCTTGTATGGTCTGGGAACCAGCGTCCAAACCTTGCAATGTTCGAATTGATGTAGTTCCTCTTGCATGGCCAGAATCCATGCCGCATCCTTGTTCGCCTCGTCGAACTTCTTTGGCTCAACCTGTGACAGGAAGCTAAGATGCAATACTTCGTTAACTGTACCTCTTCGAGTTCTGACACCAGCACGAGGATCCCCGATGATCTGATCTTTAGGATGATCTCTCACGTGCCGGAGCTCTAGAAGTCTGGCGTCTGGAGCTTCAACTACTTCTTGGGCTTCTCTTTCTTCTAAGAGATTTGTCCCATCTTGATCTTCAACATTTTCAGATGACGTGGAGGTGGAAACTTTGACGTACTTGGGAGCGTCATCTTTAGCGGTCTCATCCAGACTCAGCTGTTCAAGTCTAGCACCTGCATCTTCAAGAATACTACTGGAAGAATTGCTGTTAAGCAAGCTTCCTTCATCAAATACAACATTTATTGATTCTTCTACCACTAGGGTTTTCTTATTGAAGACCCTATATGCCCGACTATGGGAACTATAGCCCATGAATATGCCTTCGAAGCATTTTTCACCGAATTTAGTACGCGGGTACTTCCCATTATTCAGTACATAGCATCTGCAACCAAAAATCCTCAAGTAGGACATGGTTGGTTTCCTGCCTTTCAGTAGCTCGTAGGGCGTCTTACGATGATGTTTGTTGATCAATGCTCGGTTTTGTACATGACATGTCGTATTGACACCCTCTGCCCAGAAGTATTTCGGGAGAGAAGCATCTTTCAACATTGTCGTGCAGGCTTCAATGAGAGTTCTATTTCTCCTCTCCGCAACTCCATTTTGCTGAGGAGTACGCGGGGAGGAAAACTCATGAAAGATACCTTGTTCTTCACAAAATTCTGTCATTGCACCAGATTCGAATTCTGTTCCATGGTCACTTCTGATTTTGACCACGGAGCAGTTAAATTCGTTCTGAACCTGCTTGACAAAATTAGTGAAGATGTCAAACGTATCTGACTTTCGTTTCAAAAAGAACACCCATGTAAACCGAGAATGATCATCAACTATCACTAGCGTATAGGACTTGCCTCCCAAGCTATGAACTTGCATTGGACCAAACAAGTCCATATGCAAAAGGTAAAGACATCGGGAAGAGTCTTTGTCAGCGATGCTCTTAAAGGTAGCCCGAGTCTGTTTGCCCATCTGGCATGCAGGACATGGGCTATCTTTGATGCACTTGATACTGGGAGCATCCCTTACCAAGTCCTTAGAAAATAGCATACTAATTGTCTTGAAATTAATATGTGCCAATCTCTTGTGCCATTGTTCACAAAGAGATGCACTGCCTGTTGCCACAAGGCATACGGGGGTAGATGAATCTAAACTGAGAAAATCTAAACAAAAGATATTTCTGCTCCTAATGCCTGATAATACCGTTTCAGAAGAGGTACGTGAAATTATCAGACATTTATCCTTGCAGAACTTAACGTCATAACCTTTATCACATAACTGACTTACACTGATCAGGTTATGGTTTAACCCTTCAACATAAGCCACGTCGGTGATAGAGATTATACCGTTGGAAATCATACCATAACCTCTGGTGACTCCTCGATCTGACCCTCCAAAGATGACTTTGGGTCCATTCTCGACTGGAGTGTAATCACGCAGCAGGCTTCTTGTCCCGGTCATATGCCGGGAGCATCCACTGTCCAAATACCAGATCGGCGTTTTGGTGGCCTTTGGACATTCCTGCAAAACAAAATAATTTGCCTTAGGAACCCAATCGAACTTGGGTCCTAGATTCCTGGTTAGCACACTCACCCTCGGTTGGTTAACCCTACGAGTGGTCGGTCTCGCATTGCTAACATGGGGAGTCTCGTAGTTCCTTGGATTAAACCAACAATCCACGGCAAAGTGACCGACTTTGCCACAGCACCAACAGTCAAATCTGTTGTACCTCTTCCTAGGCTCCTGCCTTACCCTGGGAACGGTGGGTACTGCTGGGGCCTTGGATCTGGAGGTGGAGGCCTCATGGTGACAACAGTCGCATGACTTTGTCACCTTCTGTATAACAGGCTTGGCTTTTGGTGCCTGCTTTCCATTATGGCCGCTAGAGAACGGACCATAATTTCCTATGTGGATTTCCTCATAAGGTGCCTTGAAGGCACTCTCACCGAAGTTCCGGGGAAAGTTCCAACCGTCATACCGGCTCTTTGGCTTTGCAACCGAGGGCCGGAAATGATGCCCAAATGTTGACTCAAAGTCGTGTTGGTTGCAAGGAAAGCCAGGCTTTCTGAACGCAACAGGACTAAGAGGAGCCTTACCCTTTTCATCAACAGAGGCCTTCTTGGCGGCCTTATTCTTCCTTTGGTTCTTGTTTCTCCTAGATGAAGAACCAGGTACCCCTATATGCCCCAAGCAAGCTCCTTTGGCCTGAGCAGAGAAGGTATCAACGACTGGAAGAACTGTTTTTGGCATGGAGAAGCTCTTGACGATCTTCCTTTCTGCCGCAAGTAGTTCTTCCAACTTGTCGACTTCCTCCTGCTTTAGATCAAGGAGCTTCAAAGACTCTGAATGCTTGGAAGTCAGGTCAAGGTGTTCCTGTCGGAGAGAAATCAAGCTAGTGACCTCTTCCCTTAGGGATACACACTCACCCTTAAGGAATTTTACTTCCTTCTTCTCAGCCTTCAGTCTCTTTCGGCACTCATCGAAAGTGTTGAGCAGAAGCTCATACTTCTCGAGGAGCTCAGCTTCACGGGCTGAAGGGCCATCCTCAGGTTCATCATCCTGAGACTCAGGATCAGAGTTGGAGTCAGAGAGAGGGGTGTGAGCTTTTACCTTCCCAGTAAATGGGGGACATTCTCCTTCTGAGTCGGAGCGACCCACCAGCCCGAAGTAGGCTTCCTCATCATCACTGGAGTCTGAGGAATCAGACTCACTTAGTGTCTTTGGCCTTCTTGCGATGTAGCTTTGCTCCTTCTTCTTATCTCTGGAGGATTTGAGCTCCTCTCCTTTCCCTTTTTCTCTTTTGCTTTGATGGCAGTCGGCCACGACGTGCCCTGTCTTATTGCATCCAAAGCAAATAATATCAGAAGAACGGTGTTTGTTAGGTTTAGATGCATACCTGTCAGAAGAATAATTTTTCTTCTGATGCCTGGAGGAGGAGCTGTCTTTCTTTCTTTGATTCCTCATCTTGAGGAACTTCTTGAACTCTCGGGTGATGAGGGAGAAATCCTCCTCCGACAGCTCTGAGCCGGAGGAGCATGGTTCAGAGTCCTCCTCCTCTTCCTTACTCCTCGCACGGTATGACATCGCACCCTTGCCCTTTCTGGAGTAACTGGCTTTTAGGGCCACAGTCTTTTCTTTTGCAGCAGCCTTCTCTGCTTCTTCCTCTGCCTTCCTGGTGTTCAGCTGAAGTTCATAGGACATCAGCTTTCCAAACAGGATTTGTGGATCAGTTTCTGCTAGTCTGCCAAATTCTCTGATGGCGCAGATCTTTGTGTCCCATTCCTTAGTAAGGGACCTAAGGAATTTGTGATTGAGTTCACCATTGGTGAACACTCTTCCGTAGCCCTTGAGGGCGTTGACAATCTTCAGGAAGTTCTCGTATGTGACTCCAATTTCTTCCTTAGGCCCTTGCTTGAAGGCCTCATATTTTTGGTTCAGGAGGGATCTCCGATCATCCCTCACTTCATCTGTGCCCTCCATTAGGATGATCAGGCACTGCCAGATCTCCTGAGCAGTCCTGCAGTTGCTGAAATTTTGCATCATGGAATCATCAACTGCGCTCACCAGAATGTTTCTTGCCTTCTTGTCCAGTCCTACGAGCACCATCTCGTCTTTGTCCATTTCAGAAAGTGTCTTCGGCACCTTCTTGGTGGGATCGATGGTGGAGGCCTTGGTGGGGACATAAGGTCCCTCCTCCACGATCATGAAGAGTCGAGGATCGACTGCTTCCATGTAAAACCTGATTCTTTCCTTCCAGATCGGAAAATTTAGCCTGGTGCATACTGGGATCTTGCCGAAGAACTTGAGCCCGTCCATAGTAGATATTTGTCTTCTTCTTGACACTAGGGGCAGGATTCAACTCAAGGTGTTGACCTTTTTGATGAGCAACCTCGCTTTGATACCACTTGAAAGTCCACCTAGTGTCAGCTATGTGCACCTATGGGGGGGGGGGAATAGGTGACGAGTAGCGCTTTTGCGAAATTTACGAACGTACCTGCACAATAAAAATAGAAAGCACAGCACACAGAATACACAGGCAATTTATAGTGGTTCCCCGACTTGGGTACATCCACTTTCCCCCTTCGACCTATCTCCCCAACAAGGGATGACTCGGTCACTTCTCCAACGGGATTGAAATCCAATCCCTTCACTAACGGAAGGAGCCCTTCCACACGTGAGAGTCAACACTCCCACAAAACGGGTTGCACCCAACCCTTACAACACGGAACAAAAGTTCCTTTACAACGAAATTAAATATAGAGTGTACACGTGATACAAACTTCTTTTGGAGACTACGGTGTTCCTCTTTGTTCGACGACGTGTTCTTGAAGTCGATGAAGAGTCTACAACCTTGGTCTCTCTTGGAGAGGATCTCCCCGGAATCGGCGGCGGCAACACGAGCGGCGGCTAGCTTCGGGATCGGCGGCTACGATGATGAGCGGCTGCTGAACTTGGAGATCCAAACTTCGTAGCGAAGCAAACTAGGTCTACCAACGGTCACTCTAGGATCGGTCGTCTCGATCGATTCGGACGGGGGAGTTTTTCCCGGTCAACAAATCGAGAGACAAGAGATCTCTGGATAGACACGTGAGACACAAGCTTTGCTAAGCTTCTGTCACCGGAGATCGGGAAGAAGAGCGATCAGCGGCGGCGACGGACTTGCGCGAGCGGCGACGAAAGCGGCGGAGAGATTTCGCGATATTAGGGTTTCCGCTTGCTCGACTTCTTTCTGTGTAGGTATTCCGTTCAAAATACTTGTATATAAATACTGTAGAAGTTTTCCAATATGACCGTTTGTGGGACCCACAAAAGAAATCCCCAAATCCCGGTCCAGAAATTTAACAGCGGCAGAATCCGGTTCAGGAATTTCCAGAAAAATGCCAAGTCAAAATCGGTGAGAATCGAAAGTGATTCTCGCCGAGTCGCCGAGAATCAAAGGTGATTCTCGACGATTCGGCGAGAATCAAAGATGATTCTCGTCGAATTTGCCTTGGTTGCACGCACTGCTTTAAGCCAGGTCGAGACGGCGAGAATCAACCAGTGATTCTCGTCGATTCGACGAGAATCACTAGTGATTCTCGGCGATTCTTACTTAGACGCAGAGGTGCTTGCTTAGAAGTTGCTGGATCGAGTTCGGCGAGAATCAACTTCTGATTCTCGACGAATCGGCGAGAATCCCAAGTGATTCTCGCCGAATCGGCGAGAATCACTTGGTGATTCTCGTCGATTCTAACTTAGACGAATTTTCGTCTTTCCACCTATGAGATGCTCCTTGACCCATCCTTGCTCCTTGTCTGCTCCTGCATATTTACAGCCCTGTGCTTGAAAATAAGTGCACTCCAATAGAGAAAGTACACGTAGGCCAACACACTGATCTGCTCAACGAGGGATTACGTCGTGCAGACCCGTGTATATTGACCTACTGCACCCTGACATTGGTGTGCACTTAGCGTGGAAAAACTGCAAGCACAACTAGAAGGATTTTATCAAATACATAGTCTATTGACCTTAGCTTGTCCAGGGGCTTCTTCAAATCAGGTACATTGTGGATACAATACCCAACAGGGTATTTTCTCACTTTCTTTTTCGCACTTCTATTTTCTGCACTGTATTTCTATTTTCTGCACTTCCAAAATAAAAAAATATATGAAAAAAACTATATAACAACAAAACAAAACAAACAAAAAAATATGAAAATGAAAAAAATCCCCAAAACATAAGGTCTTGTTTTTTTTCTTTCTTTTTTTAAACCAAAAATTCCAAAAAAATTGTAAAACAAAATTCCAAAAAAATTATAAAACAAAAATTCCAAAAATATTTAGTTTCATTTTGTAAAAATCTTTGTAAATATTTTTGTAAATAATCTTCTCTCTCTCCCCCTTCCTTTTCTCTCACATTTTTGTAAATAACATCTCTTTGTCTCGCACTTTTCGCAAAAACATAAAAAATGAAACAAAAAAAAAGATAATTAGTTAAAAACAAATTCAAAAAAAGAGGAAAACTAAACAAAAATTCAAAAAAAAAATAGCGAACATAAAAAAATGAAAAAATGATAAAACTCTAAAAAACCAAAAAAAAACTATTTTGAAACAAATAAATCAAATATACCATCCTTAATTTTCTTGCTATCCAAAATTTTTGTTTTGAGTTTATTTATATGTGAATTTTATTAATTCTTTGTTTGCTATTCGTTTGTTTATTATAGATTGAAAAATTTAAATATTCATGGTTAAGTTTTAAAGAATTTATTATGCTTTATTAAAAATAGCGAACTCGTTTTAGGCACTACTTCTAATTTTTCATTGATAGAAGCACGTGTATTATGTTAGAAAATAACGACTATAGGATTCAATTATATTTACTTTTAGCTTTCTGAAAAATTGGAACTTACAATTTATTAAGGTTGCTCTCAAAATTGTTTTTAATTAAAAATCTAGTTTTCTTTTCTCAGCTTTCTTATCATGACCTATTTGGCATGATAAAATTGTTATCCTTAAAAGATCATATGTCAATGGGAATAAGATTTCATTCCGTAAACATAGGCACATAATAGATTAAAAAGATTATATGTTATGGAGTAAGAGGATAAAATTCATTACTCCTACACATATACATTGGGTTAAATTTTATTATGAAGTTGAAAAAAAAAATTTAATATTAGGAAAATAAGATTTCATTTTCCTAATAATTCAAAAAGAAAAGAAATGGAGGTTCGAGAAAAAATTACCTCACCTCAAATTTCAAATCCTCTTCATAAACCAACATCAACCCCCTTAGCCAATTTCACGATTCTAGATTTAAATCAAAAATCTTTTTGAGAGCATAATTTGTAAATTGCATTTTTTCCAGTAAAACTCCTATAAGCTAAAAGTTCATATAATTCCAAACTATTTTTGTTAATCTAACCATTACAATTATTGCTTTCTATTTGATTATATCAATAAGACTTTTGGCCAAAACGTTTGCGCGATTTAAATCATCTTCATAAATTTAGGACTTAACTCTTACACCGTTTATTTATTTAGTTCTCTCTTATAATTGATTCAGCGGTAGCTAAACTTAGAGTTTTTTCTATTCCTTATAAGCTCACCTCAAACTTTTGCTCTAGAATAGCAAAAGCTTAAGTATGGGGGTATTTGATGAATTATAAATATACCTAGTTTTATGTACATTATATCAGTCATTTTACTTTATTTTTGTCATTTTTACTTACTTTTGTTAGCTAAAATGTTTCTTTTATTGTAAATATTTTGCTAATATATTTTATTTTGTTTTTCAGATAAAAATAAGAAAAATCTGCCCAAAATATACATGTCACGCCCGTGTACTGTTGGTTACGCCCGTGACTAGGGCGTGGCCCGTCAAATTACAGCGAAATCGATGATTTTTGAAGAGAAAAGCCTGACACGCCTGGAGTCATGCCCGTATCACCCAACACGGGGCGTGACCCAAGCCCGTGTCCATTTTACCGCTCGACAAATTTTCAGCTCGACGATCGTCGAACAATCCGACATGCCCAGCGTCACGCCCGTGACCTGGGGCGTGACTCCTCTTCCCGCTCGACGAATCTTCCTCTCGATAATTTCTGCTCGACGTTTGTCGAGTGTCGACTCAACCCGACACGCCCACTGTCACACCCGTGACCTAGGGCGTGTCTTCTCCACCTGGCCCGACAAACCGCCACCGACGACTTTCGACACAGACGGCGTCCATTTCAACCTCCCCGACATGCCCACCATCACGCCCGTGACATGGGGCGTGACCGCCGCGTCTTCAGCCGCAATGTCACATCGCCGTCAGATCACCGAATTCTGCTGTTTAATAGTGCTGACACGCCCACCGACACACCCGTGTCGGAGGGCGTGTACTTGGAAATTTTTGCCTATAAAAGGGCAGCTGCTGTATGAGTTAAGGGTTCAAAATATTTGAACCATTTTGATGCTAAGGGCTGCCGTTTGGAGCTAGTTTTGGGGCTATGTAAGGATCTTTCCCCCCTTTTCAAGTTTGTTTAAGTATTGTAATCAACCTTTTTTGTTAATCAAATCTTTTCTTTACATCTTTATAATGCTTTGAAAAATCTCGGAAGGCCTCCTTTTCATCAATCCTAAGTACTTTTAATTTCATTTCCATATTACGTGTGTGTGTGTGTGTTTGAGTTAAAAATTTCAAAATTTATGTTTTAAAATGAAAAACAATTTGTTTTACTATCATAATAACAAAATTTATAGCCGTTATTATAGCCGATTTCATTCTCAAACTCTTAAAAATTGGTTAGACTTAGGATTTTTATGCTTTAAAATTCGTTCTTATAAACTTGTAAAACGATAAAAAGTGGTTTTCATTACTCCTAACTTAGATTTTCTTTTCCATTTTTTTGTTACAAACCTTTTGCTCCTTTTTAGTTTTCTTCACTTTTTAAACAATTTTACAAGCCTATAAGAATGTATAATGCGTTATTATAATTTTTCAAGAACTTAGATTTTTGCAATTACCAAAAATATTTTCGCTCGAAAAATTTTTATTTTACTTTTTATGCATTTCTATCAAAATCTAACAGTAAAAATGTAAACGTTTTAATTTTTCGGGCACTTTCTTTGTTCACTTTAATTTAAAAACTTTTTGCTCAAACAATTTTTATTTTGCCTTTTTATGCATTTCTACTGCATTCCATCGGTAGAAATGCAGTTATTTTAATTGTTCAATAACTTTGTTTTTCTTATTTTACGCCCGAGTGCGTGAGTGTATGAGATAATCTTTATCATCTTATTTAATTTATGCAAGTGTGTGTGTGTGTGTGTGTTTATTTATGTCGAGTGCGTGAGTAGTTACTTTCAAGTAGAGTGCGTGTGTTGTTTTTATTTTTCCACCTACTCATTTGAGTTAAATGGCTGGATTTTATTCAAGCAAGTGTCTGTATTTTTATTTTCCGCCTACTCATTTGAGTTAAATGGCTGGATTTTATTCAAGCAAGTGTTTGTAGCTTTTATTTTTCTGCCTACTCACTTGAGTTAAATGGCTGGACTATATTTTCAGTTCTACTCGTTTGAGTGGGACTTGTAATTTTCATTCTTTATTTTTCCACCTACTCATTTGAGTTAAATGGCTGGATTTGATTTTCCACCTACTCGCTAGGAGTTAAATGGTCGGACTTTATTTTGATGTCAATATTTGAGAAAGCCCTGTAATCGCATTTATTTTCTCCTACTCGTTTGAGTAGGACTCGCTTTCATTTCAGTCCTACTCGTTTGAGTAGGACTTGCAATTTTCAGCTTTTATTTCCCGCCCCCACTCGTTTGAGCGGGACCTGCAAATTTCAATTGTGCAATTTTCTCTTATGTGTAACTTAGTTTTATTTCTGTCTCTTGTTATATGTTTGAATGAGTGCGGGTGTGTTTATTTGTAAAAACTTTTCTAATGTTAGTATATTTTACTTTTCTTCTTATTTTCTTTATAACTCTTCAGCGAATAGTTTAGGACGCTCGCTTAACCAAACATATAAGCTATCCACATTCCAATGAGTGGCTTATTGCTTTTAGCCATCGGTATCGAAGAGCTTTGGGATATAAAATATTTTAAATAACCAAATGTCTAATTTTTCAATTAAATTAAATAACTTAAGATTTACCCCGGGTTAATGACGCGTAGAACCACATATCGATGTGTGGGATCTATTTCTGTTATCCATAAGCTAGCTAGCCAAGAGGTCGTGCATATGGACAGATCACCCCTGGGTAAATAGAGTTCCGCACTAACCCTCGAGAGAGGAGGCGCGCTAACTCTACCGGATTGGGTTCCCGACCCAATAGCGGGGTTCTTAGCGTACTGCGAGCATTAAGGGGAATCCTTCGTCGGACGAGAGCCCAGTCGAATAGCCTTAATGTCCAGGTGAGAGATATTCCTAGAGATAGGTGAGCTCATTATTTTGAACCTCCACAGCCAAGTTTCCACTTTAATTAAATTGAAACTTTAGATCTCTAGTTATTCAAATCTATTTTTAATCCTAACGTAATTCGATACTGGGAGTTATCTCTTCATCGACTATATTCTTAAATCTATTTTCGTCCTATTTTAATTAAAACCATCAACTTACTATTTCAGTAAAATAATAGTGTTTTCGGAGCAGTAGGGGTAATCAACCCGTTCCTGGGAATAATACGACCTCGGTATTCTCCCAAATATCGAGTACTACTTGCGATAGGTGCACTTGCCTTATCTAGCAAGCCCGCGGCGATCGACTCACCGAACCAACCACAGTAAGAGTCTGTTCGCGGGCCAATCAATATCTCAAAACCCCTTACAAACACTTTTTCAAGCGTTCTCTTTTCTTAACAGCTTGAGAAATAGGGATAACTGACTCCAAGAGACATCGCCGAGTTCAGCGTAAACCTCCCCTAGAACCGTTGTCATTAGCGTAACACCAAAAAGACCACGTGTTGCGAGGAGATTTCGCACCGTGTAGTGGGAGCTTGCAGGTTCTAGCACGGTAGGATAATGAATTTCGGATCACTGCCAGTACTTGACCCCACCTCTGCATCATGGAGGGACATGGTGGGTGTTAAGCTCTACTATGCCACTTTAGGGATATCGTTACAACTTTGATGATCGTGTGTGAAAAGCAATGCTATACGCACCTGCCCACGGATCATCTTAGTTTGTGACCCTCTAATACTCTTGGGAACCATCAAGCAGTGCCTGCAGGAGACCCACAGCTAGGTTGATCTTATAGGAAAGTAATGCCACACGCACCTGCCTGAAAGTTCAACTTGGGATGTACTCCAGGCAAGAGGGCAGTGAATCCTTCCCCTCTTTTTGAGTGGGCAGCTTTTGTGACCTTGCGTGGAAAGCACTACCATGCGCACCTGCCCGCATGATCATCTAAGTCAGTAACTCTTGCAGAAGTTTTAGGCAAAGGTGTAAGCTTTCATTAGGTTGATCTCTCAGCTTTTGTGACCTTGCGTTGAAAGCAATGCCACATGAACCTGCCCGTTTGGTCACCTAAGTCTGGAGTGGGTTGATTGCATAACTTTTGCGACCTTGTGATGAAAGCAATGCTATATGCACCTGCCTGCTTGGTCACATTAGTTTTGAATCATTTCTTTCGGCAGACAAAGGCGCGGACTCAACATTGGTGTCTGCTGAGTCCACAAGCTTTCGGTTTTTAATTCAGTTGGACTTTACTATGGTCCGCAAAGCTTGATTTATTATGTCTGCCAAGCCTTCTTGGGTGATGTGGTTTACAGTTTTCGCAACCCTGTATGGAAAGTAATGGGCTTCGTGCACACCTGCCCGCTTGGTCACTTAAGTCTGTAACCCATCTTCCTCATATCAAATAGAAGATTTATAATTCTCAGTTCAGACCGCGCGGTTACATATGCTGGTTTGTCTCATTTGGTTCTATATGCCTACTTATCGGTTTAATATTTATATACTCGGGAGGTCGGCCGACCTATTTTGGGCAGTTAATTCTTTGCCTTAGTCCGCGAGCTTATTTATATATTTGGGAAGTCGGCCAAGCATATTTAAGTATATAGATTATAGGGTTGCATGATCATATCAGAAGCCGCAGATTATTTGTCTTTTTCCTTAAGTCTCTTGCATAAAAGGCACGATCTGCATCAGAGTTCGCTCTAGCAGCAAACGTATATTTCATTATTAAGGCTTTTCGGCGGCTACAATGTTAACCACGCGGCCTTTTGTTCATAGTTTATTTGAAAATAAGCTGCCAACATTTCTCTCTTCCCAGAAACAACTCAATTTCTTCATTAAGGTTTTTGGCGGTTTAAACCATAGCCGCTCGGCTTATTATCAATGTGTATTCTCAAACAAGCCGCAGGAATATTTCTCTCTCTTGCGGATAACTCCATTGAAGTCGCAGTATGGCCTCAGACCGATTTATATGTTAACTATCTATTACATCGGAAATTACACTGAGACCACGCGGACTTATACAAGTAAGAAAAATGAGACGTAAAATAAGCTACACATCAAAGGTAAAAGTTTTCCTTCATTTCTATTTCATATAGGTTTACAAGAAGCTAACCGCGCGGTTTACAAAAATCATACCGCCGGTTTCCCAAAAAATTCCAAAATACAAGTAAAAACAAAAAGTTCCTAATCGGTCGGCTTGAGTTTTTTAGCCGCAGGAGAACTTGAATCACCGCCACCCTCGATGTCGACGGAAGATTCAGAGTACCCGCTGCTGCTAGCTGTTGAACCACCAGAAGTCACCGGATCTGTCCGCGCGGTCTTTGAGCCCTGACCGCTGGTCTCAGATGAAGCTCCTTCACTCCGGCTTCCCTGGCAACCCTCTTCCTTGTCGTCTTCCTCCTATTCGCCGTCTTCCTCGCCGACCTTTCCCTTGCCGTTGATCGCCCTGTAAACAGCGACCACCCACTTTCTCAAGGTGGGGTATATGTCGGCACAGGTAAAATCGGTGAAGCCGACCGCTAAGCCGCCAAGGTCGCAGAGGCGGTTAATCGCTCCATCGATCCCCTGGACTACTTGAGGGAAGACATTATCTTGGAAGGTCTGGTTGGCTGGTTCATACATCGCATGCTAAAGAAGTGAAAGGTTAGACTGCGCGGTTTAATATTTTTAACCGCACAAGTATCAGCTGATGACTTACCGCTTCCCTTTCCTTCAATCGTTTGTTTTCTTCTTATTTCTCCTCTAACAACCTCTGCAGGCCGATTTTTTCTTTCATTAACTGCCTGTAGGCAAGGCCCATGAACTGCCATGTCATGAAGGTCCTTCCCCCGAGTTGCGCGGCTAACCGCGGCAGGTCGTCTTCAGGAACTTTGCGCAACACCTTCAGGTTGCGCTTGTCGTACAGCGCGGAGCCAACCACATTTGCATGGTAGCTTATTTTTTCCCTCCCCCAGTAAGTGATGGCCGTGGAGACCTTCACAGACTCACCGTCCGGACTCCACAGCACAGTCGGGTTGTCGTGGATGTCTTTCAGGCCGTTGCCCATTCCTTGCAGCACGAACTCGCCGGAGGAGGCCGACTCCTCCTCTTCATCAACATGCTGCAGCTTGGCCCGCCTGGCGCGCTTCTCTCTATGTGTGTGAATCAGGCCGCCAAGAGTCAGCGGCTTGTTTAGCGAGACCGCTACAGCATCTGCAAAGACAAAGTAAATAGTCAGTTATTAAAGTGCGCGACTAGCAAATCATTTCGGCCAGTTTGAAGCTTACTGTCTTCTACTTCAATTCCTTCCAAGGATGGCAACAGCGGGATGTAATATTTTACATCAAGCCGTTTCCCTTGAAGAAGTTGTGCATCTCCTTCTCCACGCCATCCAGGCCACTGCTGCCGAAGGCGGCCTCGTCCCGGATTTGAGGGTTCACCGGCACCAACCGTAGGTTACCCTCAAAGATGAGGTACCTTTCCGACCAGTTGTGGATCTTGTTCTCCAAATTGAAGACTTTCAACCCCCTGCAGCCGAAGTATAAGTGCCCCTAGAAGATCCTTGTCCCGGAGTCCGGGATAGACCGCACTGAGAAGCATTCCCAGAACATCTTCATGGAGAATCGGACTCTCTCCGACCTCAAGTATGTGATGAAGCTGTAGATGGCGGCTATTGAGTTTGGTGGCAGTTGTCCGGGAACAACGCCATAAAGGTCGAAGATCGCCACGGCCTCCATCATGACCGGGAAGCAAAAACTGCAGTCAAAATGGTCGATGGGGATGGCGATCTGGTTTGCGTTGGAGGTATTAATTCGCTCGTCCTGCAGCGGAAGTCGCGCGACCAGCGGGATCCCCTGCATATACTTCTCCACAAAGTCATCTAGCTCGGCTTTTGTAAGCCGGCACTCTTTGTGATCGGCTGATTGAACGCAGAGGCCGCATCAGTCCTAACCACAGTGGCCTTGTCAGACCGCATCGATTTGGACTTAGCCCGCATCTTTTCTATCTTGTGATGAAATCTCCGGAGTCGTCTCTATTTATAGAAAACCAGTGGTGGTACAGTAATCAACGTCAAATCGCGGTTAGCCAACAAGCCGCGTGACCTCAACCTGCAGGAAATACAGATTAAAGCAACGGTCAAGCCACGGTCCAGTTCGCCTGTCCGCGAGACCAAGTTCCTGCACTTGGAATAATTTCATGGTGCAGCATGTGGATATTATCCTTCCAAGCCGGCGATCTGTTTGCCAGACTGCGCGGTTAAACTCCTGTACTTGGATGTTTCAGAACAAAGCACATAAATGGCATTCATGATATGCAGGCTGCATAAACCGCAAGCAGTTCGCAACAAAGTAAACATACATACAATAGTTTACAACAACCAAATTGTCCAACATCCAGCAGAAAAAAATATATTACAACATACTGTTCAATTTTTTCGCGCGACTTATCTCGCTCAAATCACTCAGCCTTGCTTATCTCCCTCCGGTCCCTCACATCCTATTCGCGCGACCTGGTCACTGGTTCTTACAATCTCAGTGTACACTTGGCTAACCAGATTATGGAGTGAGTGCAGAGACCGGTGAACCCGCGCGGCGCCGCACTCTACTCTGGAGAATGGAACCATTAGTGGAGCCCGAGCTTCTAGCCCGCTAGAAGATGCGGCCTGCTTGACCGCTGCGACCTCCGGTGGATTTGACGCCCCACCAGATGTCGGGCGGCCTATTTCCGGCAATTTCCCAGAAGCTGCTGGTGTAGGCCGCTGATTTCCGTCAGCCTCCGCCGACAGACCTTAGTCTTTTCCTTGCTCATGGCACCGAATCTCTTCTCTCTCCCTCTCAAGTCATCCGGCCATCAGCAACTATGCTTGCATATCCTATTTTTCAGCTCTCTCTTGCTCCAAGGCGGCCCGCATCTCTGCCATTTTCCCCTCCGCGGACTGCAACCTGGCGGTATCTTGCTCCAGCGTGGACTACAACCTTCTCGTCTCCTGCTCCATGGTGGTCTGCAACTCTTGAATCCTTCTCTCAGCGGCTTCCTGGTCAGCCCGCTGCTCCTTCTCCTTAATCTGCAGGGCTTCAGCGTGCACCCTCAAAGCCGACTGCAATGTGTCGACCTCATTCTGGAAGTCGGCAATCTCTTTGTCGCGAACACTTGGCGGAGGCGGTGGAAGCATAAACAAGAGGGATGTCACGTCTCCCGGCTTCATCACGATCTCTGGTTCACCTGCAGAAGATAGACCGCGGTCAGGTTCAGCCGGATAATTACAACCTTCTTGCAAGGAAATCTGTAGGATAAGATCGCCGGTTTGATTTTTATCTCCTTCAGAGGCCGCGGTATGGTATCTAAACACTGGCCGCCTAAATCGTTCGAGATCTATCTTCTTTGGCTTTTATTTCCATAGCCTCTCGACTTCTTTAGCTCGACTTTTCAGTTGAGCCGTGGTCAGAAAAAAGCTGGCCAGCAGATTTAAAATTGTGTTCGCCCCTTCTTCCTTGACCGCGCCTTGTAGAAGATAACAATTCGCTTAATTTTCCCATGTTTACCTTGCATCACAGGAAGCGTGGTCGCCAACGGCTTCCCAACGATCAACTTCTTCATCTCCTCCATCTTCTCTTGAAGTTTCAGTTTCTCGGCCCCTTCAGAAACTGCGGAAACCGGATTGCCAAGCTTCTCCCCGGTGACTTCGATGTCGGGGCGATCGACCTCCTCTGAAGATGCTGGGGTCTCTAACAACCTATCCTGCTACTGTAAAGTTTCCATGCCCCTTAGAATGTCACTAATTGACTCGCTAGCCGCGGATACATCCTCCGGCTCGCTCAATTTGGTATCTGGTGTGGACAGATTCTCAGATTCCTCTTTCTCGCTCGGCTTGTGTTGAATACTGTCCGCTCCGGTCTTTAGAGAAATATTTCGGTTTCCGGCCTGCATCTTCCTCATCTTCCTCTTCATCCTTTCCTCAAAGGTCTCGCTCCTCTTCTTCTGCCGTTTCAAGGAGCCGACTATCATTTCTGTCCGCTTGCTTTTTTAAGTCAAAAGTTGTGCGGCCTCCAGCGTCTTCTCTAGCTCATTGTTGTCCACAACGACTATGTCGACCTTGGCCTGCAATTCGCGCGACATGCCAGATTCAACGCTTTTTTCCTCAGTCTCACCGATTTTTAAGAGCACCTCACCCGATGGAGAGTAAGTTACCTCAAAAGATTTGGCAGTTCCAGTTTGTGGTGGAGCAACCTTGGAAACCGCTTCCGGATTGGTTGCGGCTTTCGAGACTGCTTTAGGGTTGGTCGCGGCCTGCGAAGATTCACCGACGGTCTGCGTCGGCCTCTTTTCAGAATCAGAAGCCGCTGGGGTCACCGGCTTCCTAGTCTTCTTCGCAGGCTGTCGGTCAGAGTCATTTGGCTTCTGGCTCCGGCTTTTCTTATTTTCAGTCGATTTCTTGTCGCGGGCTAACATCGATGACATGATGTCCATCTTGTGCATAACCGCGTCGGCTTGAAGAATTCTAATCGCAAGTGGAGAGTAGCGACCCGTGGTTTGGCAGAGATCTTGGAGAATGACAAGGGTCAGGGGATTTTATAGACGCTGATGCATTACAGGCAGTCGCGGTCTCCGACTTAGTTCTATATTTTCGAAGTTTCTCCGAAACTTAAAAATGTGCGGGGATTATATTTAGCCTGGAATCCTTGACCAGTCCGCGCAACCTTCCAGACCGCGCAGCCTGCTTCTTCTAGCCGCCCAGCATGTCAAGTCGGGCGGTCGCCAAATCAGGTCGCCGCCAGCGCTGGCCCTACAGAACGCCAAAGCCCAGGACCCAATCCGTCAGCTCGCTAGGAGGAATCCTCCAGGCCGTGCGGCTTTCATCCTTTCTCCTTTTTTGCTCGTTTGATTCCACTCACCTCTGCCCGGTTCTCCTGTACCCCGGGCAGCAGGTAACTTTAGCCCTGCCCATTTAGGCAGGCCCCCGAGCCTATAAATAGGGGGAGGGTACACTCCCCAAGACACGCTGACTTGTCTTCAGGAGCTCGCTTGTTAAGAGCTGCGGTCACATTTCTAGTGCCTTGCGGCTTGCAGTCTGGCCGGCTTGTTCGGTTTACTATTTTTCATCTTGTAACCACTTCATTTTTAATAAAAGGAAAGCCCGTTGCAAGATAGGAATTCAAGCTGCGACGGGCGAAGTCTGGTGTTGTCGTGGTTCACGGCTCTACTGTTCTATTTCTCTCGTCTGCTCAGTAGATAGTTGCTTGCAGTTTGTCCTTTTCCCTTCTATTCCCCCGTGCTCGAACCGTTAGCCTGTGTTGCCCGACTCCCTGTCTGTTTTCGTGCATCCCTGTCCGTTTTCGTGCATCAACATGGATATTTACATCTGATGTAGAGACCTTCATGGGATTGAAGGGTACTTCTTGAATTGATTCCAAGACTCTAAGATCAATGTCTTCCATGATCTACCTAATAATTTCATTCCAACTTCCCAAGTTTTCCATGCTGCAGTCTTGAAGCTCCATTTAACTCCACTCCTAATGTTTCAATACTTGACTCACACGCATAAACCTTTTAGCTATCCTTTGAGGTCTACTAAAACTGTTAAGTCTTTTTTGAGTAACCTCCCTCTGATACCACTAGAAATTCTTTGTTTTCGGGATAGCTAAATCACCTAGAGAGGGGTGAATATGTTATTTGTCTCTTGTGACTTTCTTTTAATTTCCTACTTTAATTGCTTGGTGAGTTAGTATATTTTTGCTTTTAAGAACTAAATAACCTGCAACAAAGCAACAGACAGAAAAGCACAGCAAATTTATAGTGGTTCCCCAAATTATGTTACGTCAACTTTCCCTCCCACCATTCTAACCTCTAGTTAGACAAGGTACTTCTACAATCTCAGCTCCTAGGCCCTGCAACTCAGTGATCAACTGATCATCTACCTCAGGCCAATGACCCTACCACTCAGGCTAGAAGGACAGCCCTACCTCATATCCAAAAAGAATCCTACCTTACTGATAATGAATCCCCTATAATCTCTGGCTCAGAATCTCAACGGCTCAGTGATCAATTGATCAGCTACCTTAGATCCACACTTGAAACCTATAACTCAGGCCAAAGCCCTATACTCAAATTCTCAACAAAATCTTACTTCAGATCCGCACATGGATCCTACCACTCAAATCTGCACCCAGATCCTACTCTCGAGCTAAACATGTAAGACCCCCCCTCCCGGATCCCAAAACATGGCACGAAGGGGGGGGGGGTCTTATGCCCGGAACAGCCACCTTGCGGTAGCATTAGCACACGGGCTAACCTGTACCACAAGACGCCTATTCCGCCGGCTACAACAATATCAATATAACATGCCAACCCAACCAAATATAAGCAAGAGAAGCCAATCCACACTAAGCATATAAGTCCAAATAGTACAATAAGAGAAGCTAAAACATGCTTCTACAATATATCAGAGTACAGCTATCAACTGCTCAAACAGGCTACATCAGAGTCTCACAACACTCACATCAGTAACCGACGGTAGTGACGGTACCGTCCCCTCAGGCTCTGTCATCCTGGCCTAGCTGTCCTGCTGCATAGTCTGCGGCTGCTCTACCTGCGGCGTGACCTCCTAAAAAGGAAGACGTAGTAACCGTTAGTAGAAACAACTAAGTGGCTTCACATCCGCTCCCCCGGCGACTCCTCGGCATAGGGCGGGGAGAAGGAACAAGGATAATATATATATATGCAAATAATAAAAGAAGTACAAGCAGGTGGCAACAGTGTAAGAGTAATAGTATCATAATCTAGCAGTTATTTAAGAGCTATAGCAAACTAACAAGTAAGTTAACAGTCGGAGGAAAGTAACTTAACTTATAAGGATGCCCATACAAACTTATAAGTTAAGGATCGGGTTACATAAAGGTAACTCATCGTATAAGAGTGCCCATACAAACTTATACGATGAGGATCTTGTTGTGCAATGTTATGAAATGCTATGTATGCTATACAATGACTCACCCATGCTCACACACATGCAACTGCCATGTCGACACAGACTGTAGTTTCCACTTTTCGAGCAGGTAGCTAACCACTCAGGCATCAGCCGCCGTGGCCAGGCGGTGATAGTAGAACGGGAACTTCTACTACTAGGCGGGCCTCCACACTGCTTCACCTAGGCCTCCGTACGCCTCAACGCTAAGAACACAACAGCGGAGCCCATGCGTACTATGGCCCAGCTGGGTCTTGGGTAGATGTGCACCAAGAACACATCCCGAACTGGCCTTATGTGACCCGGAAGGGGCCTCGGAAGTAAGCACGAGGACACAGCCCAACCGTTCACTTGGTACGGAAGGGGCCCCGGGACTTGAACACCGAGGACACAGCCCAACCGCCCAAAGTCTAACTGTCAACTCCCATCGGTATGACGATCGGCGAGCACGTAGACCTGCCACACTATCCTTAACCCAGGATTACGACACCGCGTGTTGACTCACACCGCATGCAAATGCCTCCTCGCCATAACATGGAAGGGGCCTCGGAAGTAATCACGAGGACAGAGCCCAACCATCCATCCATACCTTATCTCAACACAAACCAAACAAGTGACGGTCAACACCGCACTCAAATCCTCTCACAATACTACCCATAGGGAGACGACGCTCTAGGTATTGGACTAGTAAACTCATTCCATTAAGCAAACATACTCGTGGCCATAATTTATTCTTCTACATGACTTTCCAAATGATGACAACATAATATAAACATGATGCGCATATAAAGATCTATCAATCTTTCCAAAAGTACAAACATATTATAAACATGATGCGCATATAAAGATCCATCAATCTTTCCAAAGGATAACAACATATTATAAACATGATGCGCATAAATAGCCATCTATCAATTTCTATCAAGTCAATTTGTTTAAGTAAGCTTGCTTCACAATTGGATTATATGAAATCTGATTAATAAACTCCATCAATCATGCAACTAAAATGATTAATCATAAAAGAGTTCATCCAAGCCAAGTAACTTGCAATATTAATTCCACTGAATCCAAATCCATATTATATAAGCCCAGAATTTAGGTGCAGAGTAAATCTGGGCAGCAATTTCGACCGGAGATTCCTAAAGCTACAGGAATCCAGTGAAGACGTGTAACCGTCGATGGAAAGGTCGTTCCATGGGCTACAACTTTTGTATTCAGACCTCAACCCAGATTTGAATTTATCCTATTAGAAACCAGCCTTGAGGTCCGCTGCGTACAGAACATAATTTCTGCATGCAGGATTTATTGAACACCATTTTCGTTCAGACTTTTCCGTGGCTACAGACATCTCCTGAAGTCATGCAGCCACTCGTTGGAAAGGTATTTTAAAGGGCTTCAACTTTCGTGTTTAGTTAAAAGCCCAGATCTGGACATATCCTTCATGAAAAAGGCCTAAAAGATCGTTGCGCGTAGAATACAGATTCAACACGCATCTTGAGGCGGAACGAACGGCATCGGTTCATCTTCCTCCTCAAGTCGATCCTCTCAAATATCCTCCAGAAATTTCCTCCACCCTAATTCACCCTCATGAGGCCTTTACTCTTCATGAAACTGTCCCCCATCTCCACATAGAAGATCTGAGAGGTTGAAGACACTACTTACCAAGGGCACAAGCCCTAGATCGGCCTCATCCTAGAGAAAAACATCTTCTCACAAGTCAAGACTCCACCGAGTCGACATCTCGCCTATATATCTACAGATATAGAACCAAGGGAGAGGGTAGGAAACTCACTTCGGTTCCAGCTGTACCACCATTTCCGGCCATGGATCGTGTAGTCCTTCGCGGCGGCATCTTCTCCTTCACGGCGATGGCGGATTTTCCCTCCCTAGAACTTACTCCTGCAGTTCTCTTTCTACAGAAGTTTTCTCAGAACATCGGGCTGGAAAGAGAAGTGAAACTGCTAGGGTTTTCTAAGCCCTTTTAAAGTGAAATGCCATCGGTCACGCCAATGGTCACGTCCGTGACAGGGGGCGTGACCCCTATCAACTACCGAGAATTCGTCGAACTCAACTAAAGTCATCGATCGGAGAACACGCCCGGTTCCCGCCCATGGTCACGCCCGTGACACCGGGCGTGACCCTATCAACTACTCGAGGATTCGTCGAACTCAACCACAATTGTCGACCGGAGAACACGCCCCGGTCACGCCCATGGTCACGCCCGTGATACCGGGCGTGACCCCTATCAACTACTCGAGGATTCGTCGAACTCAACCAAAATCGTCGACCGGAGAACATGCCCCGGTCACGCCAATGGTCACGCCCGGTGTGGGCATGACCCGTATCAACTACTCGAAGGATTCGTCGAACTCACCCACAATCGTCGACCGGAGAACACGCCCCGGTCACGCCCATGTTGGACCGGTCACGCCCGTGACATGGGCGTGAAACTCACTATGTTGAGAATTCACTAACCGTGTCCTGCTCTGGACAACTCGAGGGCTGGTTTCTCCTACATTCCCAAGGGCAGCCCCATTTCCCGCACTTCCCTGGACCCAAGTCAGCTCTCCCGACTCAAAAACGCGCGCAAGGGGCCTAGTGCAAATCGTGACGTTATAAATCCTATAAACAAAATAAAAGATTTCACCCCCGAAATCAGGCTTGGGATAGGGGAGAAAAGCATAACAGGAAAATCAACATATACTTTTAAATAAAATTACCTTGAGCAAAAAACTTCGGGTAGTGTTACTGAATCAAATCCATTGGCTCCCATGTATATTCCTCCTTCCCATGATTAGACCATAACACTTTCACCAAGGGAACACTTTTGCGGCGCAACATTCTTGTCTCGCTATCTACGATCCGCACCGGCTCCAGTCGCACCAATGTGGGATGTCTTGATTGGGCCGCAACAATGCCTTCCGAAGCGACGACACATGGAACACGTCGTGGAGGTTCTCTAGCTCTGGCAGCAACTCCAACCGATAGGCCAACGGGCCAATACTTTCCAATATGGTATAAGGCCCAACATACCTTGGGCTGAGCTTTTTCACACCACGCACACGTGACACTCCATGCATCGGTCGGATTTTCAGGAACACCTTATCACCAACTTGGAACTCCACCATCCGGTGCTTTGCGTTATAGTACTTCGCCTGCCGACTTTGAGCCTCCAACATGCGATCCCGTATCAATCTGAACGCCGCATCAGTATCATCTATATATTCGTTTCCCAATGCCTTCAGATCTTCATCTTGCACCCAAGACAAGGGTGTCACGCACCTTCTTCTGTAAAGGTCTTCATGGGGCGCCATACCGATGCTCGCCTGATGGCTATTATTGTAGGAGAATTCCACTAGGGACAAGAGTCTTTCCCACGGCTCTCCTCTGTCCAGCACACATAACCTCAATAAATCATCCAGTGTTCTGATGGTCCGCTCAGACTGCCCGTCCGTCTGAGCGTGGAATGCAGTACTAAAGTTTAGGCGCGAGCCCAAATACGCCTGCACCGCCTTCCACTCCTTGGAAGTAAACCGACCATCCTGATCTGAAATAATGGTCTTGGGCATTCCATGATACCGTACGAACTGCTCCACAAAGAGGCATACCAAAACTTCCACGTGTACTTCCTTCTTCATTGGAATGAACCGGGCCACCTTTGTCAGTCGATCAACAATAACCCACACTGAGTCATTCCCGAAGCGGGACCGAGGTAGCCCATGGATGAAGTAAATGGAGATATCCTCAAACTTCTACTCGGGGATGGGCAACGACTGCAACAAACCACCGGTACTCTTACATTCGGCCTTCACCCTTTGACAAGCTTCGCAATGTGTAACATAGTAACAAACATCCTTCTTCATTCCCGGCCAGCACATGGTCTTCCGTAAGCCGACGTACATCTTGGCAATACCCGGGTGTACTGAATATTGAGAGCTATGTGCCTCTCTAAAGATATCTTCCCGGATTTTGCCGCCCTTGGGAATATAAAGTCGGCCATGGAAATAAACAAGGCCGTCTTTTAGTGTGTAATCATCAGTAGTCCCATCTTCAATTGCCTTGATTGCCGGGGCCAAGGCCGTAACCATTCCTTGCTCCACCCGAATCTGGCCCCGGATATCACAAACTATGCTCATGCTTGCCAAATACTCCGCATGCTCTGCCGGGAGCCTTGAATACCAAAGTAATATCCATCTCCTCAATCATCCGAGCCAACTCCATACTCATCAACTGAGACTCTGGGCTAGAGCCTGGCACTTTTCTACTCAATGCATCAGCTACCGAGTTCGCCTTTCTGGGATGATAGTTTAAGGTGAACTCATAATCGCACAGAAACTCTAACCATCGTCGTTGCCTCAAGTTCAACTCCTTCTGTGTATGAACGTACTTCAAGTTTTTGTGGTCTGAAAAGATCTCGCAGTGGACGCCGTATAGATAGTGCCTCCAAACCTTCAAGGCGAACACCACTGCTCCCAAATCCAAATCATGGACCGGCTAATTAATTTCATGTTTCTTTAACTGTGTTGAAGCATATGCGATCACGTTCCCGTGCTGCATCAGTACCGCTCCCATCCCTTGATACGATGCGTCGGTGTAAACCTGAAATCCTTCCTTCCCAGATGGAAGTGCAAGGATGGGGGCGGAGGTAAGCCTATCCTTCAGCTCTTGGAATGCCGCTTCACATTGGGGAATCCACTCAAATGGCACACCTTTCTTCGTCAAAGAAGTAAGAGGAAGGGCAATCTTGGAGAATCCGTTCCCAAACTTGCGGTAGTACGCAGCAAGTCCAAGAAAGCTTCGTACATTCGGCCGCTGACTTCAAGGGCGTCCACTCCTTCACGGCTCGCACCTTTGCTGGATCCACTGCTAATCCTGCCCCACTGATCACATGCCCCAAGAAAGCAACCTCCTTGAGCCAGAATTCACACATGCTAAATTTGGCATACAAGACGTGCTCCTTCAATTTCTTCAACACCAAGGTCATGTGCTTGACATGCTCCTCCTCTGTCTTTGATTATACCAAGATTCGTCGATGAAAACAATGACAAAGATGTCCAAATATAGCTCAAACACCTTGTTCATCAGACTCATAAAGGCCGAAGGGGCATTTGTGAGCCCAAACGGCATTACCGTGAACTCATACAAACCATATCTTGAATTGAAGGCTGTTTTCTGGATGTCCCCCTCTCGTATCCTCAACTGATAGTATCCAGAGCGCAGATCCAGTTTAGAAAACCAATGTGCTCTCACTAGTTGATCGAACAACTCGTCGATCCGAGGTATCGGATAAGTGTTCCGCACCGTCAACCGATTGAGTTCCCGATAATCTATGCACAAACGCAGGGTTCCATCCTTCTTCTTCACGAACAGTACAGGGGCTCCCCAGGGTGATGAACTGGGGCGAACGAACCATAACTCCACCAGTTCTTGCAATTGAACTCTAAACTCCGCGAGTTCCTTTGGGCCCATTCGGTATGGGGCCTTGGATACAGGCTTGGCACCTGGCACTAGATTAATCTGGAAGTCAACCTCTCTATGCGGAGGTAATCCTGGTAGCTTCTCAGGAAATACCTCGGGAATATCCCGCACTACCCGTACATCCTTTGATTACAATGCTTCCTCCTTCAACTCAAACCAGATCATGAAGACCTCGTCCCCCTTACATATGAGCTTTTACAACCTGAACGGAAGATAACATCATACGAGGCGCGAAGCCAATACCTTGGAAGATGACGTCAGAGTCTCCATGTCTCAAATAGATTCGCTTCTCTGCGCAGTCGATCCTCGCGAAGTGCCAGTCCAACCACGCCATGCCCAAAATGATGTCGAACTCCGGCATTCTCAGGACCATGGCCGGCGTATCAAAGGCCTTTCCATCAATGAATAACTCCAACTCACACTTGGTGGTTGCGATCATCTCCGAGCCGTCCGGAAGGCACACTCGTCGGGCTATTTCATTGAAATATTTCACACCCTCTATGCCTTTAATGAAATCCTCGGACACAAAGGAGTGTGAGGCACCGGTATCGAATCGAGTGTAGGCCGGTTTCTCACTAACCATTATGCATAAGCATCAAAATTGTGAAGGATCAAGCCAGATTCCTAGAAAAACTTAGGCAGACTAAGGACGAATGCTTAATTTCCTCCTCGTAGTCCTCGTCCTTGAGCTGGGTCCTGCTTCAATTACTCCTTCAGCGAGTCTCTTAACGCTTGTCTGAACACCCAAAAGACCCGCTTCCAATTACTTTACCATATCCATCATCGCCACCAAGCTCAAGTCTCCTATAAACAGAAGTGGTTGCCCTAGGAAATCTGCCATGTATATTATCTCTGTTAGATTCAAAATCCGCTATAAACAAAAGTGCTTGCCCTAGGGGATCTCGTAAGACTTTATACCATAGTTTTACATACTTGGGGTCGTCCAAACTTGGAAGATCGACGTATAAAGGTATGTACCTAAGGTCAGGTTGGCTAATCGTAGGGTCAAAGTTGGACATACCTAGTGTGAATTACATATGGGAACACCACTGCTTCCGCTAAGTCAGTTTGTCCGCAAACTAACTAATCGAACGGGGGTGCTTCCATTGTTGAAAGACTTCTTTAGTTGAGGATCATGGCAAACGTATACCATTTGTAAGACCCCCCCCCCCTCTCGGATCCCAAAAAACGGCACGAAGGGGGGGGGGGGGTCTTATGCCCGGAACAGCTGCCTTGCGGTAGCATTAGCACACGGGCTAACATGTACCACAAGACGCCTATTCCGTCGGCTATAACAATATCAACATAACATGCCAACCCAACCAAATATAAGCAAGAGAAGTCAATCCACACTAAGCATATAAGTACAAATAGTACAATAAAAGAAGCTAAAACATGCTTCTACAATATATCAGAGTGCAACTATCAACTGCCCAAACAGGCTACATCAGAGTCTCACAACACACACATCAGTAACCGACGATAGCGACGATACCATCCCCTCAAGGCCCTATCGTCCTGGCCTGGCTTTCCTGCTGCATAGTCTGCAGCTGCTCTACCTGCGGCGTGACCTCCTATAAAGGAAGACGTAGCAACCGTTAGTCGAAACGACTAAGTGGCTTCACATCCGCTCCCCCGGCGACTCCTCGGCATCGGGCGGGGAGAAGGAACAAGGACAATATATATATGCAAAAAATAAAAGAAGTACAAGCAGGTGGCAACAGTGTAAGAGTAACAGTATCATAATCTAGCAGTTATTTAAGAGCTATAGCAAACTAACAAGTAAGGTAACAGTAGCAGGAAAGTAACTTAACTTATAAGGATGCCCATACAAACTTATAAGTTAAGTATTGGGTTACATAAAGGTAACTCATCGTATAAGAGTGCCCATACAAACTTATATGATGAGGATCTTGTTGTGCAATGTTATGAAATGCTATGTATGCTATGCAATGACTCACCCATGCTCACACACATGCAACTGCCATGTCGACACAGACTGTAGTTCCCACTTTTCGAGCAGGTACATAACCTCTCAAGCATTCAGCCGCCGTGGCCATGGAGTGACAGTAGAACAGGCACTTCTACTACTAGGCGGGCCTCCACACTACTTCACCTAGGCCTTCGTACGCCTCAATGCTAAGAACACAACAGCAGAGCCCATGCGTACTATGGCCTAGCGGGGTCTTGGATAGATGTGCACCAAGAAAACAGCCCGAACTGGCCTTCTGTGACCCGGAAGGGGCCTCAGAAGTAAGCACGAGGACACAGCCCAACCGTTCACTTGACACGGAAGGGGGCCCGGGACGTGAACACCGAGGACACAGCCCAACCGCCCGAAGTCTAACTGTCAACTCCCATCGGTGTGACGATCGGCGAGCCCGTAGACCTGCCACACTATCCTTAACCCAGGATTATGACATCGCGTGTCGACTCACACTGCATGCAAATGCCTCCTCGCCATAACATGGAAGGGGTCTCGAAAGTAAGCATGAGGACACAACCCAACCATCCATCCATACCTTATCTCAACACAAACCAAACAAGTAACGGTCAACCCCGCACTCACATCCTCTCACAATACTACCCGTAGGGAGACGACGCTCTAAGTATTGGACTACTAAACTCATTCTATTAATCAAACATACTCATGACCATAATTTATTCTTCTACATGACTTTCCAAATGATGACAACATAATATAAACATGATGCGCATATAAAGATCTATTAATCTTTCCAAAAGTACAAACATATTATAAACATGATGCGCGTATAAAGATCTATCAATCTTTCCAAAGGATAACAACATATTATAAACATGAAGCGCATAATTAGCCATCTAATAATTTCTATCAAGTCAATTCGTTTAAGTAAGCTTGCTTCACAATTGGATTATATGAAATCAGATTAATAAACTCCATCAATCATGCAACTAAAATGATTAATCATAAAAAAGTTCATCCAAGCCAAGTAACTTGCAATATTAATTCCACCGAATCCAAATCCATATTATATAAGCCCTAGAATTTAGGTGTAGAGTAAATCTGGGCAGCAACTTCGACCGGAGATTCTCGAAGCTACAAGAATCCGGTGAAGACGTGTAACCACTCGATGGAAAGGGTCTTTCTATGGGCTACAACTTTCGTATTCAGACCTCAACCCAGATTTGAGTGTATCCTATTAGAAACCAGCCTTGAGGTCTGCTGCGTACAGAACACAATTTCTGCATGCAGGATTTATTGAACATCATTTTCGTTCAGACTTTCCTGTGGCTACGGACATCGCCTGAAGTTGTACATCCACTGCGTTGGAAAGGTATTTGCGAGGGCATCAACTTTCGTGTTTAGTAGAAAGCCCAGATCTGGACATATCCTTCATGAAAATGGCCTAGAAAATCGATGTGCGCAAAATACAGATTCAGCACGCATCTTCAGGCGGAACGAACGACATCGGTTCATCTTCCTCCTCAAGTCGATCCTCTCAAATCTCCTACAAAAATTTCCTCCACCCTTATTCACCCTCATGTGGCCTTTACTCTTCACGAAACTGTCCCCCATCTCCACATAGAAGATCAGAGAGGTTGAAGACACCACTAACCAAGGGCACAAGCCCTAGATCGGCCTCATCCTAGAGAAAAACATCTTCTCACAAATCAAGACTCCACCGAGTCGACATCTTGCCTATATATCTATAGATCTAGCACCAAGGGAGAGGGTAGGAAACTCACTTCGGTTCCAGCGGTACCACCATTTCTGGCAATGGATCGTGTAGTCTTTCGCGACGACATCTTCTCCTTCACGGCGATGGCGAATTTTCCCTCCCTAGAACTTGCTCCTGCAGTTCTATTTCTACAGAAGTTTTCTTAGAAAATCGGCTTGGAAAGAGAAGTGAAACTGCTAGGGTTTTCTAAAACTTTTAAAGTGAAACGCCATCGGTCACACCAATGGTCACGCCCGTGACAGGGGGCGTGACCCCTATCAACTACCGAGATTTCGTGAACTCAACTAAAGTCATCGATCAGAGAACATGCACCGGTCACGCCCATGGTCACGCCCGTGACACCGGGCGTGACCCCTATCAACTACTCGAGGATTCGTCGAACTCAACCACAATCGTCGACTGGAGAACACGCCCAGGTCATGCCCGTGACACCGGGCGTGACCCCTATCAACTACTCGAGGATTCGTCGAACTCAACCAAATTCGTCGACCGAAGAACATGCCCCGGTCACGCCCATGGTCACGCCCGGTGTGGGCGTGACCCCTATCAACTACTCGAGGATTCGTCGAACTCACCCACAATTGTCGACCGGAGAACACGCCCTGGTCACGCCCATGTTGGACCGGTTACGCCCTTTACATGGGCGTGAAACTCACTATGTCGAGAATTCACTACCCGTGTCCTGCTCTGGACAACTCGAGGGCTGGTTTCTCCTACATTCCCAAGTACAGCCCAATTTCCAAGCACTTCCCTGGACCCAAGTCATCTCTCCTGACTCAAAAATGCGCACAAGCGGCCTAGTGCGAATCGGGACGTTACAAAACAACCCTACCACATAGATCCACACTTGGATCCTACACTCAGCCTTTATAGATTCAGGCTTACAACTCAGATCTAAAAAGATCTTACAGGGTGAAGAGTGGGTTGTTGAGTTGGTTTGGCTCCTGAGATATTTCTCTAAGCCTATCTACTTTTGTCCTGAGTTATCTCAGTCCAGACTTCTTCTACACAGTCCAGAAAATGTCTTCACGAAATCTTGTCTTGAACTGTGTAGTAATTGCAGCTAGGGTGGCCCTTTGTTGCTTCTTCTTCCTCCGAGGTTTCCTATGAACTTGCTTGTGTAGGAGTAGAAGGCACCAACTATCTTTCTTTAGGCCTCAACTACTATAGCAATAGACCTTGCTTCTTCCTAGCAGATCTTCTATTCTGCTTCTTCCTGAACTGACCCACAAGTTCAGTCCTAACTTTGGTTCCTACAGTAAGGGCCGGCCTTTTGCTACCACTTCTTTCTTAGAGAATTACTTTGAGTTTGCTGGTGCAGATATAGAGCACTTCAGGTATAGATGATAACAAATCTAAATAAATATGGGCATGTACACCCAGAATACAGGGAAAAATAAATATGGGCATGTACAGATGATAACAAATCTAAATGAATGAAAACAAATCTAACTAGTGGACAAGCCACATCTTCCCTTCGCTTTCGCTCTACCTCTGTAGCGCGAAGCCTAGTACGCTGACGGTCTGATCCTAAAATGAGAAATTGACAACCATTTGGTTTAGAAAATTAAGTGAATTTCTTACCTCTTTAACCGCACTACAAGCAAACACAAAAAATTCAAAATCAATATGCAGTTATAACTTCTATATGAACATGTGAGTAATATAAGCAGATAAAGTCCTGTAAAATGAGGTAGTCAAACTGAAATAAATAATTTCTGGTATCAAATTTTTTATTTCTTACATTCTTATCAAATTCTTAATTCTGGAACTATAATTCATTCTTATTCATTTTTGTTCAATTTGTATTCAATGCAGAATGTATATCATAATTCATTCTTATGCATTGTGGTATGCAATTCAAAATGTATATCATTCTTATATCATAATTCATTTATTTAGATTTGTTATCATCTGTACATGCCCATATTTATCTTGCTTGAAGCTGTCTGAAACTTGCTAGTGCAGGGGAAGATGGCACCAGCTATCTTGGATCAGCTTCAGATCAGTTACAGCTATGTTAGACCTGCTGCATCTTCTTCTTTAGAGAGATATCTAATCTTGTAGTTGACGATGAAGAAATCAACATCTAGCTATTTAATCCTTCAGGTTTGCCGATTCGATCTTCAGCTTCGAGCTCTGTAATAATGGCAAGTACGAAGATGTTCCGCTGCTTTGCGGAAAGAAAAACCCCAAAAGATTGATTACTCCTTCATCGATCTCTCCTTTTTTATTTCTCCGATCAATGGCACTTTGCGTTGTGGGGCCCAGCCATAATTGCCGATTTACCACCTACCATATGCAGAATACAATAATAGTTGGTCGTTGGCGCTACCAATGACTTACTCCATCTTTTCTGCAACGAATTTGAATTGCGTTGACTTTGTGGACTTTTGCTGACTCATACTGACGTCAGTCATCTGTGGACTTATCCAAAATCAAACATTAGTATAGGCGGTTATTGAGTAAGCATCACTCAACGCCAAAACACTTAAACAGATTTTCTGTCATTAGGTGTTGAGTGCGCAACCTTCACTCAACTCCAAAATACTTAGACAGAATTCTGTTACTAGGCGTTGAGTGAGTAACCTTCATTCAATGCCAAAACACTTGGAATAAATTCTCCTCCTTATGCTTTGAGTGATCAACCTTCACTCAATTACAAAACACTTGGATAATCTTTATGTCATTAGGCGTTGAGTGAGCAACCTTCAATCAACGCCAAAACACTTAGAAAGTTTTTGTCTCTAGGCGTTGACAGTGTTGAGTCCACTCAACGCTTTTTGTCATATGGCGTTGAGTGTCTCTTCTTCACTCAACGATTTTTTCCTTTGCCAAACTTTCTATTTACTACGCATTGAGTGAGCCTTCATCACTCAATGATTTTTATAACGTGGCATTTAGAGCGTTGAGTCCACTCAATGATTTTTGCCTTGGCCAAACTTTATGCATCTTAGGCGTTGAGTGAGCCTTCATCACTCAATGCCAAAGTACTTATGATAGTTCTCTGTCATTAGGCATTGAGTGAAGCGTCAACACTCAACGCCATATCACTTAGGCAGATTTTCTCACTTGGCATTGAGTGAGTAAGCTTCACTCAATGCATTTGGATGTGACCAATTTTCTATGTCTGAAAACACTGGCTCTGAGAATTAGTTAATGCTTTTTTATCACAAGGAGTCAAGTGATCTTGCCCCACTCAACGCCTGTGGACTTAGTCAAATATCTACACAGATTTTCGGTGGCATTGACTGTATGAGATATACTCAATGATTTATGTTGTATGGCATTGATTGAGTGGACTTCACTCAATGTCTGTGGACCTAGCCACATTTCAGCCAATTTCTCCTTAGGATTTGAATGCCTCAGCCTGTCTCCCAGCTTTTTGTTGTATGGCATTGAATGAGTAGACTTCACTCAATGCCTGTGGCCATAGCCACATTTTCAGGTTGCTAATCATTGGGATTAAACTAACCTAGCTATACTCAACAATTTTTCTTACCTGGCGTTGAGTGAATAGACATCACTAAAGGATTGTGGACTTGGTTGCTTTTCTTAACATATGGTGTTGATTGAGCTTGCTTCACTCAACGCATATGGACTTAGAGTAATTTATCTATCTAGCTTTCTTCCTTAAGGCATCTGGCATTGAGTGAGCTTTCTTCACTCAACGCTTGTGGACTTAAGCAAATTTCTTCCTGTCCACCAGCTTACTTGGTGTCCACCTGCATGCATAAACTCAAACACACATCAAATACAACTATACTCTTAGTATTGATTGTGCCTGCCTTTGTTGATTATATTGGTCTCAATGTACTTGATTTGAAGAAGTCTTCTCAGCTCAATTTTATACACATAGTTGTATTTGATGGATATTAAGTTCATATGTGCAGGTAAATAAAGCTAAGTACAAAGTGTCAGACACTCAAGACTAGTGTCGACACACTTAAGGTAGAAGTGTTGAGTCAAGGTGAAAGTTGTGTCGTCACCCAGGACTTGGGTCAACACTATGATACAAGAAAACAACTGTGTTGACACTTAGGACTAGTGTCTACACACACTAAACAAGTTGTGTCAAGGCAAAGAAAAGCTGTGTCGATACTACGGACAACTGTGTTGACACACAGTGTCGAGACTAAAGACAACTGTGTCGACCCTCAGGACTAGTGTCAACATACTCTATACACATTATATCAGGACTGAAGACAACTGTGTTGACACTCAGTACTAGTGTCGACACACTCTATTCAAGCCGTGTAAAGACTAAAGACAGCTGTGTCGAAACTCAGGACTAGTGTCGACACACTATAATCAAGCTGTTACGAGACTGAAGAAAACTGTGTCGACACACAGGACTTGTGTCGACACATTCCATATAAGTTGTGTCGAGCGAAGCTGAAGAGCTATGTTGACACATTCAGAAGTGTGTCAAGACCACTACATGAGCCGTGTCGACACCCAAGACTTGTGTCAACACATTTAATAACCAAGCCTCAACACTTCTGCAAACTTATTTCCTAAGTACAGATATCAAGACAGAGGTACTAACAGCTGCCAAAATTGTCAGTTATTAACTGAATCAACAAGTTATTCCTGTCAGAGCCTATTTAAAGGGATTCAGTCTTCAGAAGAAAAGATAGAAAAAAAATAGAGAAGAAGCAGCATAATTTTAAAAAGACAGAAGTTTGAAGCTTCAGTTATAATTTAGAATGTGGAGAGAGGTCTGATCAAGAAACATCTTTAACATCTCTCCAGCCTAGATCTACCCTAATTTCTACTTCCAGAAGCTTTGAAAAGCTATGTAGGGTTTGATCAGATCTATCTTGTCAGAATCAAAGGAAGTACAATCATCAAGATCAGATCAAGAAGCTGTTACTCAAATCTCATACTGGGTGACATTTTCTGATTCTATTTTCTGACTCTATTTTCTGTTATATTCAATTTGTAAGATCTATCTATTGATCTGAGTGGAGGAGATTTATTCTCTTATTGTTGTAAGCCTGTGTATAAAGGCAGATGTAGGGCTGAATTGCCTGAGGTAGGAGAATTTGTTAATTCTCTGAGGTGTAGGGCAGGTGTTGCCTGAGAAGTAGGCGTGAGGATTCATTCTGAGGTAGAGTTCTTGGGAAAAACTTAAGTTGTAGGATCTTGGTGATTTGAGTGGTAAGACTTGTGAAGTCTGAGATGTAGGAGCCGGGTGGGCTCTGAGCTATAAAATTTAAAGATCCGAGTAAAGGAAAAAGGAGGAGTTTGGCTGAATCTAGTTCATTGCTAGATAGGCGAAGGGGGAAAGTGGATGTACCCATAAATTGGGGAACCACTATAAATCTGTTTGTATTGTGTTGTGTGTGTGCTGATTTGTTGTGCTGTGTTAATTTTGTCAATTGCTGTTTGGTTTATGTTGATTATCTGACTGAGTTAATCATTTCAATTAAAGTAGTACTCTGATTAAAGAAAATGGGAGCCATAATTAAATTGGACCTATTCACTCCCTCTAGGTCATTTTCAATCCTAAAGTAAATAATTATAATTGGTATCAGAGGGAGGTTCACTGAAAAAGGCATAACAGCCTAGTGAGAATGCAAAGGATTGCAAAGAAAGAAATATCATGGCCCAGAGGGAAAACAATTCCATTAAGCTCCCTGTCTGCTCCAAAGAAAACTTTGGAATATGGAAATAGAGTGTCAGATTATTCATGGAGGTAGCAGATCCAAGAATATACATAACTGTGATTGAAGGTCCTTTCATTCCCTTGAAAGTGTCAGTTCTTGATGCAAACATCTGTACACCCAAGACTTACATGTAGATGGATAAAGATGAAATCATTCTGGCCTCTATGGACAAATGTGCTCAGATTATTATAGTTAGTGCAATTGATGATTCCACTTCTCAGAATCTGATTCATTGCATTATAACTAAAGAAATGTGGGAGGCCTTGATAGTAAAAATGGAAGGTACTGAAGAAGTCAGAGATGATAGAAAATCTCTGCTAAATCAATAGTATGAAGCCTTCAGACAAGATAAAAAGGATTCAGTGGCAGACTATTTTGAAAAGTTCTTCAGAATAATAAACAACTTGAGGACTTATGGCAGAAAGTTTACTAACTATGAACTTAATGAAAAGTTCTTGAGGTCCCTGAACAAGGAATGAGACATCAAGATCTGTGCCAGAGGAGAAATGGGAAATTTAGCCAACATAGACCACCAGGCTCTATTTGGAAAGTTGTTTCCTCATGAGTTACAGCTTAATCTTAGAAAGTCTGAAGAAGAATCAGCCAGAGCACTCAATAGAGAAAAGACCTTGTCTCTAAAGGCCGAGTCATCCAAAAAAGTCAGAGAGAAGTCAATTCTCATAGAAAACTGGAAACTACCCCTGAGTGCTCAAAATCATCCTCAATAGAAGGAGAAATAAATGAGGAGGAACTGTCTTTCTTGTTTAAATAGTTCAAGAAGATGTTAATTAGAAGAAAATAAGCAAGATGGAAGGGTTCAACAGAGACTTTTCTCACAAAAAGATCAATCATCCAGAGAAACCTAGTGTTGATGCACGAAAATGCAAAGGGGGTCGAGCAACACATGCTAACAGTTCGAGCACAGGGGAATAGAAAGGGAAAGAGAGACTACGAGTAATAGTCTACTAACCAGACGAGAGCAAGAAGAACAGCAGGGCCGCGAACCATGGCAACAACAGACTTCGCCCGTCGTGGCCTGAATGCCTCTCTA
Source organism: Platanthera guangdongensis (assembly GCA_039583875.1). NCBI lineage: Eukaryota > Viridiplantae > Streptophyta > Magnoliopsida > Asparagales > Orchidaceae > Platanthera > Platanthera guangdongensis. The sequence goes on from CM077151.1 coordinate 109,061,020, forward strand.
GCGACGGGCTTTTCTTTGACTGAAGAAGGGTTTGATTACAAGTGAAGGAAAAGAGGAAGAGGCAAGAGCTGAGCAAGCTGGAGTCTGCAAAGCACGAAATTCGAGTCTGCAGCCTTTAACAAGTAGTTTCCTGGGCACGAGTCAACGTACCTTTGGTGCACCACTTCCCCCCTATTTATAGGATGGGGGACTGCCCAAACGGGCAGGGGTAAAATAACCGACTTCCCGGGGTACAGGAGAACCGGGCAGCGGTGACGGGAAGCAAAAAAAGAAAGAACACACCAGTCCACGCAAAATGGGCGGACTGGGCTCGCGGGGAAGAGCTTCCATCTACTGCAGGGCATGATCCTACCGGAGGATGGCGGCCTGGGCGGACTGGGCAATACGTCCGCCAAAGTGAAATCATTCCAGAGATCGAAGGCGTAGCGAATTGGGCGGACGGAGCATGGAGTCCGCCGCTGGGGGATAAGCCTTGGGATGGCTGATTGCAGCTGCTCCTGCCGATCATGGCGGACTGGCGAACCGCGTCCGCCTATGATAAGCCAGGGACCTTAGAACTATGCCGAGTCGCCGAGCCATGTAGATTGCCAAATTGAGTCCGCGGATAGTGAAACAGGACCTTGGCATCTTGTAGGTGTTGCGGACTGAGGGGTTAACATAATCCCCGCACATTTTTAAGTTTCCAAAAAACTTCGAAAATGTTTTCTTAACCGCCGAGTCCGCGAGCCTCATTAATGCTATCAGTGCTATAAATATTGCTGGAGGGCCTGGAACTGTTACAAATTCCGATCGACACGGGGCTATATTCACCGCTTGCGGTCTCCACTTTGCAGTCCGGCATGGCAAGGCTTGGTGCTTTCTTCACTAGTATTGCTGCAAAAAGCGAGAAGACAATAACGCCAAAGAAAACTAAGAAAATAATGAAGAGAGCGACGAGAGGGGAGCTTGTCCGCTCTACTGGAGAGAGTTCCGATAGCCGGAAGCCTGCTGAGAAAGCAGTCTGCCATGCTGATATATCTGTGCGCGAGAAGGAGGATGCTGCCGTCTCTCACGCTGAACAGCCGTTGAGAAGTGAGAAGTCATTAAATCTGTCTGACACCGCCCCCACTGAAAAAACCGCGAACTTGGTGGATACGGTTTGCGAAAATAATGAGACCGAAGTGTCATCCCCTAACGCACAGGAGCCCATTGTTATCATTGATGAAGATAGGCGGTCTGCGGGAGAAGAAGTTGGGAAAATGTGACTTCAAAGGCATCAGTTGCTGCAAACCTTGAGACGGTCCGCGAGAGCCAGCCAGATTTGGGGAAGGCTGCCGCGGACTCTGCTGAGAAAAGGGGCCCCTCTGGAAAGAAGAGGAAGAGAGACAAGTTGATTTTGGCTAAGCGGGTTGAAAAGAAGCTGCGAGCGATGAAAGAGAAAAATATCTCTGTACGGACTGGAGATGTGGACTTGCAGCACAGGCCGCATGAAAAAGAAGTTCCTGAAAGCGACTTAGTTACACCGGAGGCCCAAATCTAGGGAGACAATTCCCTCTGCACGGTCAGTTTGTCCACAGATGAGATACTAGATTCCATAGATGTCGACCAACTTGATCTCATCAATGAATCCTTGCTGAGTGCACTGCAACCTGAGGTGGAAATCCTTGGGGTTCAGAGCGGCGAGATCCCCTCTTTATCCGCTGCTGAGGAGAAAGAGAAGCAAAGACTGAAAGAGAAGATAGCGGAGAAGAAGAAATAGATCGCTGCCCATGTAGCTACTATCGAGGCGGCCTCGAAGCAGGCCGCGGCGGACAAAAATGCTGAGGATCTGCAAACTGCCGCAGAGCTGTTGCGGACAGGTAACCTTCAACTGGCGCCTAAATATTTTAAGCGTCAGTGGCTTTACAAGTCGCCGCAGTGGAAGTCAAGACCGATCAAGATAATCATCGAGACTGATGATATTGTTGTTTCAACAAGCTCTGCTGCTGAAAAAAGAATCAAAGTCCATCGAGAATGGAAGAAACGGTTAAGCGCCTTTGACCCGGAGAGGGCAAGACGGCCTATCTTCAATAGCCGGCAACTCGCTGCTGCTTTTTCCAAAAGTGATCTTTTATCCTGATACTTTGAGTCCGCTGCGGACTGTATTTGAATGTGAAATTGACCTTCTTTGTTGCATGTAGAAATTCACCACCGGGCTCTATCGAGAGTGGCGAGATTGTGGTTACACCGAATACCGGTGTTGACGCGGGCTCGCATGATGAGTCCGCAAGAGGTGAGAAGTCAAGCCTGAATAATATCAGAGAGTTAGAAAAGAGGTTTCAAGCTGAAATTCAAGAGATTAGAGCGGAGTTAAAGAAGGCGGAAGTGCGCAAGAAGGCATCCGTGGAGCGCGAGAAAGCCTTAAAGGATTAGATCGCCAGCATCTCAAGGGCGCTGGAGAGGTCTGATAGGGAGAAGAAGAGGCTTGTTGATGATGTCCGCTTCTATAAAGGAAAGAACTTGGCGATAGCAAGGTAAGAGAAAGGGAAGCGGGCTGCCGAGGTTGCTGAACAGAGATCGTGATTGCCAGATCGCGTCGCTCCGGAGGAGGCAACACCAATAGGTGGTGGCCAACATTCCGCAGACGAAGAGCCGAGGCCGGCAATGGAGCCGATGATTCCCCTGAGTCGGGTAGACCGGGAGGCCGCTCACATGAACCGGACCATCAACTCTATTCATCACCACATCTGCCGGTTGTATAGCGAAGTTCTTCAAATAAGCGACCAGGCAGCACACCTGTGTAGGGACAGGACAGAGAGGATGACGCGAACTGACAATAAGGGCCGTTGAGTCCGCAAAACTGCAAACTATTCGATTTGTTGATGTATAATTATTTGTGATTTTAAACAATGCTCTATGATGTGGCTTGTGATGTTGTAGTGTTTTATGCGGACTAAATTAGATATCCGCACATTCTATTAACCGCTTTTGTGATCTGTGACGAACTGGGCGGACTAATGCTGCGTCCGCATTTCAACTAATCCTGCAGGAGGGATGCGAGTTAGTGGACTGAAAACCATGTCCGCTTATTTTTGTACTTGAACTTTGCTTGGCAGGTACTGGACTGGAAGCAGCAGTGTGAATTTAAGTTTGTATCCGCGTTATTTTTAATTTTTTTTGCTGCATGAACAATTGGATTATGGCGGATTATGCGGACTGAATAAGCGAGATGCGCGGCCTGGCCAAAAAGCTGTCAGGCCTCACTACTATAAATATAGCCCCGTTGCTTCTACTATGCAGGGAAACAGGTGTAGCTGAAGACCATGCGGCCTGTCAAGATGGTGTCCGTCAGGACTGACACTGCGGTTGCTTTCCATGCTGCCGACCACAGAAAATGCACACTAACGGAGGCCGATCTTGAGGCCTTTATTGAAAGAAAAATGGCGGACTCTAACTTGCTTGTCCGCCTTCCCGCCCATGAGGAAAGATTAAAATTTTCAACGGCGACCTAGATCGCCATACCCATCGATCACTTCAACAGCGGATTCAAATTCCCATTATTATGGGAGATTGCTAAAATATTCGAACACTATGGGATGGTGCCGGGCCAGCTTGCTCCTAACACCCTTGCCGCCATTTGCAGCTTTATTTCTCATCTGCGGTCTGATAAGATTGCCTTCTCAATGAACATTTTCCGCAAAATGTTCTAAGTCCGCTCAATAACATCGTCCGGAGGCTGCCCTTATAAAGGAGTGATCTACTTATACTGCAGAGGAATGAAGGTCGTGTGTCTTCCTATTGAGATCCATAACTGGACCTCAAGGTTTTTGATCTTCGAAGGCGGCCTGGGTTCGCACATACTTATCCGCAAGAGCGCGCGGACTCCGCTTTCAAGAGTGTCCTGCTGGATGAGACGGAGTCCGCCATTGTCAAATTTCTTGCTGATGCCCGGCTTGACATCGAGTACTACATCCCGCTGTTGGCGAGCCTGGCGGGTGTTTCGCGTGAAGAAAGTAAGCTTCTGTGGACTTATGGTTTTTATCTGCAGGGACCTGTGTGTTTACCGTTCTTTTCTTGCAACGACCTTGGCTGTGCCCGGCAACCTGCCACAGACGCCCAGCGGATTCACACCTACTCAAAGGGAAAGGAAACAAGAGATCACAAGAAAGTGGAAAGAAGAGGGGGATCCCGCGGCGGAGTATTCCTCTTCCGAAAGCTTTGCGATGCAGGGCTTTGGCAACCGACAGAAGGATTTGATGGGGAACCCGATGATCCACTGGCACAACAAGAACAAGCATGTCTGCCTGTTGACAGCACTTGCATCGTGGAAAAGTTCGAAGATAACCCGCCATGCTCATGTCGCGATCTCCGCGCTTTATGGGAAGCGCAACTTGAGCGACTTGAAGAAGATTACTGCTGCCGATCTCCCTCTGCTGGCCTCCTAAGCAAGTGCGAACAGCATGGTGACAATCCACTTTGTTTGTTCCTGTTGAAGTATTAGACCGGGCGGCTTAGCGGTCTAATCCAGCGGTTTGTTGACCGAGCGGCTTAGCGTTCTGATCCAGCGGTTTGTAAACCGGGCGGTCTATCGGTCTACCTCTGCGGCCTGTTCTATCCTGCTGGAGTTGCCGAGCGGTTAACCCATCTGTCTAACTGCGCGGCCTGTGCGGTCTCCATTATTCTAGCCGCTCAGTACTGTAAATGTTTAGTCCCACATTATTTGTATACTCTCTTTTTATCTCCTCCATTCTATATAAGGGAGGTCATACCTTTGTAAATGATATCTTTTTTGGATAATAAAATTCAATTATTCAAAAGTTTATTCGCTTGTTCTCTACTTTTTGCTTCTTTCCGCTACTTTCTAACATGGTATCAGAGGGCACGGTCATTTCCTCCTGATTCTGTGCGCTCTCTGTTGTTCGCGGCTTGTTTTCCGCATTCTGCGACTTGATTCGCGGCTTGCCTTCTCTTCTGTCCGCGCGGCTTGTTTCTATCCGCGCGGCTTGTTTCTGTTCGCTGCCCTGTTCGCGCGGCTTGCTTCTTCTTGGTTCTCTTCTCCTACTGTTCTTTGTCGCCGCGACCTGTTTCTTGTCGCCGCACTCCTTGTTCTTTCCTGCCGCTCCGACTTCCTAGTCGTTGCGGTCTATCCGCGTATGTTGTCTCTTTACTCGCGGGTTGCTGCTGTGATCTGCCTGACCGTGCGGGTTGTTCCTTTCTCACCCGCATCTTGGTCGCGGTCACCTGCTCTTCTCCTCTCTTCTGTTCGCTCAGCCTTTTCAGTCTGCGCGACCTCTTCCCCGCTGTGCCTTTGACCGCTTTCTAGCAGCTGCTGTGATCTGCCTGACCGTGCGGGTTATACCTTTCTTACCCGCATCTTGGTCGCGGTCACCTGCTCTTCTCCTCTCTTCTGTTCGCTCGGCCTTTTCAGTCCGCGCGACCTCTTCCCCGCTGTGCCTTTGACCTCTTTCTAGCCGCTGCTGTTCGCGCGGCTTCTTCTGTTTCCTAACCGCTCCTGTTCGCGCGGCTTCTTCTGCTTGACAGGTTCCATGACTACCTCCGGTCTCACCACTACTCCTGCAGCTCCTTCTCCTCCTCCTCCTTCGGGCAACCTTGGCACCCTTTCCAAGCTTGTTGGCTCCAACTATCCCGATTGGAGCGTTTCTTTCACCTTTCTGCTTCGTTCTCAACGCAAGCGTCATCACCTCACCGATGACCCTCCTCCTCACACCTCTCCTGAGTTTGATGACTGGGATGCGAGTGATGCTCTTGTTCGCACCTGGCTGGCCAACAGCCTCTCTGATGAGTGCCTTCCCGTCATTCGCCATGATGAGACGGTCAAGGCCGCCTGGCTTCACCTCGCTGCTCTCTATTCTAAGGGGGGCCAGACATCCCACATTTATACTCTCTATGAGGACCTCTTCGCCCGCCCTTCCATGTCACCGGCTGCGGCTTATCAGCAGGTTCAGGCTCTTGGTGCTGAAATCCTCCAGAATCGCCCCTTCTCCGCGGACTTGGCCGACCAGCACAAACACTTCCAAGAACTCCTGGTTGTTTGTTATCTTCTTCGTCTTCCTGACTCTTATGATATGATCCGCCAGCAGATCTTGGGTGAGGCGGAATCTCCTACTTTGGATGCCACTGCGGCTCGCATTGCCGCTGTTACTTCGCTCCTCCAACGGCCTCTGTTGGCCTCCCCCCCCTTCGCCGGACTCCTTTGCTCACCAAGCTCAGAGGGGGGGCCCTAGTGGCCGTGGCTCCTCTGGCGGACGGGGTTCCTCCCGGTTCCTCTGCTCTCACTGTGGTCATACTGGCCATACTGTTGACCGCTGCTGGCAGAAACATCCTCGTCTTCGCCCTTCCAGTGATGCTCCTTCTTCGGCCTCCGCCTCTTCTAGGCCGTCTGCCTCTGTGGCCACGACATCAGGTAGTGCCCACGTCGTTACCCAAGGTAAATGGCTGATTGACTCCGGTGCCACCAATCATATGACGGGCAACCCTCATTGCTTCTCCCGTCTTGAGACCCATGACCGCTTACCCCCAGTTCGTGTGGCAGATGGTTCCCCGTCCCCGGTTCATGGGACGGGCATGGTTCAACTCACTCCATCGCTTTGCTTGGAGGATACCCTCTATGTCCCGAAGTTCCCGTGCAATTTGTTATCCGTTACTACTTTATGCCGGCAACTTCAGTGCTCCGTCTTATTCACTCCCACTACTTGTTCTTTTCAGGACCCGAGGACCCAGCGGACGATTGCTACTGGGACTGAGAGCGGCGGCCTCTACTTCCTCGACGATGTTTCCGCTCTCTCTGCCTACTCCTCCTCCACCGATCTCCTTCAGTGGCATCTTCGTCTTGGACATCCTCCTCCTCGGCTTATTCATCAGCTTCTGCCCCACTTACCTCCTACCAGTTCTCCGCTCAACTGTGATGCGTGTCAGCTTGGCAAACATCATCGCTCCTCCTTCCCACCGAAGCAAGGCCGTGGCTACTCTCGCATTTTTGATCTTATTCATTCTGATGTATGGGGTCCTGCTCCTACCCTCACAGTTGGTCGGGGCAGTTCCTATTTTGTCACTTTTATCGATGATTTTACTCGATGTACCTGGGTGTATCTATTAAAAGATCGCTCTGAACTATTTTCTGTTTGGCAATCATTTTACTTTATGATTAAGACTCAATTTGATATTTCTATTAAAGTCTTACGTTCTGATAATGCCAAGGAGTATCTCACTCATGAGTTCTCCGCGTTCTTTCACAAACATGGCCTCCTTCATCAAACGACTTGTGTTTACACCTCCCAGCAGAATGGGGTGGCAGAGCGTAAAAACCGTCACCTGCTTGATGTTGCGCGTACTCTCATGACGCAGATGCACGGCCCTCGCTCCTACTGGGGCTACGCGGTGCTCCTCGCCTGCTATCTCATCAATCGCCTTCCCTCCACGGTTCTCCACGGCCAGACTCCCTTCTCCCTTCTCTACCCCCATCAGGAACCTTTTCCTCTTCCACTCCGTGTCTTTGGCTGTACGGCCTTTGTTCACGCTCCCTCCGCTACCTGCGATAAGCTTTCCCCCCGTTCCACCAAGTGTGTCTTTTTGGGGTACTCTACCACTCAAAAGGCTATTGCTGCTTTGACCCCCTTCTCCGCAAGCAGTTTTTCTCCGCCGATGTGACTTTTTTCGAAAATGCTTCCTATTTCTCTCCTCCCGCTTCTCTTCCTTCTCTTCCTTCTGATATCTCCGTTCCTTCCACACCTCTCCACGTTTTCCCACCTTCGTCTCCTCCTCCACCCACTCCTTCCCAGTCCGTCTCTCCACCCACCCCTCCACCATCCTCTCCGCTGCCGTCTCTCTCTAGTCCCGGGCCAGCCTTCTCCGCCACGGACGCTCCGGTCGCTGACGCTCCCGTCGTCGATGCTCCCGTTGACCTGGATGTTCCCATTGCCCTTCGCAAAGGGGTGCGGGCGTGTACTCAACACCCGCTCACGGCTGTTGTTTCCTATGATCAGCTTTCTCCTTCTCGCAGGTGTTTTGCCTTGGCTATCTCTGCTACTTCTACTCCCCGTACCTACCAGGAGGCTCTTGCTCTCCCTCATTGGAAGTCTGCCATGGATGAGGAGATGGCTACTCTTACTGAACGGGGTACCTGGACCCTGGTTCCTCCTCCCGTGGGCACTGATGTGGTTGGATGTCGCTGGGTCTTCGTTGTGAAGTTTCGCCCCGACGGCACTGTGGATCGCTACAAAGCCCGGCTGGTGGCCAAGGGCTTTACTCAGACTTATGGCGTTGATTATTTTGATACCTTCTCTCTGGTTGCTCGCCTCAGCACCATCCGGGTTCTCTTTTCTGTGGCTGTTAACCGGGCTTGGGCTATTTCCCAGCTTGATGTGAAGAATGCCTTTCTCTATGGCGATCTTCAGGAGGACGTCTATATGGCGCAACCTCCTGGGTATGTTGCTCAGGGGGAGACACGTGTCTGTCATTTGAAGAAGGCCATTTATGGCCTAAAGCAGAGCCCTCGGGCATGGTTCGACAAATTCAGTGGTATTGTGGCTACCATCGGCTTTCAAAGGAGTTCGGCCGATCACTCCTTATTCATTCGCAAAACGGCCTCGGGACTGGTGGTTTTGGCTGTATATGTGGATGATATTCTCCTTACTAGCGATGACCGAGATGGGGTGGACTTGACGAAGAAGCACCTCCGTCAGCACTTGGTCACGAAGGATATGGGCTCCCCAAAATACTTTTTGGGGATAGAAATCTCTCGGAAACTTGACTCCTTGGTTCTCTCTCAACGGAAGTATGCACTTGATCTTCTACGAGAAGCAGGATTGACAGGTGCCAAACCAGCTCGTTTTCCCATGGCTGTTGGAGAAGACAAAACGTGGACGGATGATTCGCCTCTTCTATCTGATGTCACACGGTACAGACGTTTGGTAGGCAAACTCATCTATCTCACGGTGACTAGACCCGACATCGCCTACGCTGTAGGCAAGGTCAGTCAGTTTATGCAAGCTCCTAGGGAGTGCCATCTTCAGTCCGCCCTGATGATTTTAGAGTATATCAAAGCAGCACCGGGCAGAGGATTACTCTTTCATAGGAATGGTCATCTGAGGGTTGAGGCCTACTCAGATTCAAGTTATGTGGATGACAAAGGCGATCGTAAATCCACATCAGGTTTTTGTACCTTTGTTGGAGGTAATCTCGTGAGTTGGAAGAGCAAGAAACAGTCCGTTGTTTCCAGATCCAGTGCCGAAGCAGAATATCGGAGTATGGCGTCAACCACGTGTGAGTTAAAGTGGTTGCGGGCTCTCATGCTTGACCTGGGCGAGGTATATGACTGTCCTCTCCCTATGTTCTGTGACAACAAGGCCGCTATACACATATCCAGAAATCCGGTCTTCCATGAGAGAACAAAGCATATAGAGGTTGACTGTCACTTCATTCGGGAAGAGATTTTGAAGAAACATATTTGTACTCCTTTTGTCACCTCTGACAAAGAGTTGGCAGATATCTTCACCAAGCCGGTTTCTACTTCCTTCTTCCGCATTTGTGACAAGCTGGGCATGATTGATATCTATGCTCCAGCTTGAGGGGGAGTGTTGAAGTATTAGACCGGGCGGCTTAGCGGTCTGATCCAGCGGTTTGTTGACCGAGCGGCTTAGCGGTCTGATCCAGCGGTTTGTAAACCGGGCGGTATATCGGTCTACCTCTGCGGCCTGTTCTATCCTGCTGGAGTTGCCGAGCGGTTAACCCATCTGTCTAACCGCGCGGCCTGTGCGGTCTCCATTATTCTAGCCGCTCAGTACTGTAAATGTTTAGTCCCACATTGTTTGTATACTCTCTTCTTATCTCCTCCATTCTATATAAGGGAGGTCATACCTTTGTAAATGATATCTTTTTTGGATAATAAAATTCAATTATTCAAAAGTTTATTCGCTTGTTCTCTACTTTTTGCTTCTTTCCGCTACTTTCTAACAGTTCCCTGGCCAGGGTCCTACTCAGACAAAACGAGCAACTTCAAGAAGAAAAATGGGTGCTCAAGGAAAGAAACGCGCGGCTAGGGAAAAAGGTCGCTCAGCAAAAGGAAGAGCTGGGGGTAAGCTATATTTGCAGCGGTCTCAGTCTGAAGTCTGCCGCGAACTGATGTTTGTGCCTTTGTTTCTTGCAGGTCGCCTATAACTTGGAAAATGATAATTTCCAAGCCGCTATGCTCCACTTTGTGAAGGGAACCGTTGAGATCGCTATCGAGCGATTTGTCCGCGGCGGCTTCGCAAAGGAAGGGGTGGACGGTGTTCCTTTCCTGCAGCTCTTTCCTGAGTTAAAAGAGCAGGTTGCGGCGATGGAGCGGGCTGCCAAAGGAAAAGACGTCATTGTTGAGGAGGAAGAAGAAGAAGAAGAAAGACAAGAAGAAGCAGAACAAGAAGATGAAGGCGAAGAAAAAGGTGGAGAAGCCAAGTCAATAATAGCTGACGACACTGGTTTAAGTCAACAAGGCGGAGAACAGTCCGTGGAGTCCGACACCTCTGCATCTTCCTCTGTTGGTAAGAGCTCGCATAGCGAGTCCGCGACAAGCACTGGTTCAGATGGCAGCAGTGGAAGTGGCTCGGGGGGCTATTCTCCGGAGATTGATGTCAAGAGCCTAAGTCCTAAACTCCCTGCAGAGAAGAAACAGAAGATCGCAGAGGCTGACTAATGTATTTTTGTTTTTTTACTTTTGTAAATAGAGCGGACTCAAGTTTGCAGTCCGCCGAATACATGAAAGATGTAACTTGATTTTTGATCAAATAGAAAAGGATATTCCGGTATCAGTGTGTCTCCTGCAATGTTCTCTATTTTTTGTACTGACGCAGTTAAGTTCGATCTCCATGTAACAGTCCGCGTGATGCAAAGACCATCCATACTGTATAAGTTTCTGATTTGCTAATTAGGAAATCACATTTAATAACTCGACCACTGTCCGCTGTAAAAAGGATGAAGTTTAATTGGTTGTCGAAAAGTTCAGGCGGACTCTGACGAGTTCCAATTAACAGTCTGCGATTCTCTTTGTCAATAAATCTTATAAGATTAATGATAACAAGCATGGTTGCCTTATATTTACTATCAACTGCGAGCTGAAAAGATCAACCGGGAACCAATCCTGCGGACTGGGCGGCTATAATTTCACAGTTCGCACATATTCTAATAGAAATGATCTATAACTTGTGGCCAAGCGGGCAGGTGCGGCCGGAGCGGCATAACTTTTCTCACCGGGGCACAAGCTATACGATCAACCAAAGGAAAATTGGCAGACTGAGCGGATACCGAAAATGCAGTCAGCACTAAGTAGATGAAATGATCTATAGCTTGTGGCCAAGCAGGCAGGTGCGGCCGGAGCGGCATAACCTTTCTCAACGGGGCACAAGCTATACAATCAACCGAAGGAAAATTGGCGGACTAAGCGGATACCAAAAATGCAGTCCGAACTAAATAGATGAAATGATCTATAGCTTGTGGCCAAGCGGGCAGGTGCGGCCGGAGCGGCATAACGTTTCTCACTAGGGAACAAGTTATACGATCAACCCAAGGAAAATTGGCGGACTGAGCGGATACCAAAAATGCATTCCGCACTGAATAGATGAAATGATCTATAGCTTGTGGCCAAGCAGGCAGGTGCGGCCTGAGCGACATAACTTTTCTCACCGGGGCACAAGCTATACGATCAACCCAAGGAAAATTGGCGGACTGAGTGGATACCAAAAATGCAGTCTGCACTAAATAGATGAAATGATCAATAGCTTGTGGCCAAGCGGGCAGGTGCGGACGGAGCGGCATAACTTTTATCATCGGGGCACAAGCTATACAATCAACCCAAGGAAAATTGGCGGACTGAGCGGATACCAAAAATGCTGTCCGCACTAAATAGATGAAATGATCTATAACTTGTGGCCAAGCGGGCAGGTGCGGCCGGAGCAGCTTAACTTTTCTCACCGGGGCACAAGCTATACGATCAACCCAAGGAAAATTGGCGGACTGAGCGGATACCAAAAATGTAGTCCGCACTGAATAGATGAAATGATCTATAGCTTGTGGCCAAGCGGGCAGGTGCGGCCGGAGCGATATAACTTTTCTCACCGGGGCACAAGCTATACGATCAACCCAAGGGAAATTGACGGACTGAGCGGATACCAAAAATGCAGTCTGCACTGAATAGATGAAATGATCTATAGCTTGTGGCCAAGCGGGCAGGTGCGGCCGGAGCGGCATAACATTTCTCACCAGGGCACAAGCTATACGATCAACCCAAGGAAAATTGGCGGACTGAGCGGATACCAAAAATGCAGTCCGCACTGAATAGATGAAATGATCTATAGCTTGTGGCCAAGCGGGCAGGTGCGGCCGGAGCGACATAACTTTTCTCACCAGGGCACAAGCTATACGATCAACCCAAGGAAAATTGGTGGACTGAGCGGATACGAAAAATGCAGTCTGCACTGAATAGATTCCCTGTGAAGAGTAAGCTGCAGACTTGACGGAACGGTCCTCTGCCCTCTTTCCTGGCGTACAGTCTTAGTTGATCTTTTTGGCAGTTGCGGCCGGAGCGGCATAGCTTTCCTCCAAGATCAACCAGGTTGTGGGTCTCCTGCAGGCACTGCTTGAGGGTACCACAGAGTGTTCGAGGGTTACAAACTAAGATGATCCGTGGGTAGGTGCAGCCGGAGCGGCATAACTTTTCACACACGATCATCGAAGTTGTAACGATATCCCTAAAGTGGCATGGTAGAGCTTAAATCCCACCCTGTCCCTCCATAATGCAGAGGCGGGGTCAGGTACTAGCCATGATCCGAAGTTCAGTATCGTACCACACTAGAGCCTGTAAGCTCCCACTACATGGTGCGAAATCTCCCCGCAACATGTGGTCTTTGTGGTGTTACACTAATGACAACGGCTTTAGGGGAGGTTTGCTGAACTCGGCGATGTCTCCTGGTATCAAGCAACCGTTATCGATGTTCGGGAGAGAAAGAGAAAACATTAGGAAAAGTGTTAGTACGAATCCTTTGATTAATGAGAGGCTTTTGCAAAGTTAGCATAAGAGAGAAAAGAGAGTTCAAAGATAGAACCGTTTTGGAATCTTCCTTGCTCAGAGTGCTAACTTGTTATGTTTGAATAGATAAAACACTTGAAGAAGTGTTAGCAAGCAGCTTTTACTCATAATGATTCTTGAAGAGACTACATAGAATGGAAAAGAGAAGGTTCAGGAATAGAACCGTTTGAGATCATCTCCGCTCCATGTCTGTGGCATATCCTCTCCCTCGTATGTTTGCAAGCGGTAAGCGCCGCTCTTTAACGCTTCTTTGACAATGAAGGGGCCGGCCCAATTCGGGTTAAGTTTTCCAACTGAGCTAGCTCTTGCAGCAGCGTCAACTTTTTTAAGAACCAGATTTCCCACTTAAAAGTGTTTGATCCTTACGTTCTTATCAAAGTATCGGGCCATCCTTCTCTTGACTTCTTCCTGCCTTATTGCTGCTTTGTCTCTAATTTCCTCAATGTGTTCCAAGATGAATCTCATCTCTTCATTGTTCAGCTCAAGCCAGTCCTCAAAACCTTGCCTTGCAAGCAGAACTCTGGGTGATGGAATTTCAAACTCAACTGGAATGAGTGCTTCTGATCCATGAGAAAGTTTGAACGGAGTTTCACCAATTGTGGATGAAGGTGTTGTTCTTAAGGACCAGAGGACCGATGGAAGTTGATCAGCCCAGCTTCCTTTGAGATTCTATACTTTCTTCTTAAGTAAATTAAGGACCTGCTTGTTGGCTGCTTTAACTTGGCCATTACTCCCGGGATGATGGACTGATGCAAACCGCAGTTCTGTTCGGATCTGCTTGAAAAATCAATCATCTCTGCATTGTTGAACTTGGCCCGTTGTCGGTGATTATAGCCATTGGTATTCCATGTCGACAGACAATCTCTCCCCAAATGAAATTCCTGATGACCTGAGTTGTTGTCTTTGCCAATGCCTTTGCTTCAATCCACTTGCTAAAGTAGTCAATCATCACTATGATGAAATGTCGTTGTCAGCTTGCCATGGGAAAAGGACTAATGAGATTTATCCCCCAAACTGCAAAGGGCCAAGGAGTTGCAATTGATCTGAGTGACTGAGTAGCCTAGTGTGGAAGTGGAGCAAACTTCTGACACTGAACACACTTTCTAGCATAAGCCTCAGAGTCTCTCTTCATGGTGGGCCAGAAATATCCCTGCCGCAGGATCCGTCTTTCTAAAGTTTTTGCTCCCGAGTGACTTCCACACTCACCTGAATGAACTTCTTGCAAAAAAACTAGAGCTTCTTTTTCTGAAACACATCTGGCCATGGCAGAGAGGAATGTTATTATGTAGTGGATTCCTGCCACTAAGTAATAGTGAGCTGCTTTTATTCTGAACCTTTTCTGATCTCTGATTGAATGATGAAAGTTCATTATTGATAGATAAAGAATGAATGGGTCCATCCAGGAGGGACACTGATCAACCTGCATCAACTCTCCTTCCTCCACTGCCGGGAGGAAGAGTTCGGAAGTTGTTCCTCCTGATGGCAGTCCATACTTGGCAAGAACATGTGCCTCCTCATATTCTGTTCTAGGGATGTGCTCAATGGTAAAGCTTTTGAATTTGCCGACTTCTATTTTCACAAGAGCAAGATATTTCTTCAAGATCGTCTCCCTGTCTCAAAGTTACCAAGGACTTGTGACGCCATCACCAGAGAATCAGTCTTGATATGAACTTGATCAATTCCGAGTTCTCTTGCAAGTCTCAAGCTTGCTAGCAAAGCTTCATACTCGGCTTGGTTATTGGTCACAGGAAAATAAAACTTGATGGCCTGCTCCAGTTTTATGCCGTTTGGGTTGATCAGAACCACTCCTGCTCCAGAAGAATTTTTTCCTGAGGCACCATCAACATAGATGGTCCAAGCCAAAGGAGACCTTTCTGCTTGATCAGAACTGGACTCTGCTGTGTCAATCAGGAAGTCTGCTAGAACTTGAGCTTTGATGGCTGTCTTGGGCACATAAGAAATTTCAAATTCACTCAGTTCTATTACCCATTTGGCTAATCTACTAGAATGCTCCGGTTTTTCCAACACACTTTTCAAAGGATGATCAGTAAAAACTCGAATTGAGTGCGCCTGGAAGTACGGATGGAGTCTGCGAGCAGACATGACTAGTGCCAAGGCTAACTTTTCCAGAATCGGATATCGTGTCTTTGCACTTTTTAGAATATGGATAACATAATAGACCAGGAATTGTTTCCTGCTCTCTTCTCGAAGAAGAACAGAGCTGACTGCCTCAGGGCCAACTCCTAAGTACAAGAAAAGCATCTCCCCTAACTGCGGACAATGGAGCAGAGGTGTTGAAGTTAGCTGCTTCTTCAACTGCTCAAAGTCCTGAGAACATTCTTCTGTCCATTCAAACTTGGACGCTCCTCGAAGGGTTTTAAGGAAAGGAGCACTCTTGTCTCCAACTCGCGAGAGGAACTTCGCAAGACCTGCTAACCTCCCCCCTAACTGTTGAACTTCCTTAGGTTAATGGGGGGAGGCATATCAAGATTAGCTTTTACTTTGTCTGGATTAGGGGCAAGTCCCTCTGGAGTAAGGAGATGACCAAGGAACTTCCCCTTACTCACCCCAAAGGTGCACTTCAACGGGTTGAGCTTCATTTTATATCTACATAGAGTAGAGAATGCATCTGCTAGATCTTGTAAGTGCAGCGAAAAAGACTTACTCTTGATCAAGAGGTCGTCTACATATACTTCTAAGTTCCTCCCTTTCTGTTGCTTAAATACACGGTCCATCATGCACCGGTAGGTTGCACCAGCATTTTTAAGCCCAAAGGGCATCACAAGGTAACAGTAGCAACCATCATTGGTAATGAATGACGTATGAGGAACGTCAGGTTTATGCATTCTTATTTGGTGATAACCAAAAAATGCATCTAAAAAACTCATAAAGGAGTACCCTACCGCAGATTCAACTAAAGAATCTATCCGAGGCAAGGGGTAACAATCTTTGGGGCATGCTTTATTAAGTTTTGTAAAGTCTACACACATGCGCCACTTCCCTCCTGGTTTATTAACCATTACAACATTGGATATCCAGGTTGGGTATTGAATTTCACTAATGAAATTTGCCTTGAGGAGCTTCGCGACCTCCTCTCTTATTGGTTCAGTAAGCTTCGTTGCCATATCTCTTTTCTTCTGCTACACAGGTTTGAAGTCAGGATCAACATTAAGGTGGTGGCAAGCAACATCCGGATCCACGCCCGACATGTCCTCCGCTGACCAGGAGAAGACATCCAGGTTCTTCAGCAAGCAAGAGATCAGCTCGGCCTTCTGATCTTCAGGCAATTCCGAGTTGATGGAGAGCTTTCTCTCCTCCCCCTCAGCAATGAGGACTCCTTGCATCACCTGGGCAGGTTCCAGGTGAGCTCCTCCATCAGCAGCAGTTTCTGAACTTGGAGAGGCTTCTGCAACTGCTGCTGGAGCAATGGAAGGACTGGCATCAACCATGTTAACAGTGCAAACATAGCACTCCCTTGCTCTCCTTGGGTCACTCCTGACCCGGCACATCCGTCCATCGGTGAAAAACTTGATCGCGAGGTGGTAAGTTGAGACCACCGCTTGAGACTTATTCAGCAAGGGTCTGCCGAAGATGGCGTGATAACTGGTGGGAGCGTCAACCACTATGAACTGAACATGCTTGGTTGCCCCTCCAAGCTTTACTGGAAGGGTGATGCTTCCTTCAACTTCTTTTCTCTCCCCAGATAAGCCGTAGAGTGGCCCGTCGGTGGAAAGAAGAGGCTTTCCAGTCTTCAGGGCCTCAAAGGTTGATTTAAATAGCAGGTTGACTGAGCTTCCAGTATCAATGAGGATCCTATCAACCGTGAAATCCCCAATAACAGCCTTAATCACAACTGCATCATTGAATGGATTTGTTGTTTGGGGCAGATCAGCTTGGCCAAAAGTGATGACCTCACTTGGCGGTGTTGTGGAAGAGGAAGAGGCCACCTCTGCTGGAGTGACCCTTGCGATTGAGGACTTCCGAGTAAACTCGGCTCCTGCCCCACCATGAATAAAGAAGAGTCGTCCCAGGACTCCTTCATCATCTGCATCGAAGCATTCAACCGGAATGTTGATTGGCCCCAGACGGCCTTCGTCCTATACCTCCACACATTCTTGATAAGTTTCAGCTACCTCCTTGCCTTTGGAGGTGGACGGGTTTGAAGAAGAGTCTTTCTTGCTCAAATCAATCTTGCCCTCAACAAGCAGTTTCTCTATTAGCAGACGAAGGGCTTTGCAATCTTCGGTCAAGTGACCCTTCTCTTTGTGGAACTGGCAGAAATGCGCGTTGTTCCTTGGCCTCCACTCTCTCTGAGGCCCTTATTTCTTCTCTTCCGATTTCTTCTACAAGATCTGGATGACTTCGTCAAGATCCAGACCTGTAATCTCCTCCACGGAGTTAGTATCACACCGGCTCGGAGCAGGCAGGGCCGCTTGCTGGAGGATGGGAAGCGCTTACAGCAGTATGGCGGGAGTGGCGGCCAACGGCAGTCTCTGATCTTAAAACTATTGATGGCCGAGAAAGGGTTTCTTGTGGTGGAAATTCCGGCCCCTTTGAGAAGGAGGCTGGAAATCTGGGCGAGGGGGTTTGCTGTGATGGTGGTTGCTATGAGAAGAAGAGCCGGATGCATCCCTTCCTTCAGACTTAGCTGTCAGGGATGAAACATATGTGGGGTTGGCGTTCTCGCCTTCGATGAAGCGATTAATCATGACGAAGAACTCCTGGTATGTTGCCGGTGACTTTGTTGTTGCTTTAAATTTTAAGGGGCCTTCTCAGAGGCCATGAATCATGGCAACCTTATAGTAGTCGGGGTTCACGTTCCTTACCCCCTGAATCTCTTTCTGGAAGCGATCAACGAACCGTGCAACTGATTCGTTGTCCCTTTGCTTGATTTCGAAGAGAGCGGCCGGTCCATATTTTCTCTTTCTTGAGGTAGCAAACCTCAGCAACAGTTCGCTGCGAAGCTCAGCGAAGGAAGATATCGTGCCCGAAGGCAGATCATAAAACCACTCTCTCGCCGGTCCTTCGAGAGTGGTAAACAAAATTTTGCACTTGATGGCGTCGGAGAGGCATCTCAGTGCAACTGCCCCTTCAAACGCTTGGAGGTGGGAGACTGGACCAGTCTCCCCTGAGTAGAATAGAAGGAGAGGTTCCCTAAAGTTTCTTGGAGCCGACTCCCATCGGATTTGATCGACGAAGGGAGACCGAGTCTCAAACTCAGCATGGTAAAAGTGGTGGACTGAAGCTGGGGAGTCCGCGGTCTCGGCGGACTGGCGATCAGCGAAATGGAGCTGGCAGGCAGGAGTGCCCCTGGCTGCTTCTCTGAAAAAATACATGAAAGAGGCGAACTACTCCTCCTGAGGGAGCAGAGGGGCGACGGACTTGACAGGATTGCGAGGAGTGACTGGAGATTGACGAAGCAGAGTTTGGCGAGCTGGAGTCTGGAGGACTGGCGAGTCCGCAGGTTCTGCTGCGGCCTGGGGTGCAAGCCGTTGGGTTAACATAAGCAAGGCTTGGCTGATTGTGTCAAGACGTTGATCAGTCTGCCTGCGGGATTGCTCGGCCTCAAAGCGAGCTTGCTCGATTGCATCCCAAAGAGAATCCTCCGAAGAGCTGGAGCGGTCTGAGTAGCAAGCTCGACGGTCTGACATGTCTGTTCACTGTATTCGAAATACTACTCGAATCTGAAGGTCGCGTGTTAACTCTTGATGCATGAAAATGCAAAGGGGGTCGAGCAACATAAGCTAACAGTTCGAGCACAGGGGAATAGAAAGGGAAAGAGAGACTGCGAGTAGTAGTCTACAAAGCAGATGAGAGCAAGAAGAACAACAGGGCCGCGAACCACGGTAACAACAGACTTCACCTGTCGCGGCCTGAATGCCTCTCTAGCGACGGGCTTTTCTTTGACTGGAGAAGGGTTTGATTACAAGTGAAGGAAAAGAGGAAGAAGCAAGAGCTGAGCAAGCTAGAGTCCGCAAAGCACGAAATTCAAGTCCGCAGCCTTTAACAAGTAGGCTCCTGGGCACGAGTCAGCGTGCCTTGGGTGCACCACCTCCCCCCTATTTATAGGATGGGGGCCTACCCAAATGGGCAGGGCTAAAATAACCGACTGCCCGGGGTACAGGAGAACCGGGCAGCGGTGACGGGAAGCAAAAAAGAAAGAACACGCCAGTCTGCGCAAAATGGGCGGACTGGGCTCGCGGGCAAGAGCTTCCATCTGCTGCAGGGCGTGATCCTGCTGGAGGATGGCGACCTGGGCGGACTGGGCACTGCGTCCGCCAAAGTGGAATCAATCTAGAGATCCAAGGCGTGGCGAATTGGGCGGACGGAGCATGGAGTCCGCCGCTGGGGGATCAGCCTTGGGATGGCTGATTGCAGCTGCTCCTGCCGATCATGGCGGTCTGCCGAACCGTGTCCGCCTATGATAAGCCAGGGACCTTAGAACTATGCCGTATCGCCGAGCCATGTGGATTTCCAAATTGAGTCCGCGGATAGTGAAACAGGACCTTGGCATCTTGTAGGTGTTGCGGACTGAGGGGTTAACACCTAGGAAGAAGAATTCGGGGGACAGGTATGGCTCTTCTCAGAATAAATATATTAAAACTAATATAGTGTTCTATTGTTGCATGAGAAAAGGGCATGTCATAGCTGATTGCCTAGCAGAAATGAAGGATAAAAAGTCCGAGAACTTGAAGTATGGACAACATAAAAAGGCTGACAAAAGCCTATTGCAAAAAGAGAGTTGACACTTTCTGATAGTGACTCTGATTCATCAGAATCAGAAGAGGAGGAGGCTCTTATGGTCCTGATGGCTATTGAGGAAACTCAACCAGGAGAAGAAGTTCAGAATTGCTCAGATCCTACTAAGGTAAAATCAATCTCTAATAGTTTTTCCTCAGATTTTATTTCTACATTAGAAAATGTATCTTGTTCACATTCCTCTAATAGTAAAGAACATGATTCAGATATTGAAGAAGATTTTAAATCCCTTATTAACAGGTATAGGAAGGTACTAAAGGCATTGATTGCAAGCAAACAGCTTGCTATGGATCAGGCCAAAGAGTTAGAATCCTTGAGAGGAGTATCTTCTCAGTTGATAAATGCCGACACAATGTTGGTTTTACAAATACTGATACTAATAGAATTAACTAACAAGATAGATAGCCAGGTAGAGGTGATAATAGAACATGTCAAGACTGTCAAAGACCTGGAAGCAAAGCTTGCTCAGGAAAGACAGCTCCTGACTCAATTCTCAAAGCCTAAGTAAGTGTTATCTATCATAGATACCTTTTTTGCACCATTTAGAAGTGGTGTATGGTATGGTAAGAATAAAAAGCTAAAAAAGAAATCTGTATCAAAGGATAAAATTCCAAGTGGTCTAGATAGGCAACCAGTCAAGTATTTGCCTTCTAACAGATGCTTGAGATCATGTGTTCCCGAACACATGATGTCTGAGTGCTCTACCAACAAGGTCAATAAAGAGCCTTGCTGGAAGGTTCAGATGTCAAAAGGCAATATAGGACAAGAACCACCACAGAAGGTCATCAATCCAAGAAGCCAAGGAATTCATGGAGCTGATCACAGTGTAGCTCACTCAAATCTGGAAGGTAAGGGTGTGAATTATGCACCTCTACCTTGAAAATTAGATGAGAATTCTGTGTTGCACAAGAGAACAACTTCAAATGTGCAACCAAAGAAAAGATACAACAGATTTGAGTGTTGGTGTTGTGGGAAGGTTGGCCATTTTACCCTAGATTGTTGGTATAATCCAACAGGTCCTTCATATAAATTTTGACCGGCTTTATTTAGAAAGACTGCTGTGTTTCACACAACAAAGCCTAACAGGAACCAAGACCCAATACTTGTTGGGTGCCTAAGGTGAACTAAATTTGTGTTTACAGCTGGAGATAAGTACCACTAATAGGCCAATATGGTACTTGGATAGTGGATGTTCAAGGCATATGACTGGATCAAGGAGTTTACTAAGAGACTACACTCCAATTAAGAATGGACCAAAAGTCATCTTTGGAGGGTCAGAGAAAGGTCTCTCCAAGGAATATGGTAACATTTCTAATATCCTAGTTACTATCACTAAAGTGGCTTATGTGGAAGGATTGAACCACAATCTGATAAGAATAAGTCAGCTTTATGATATAGGGTATGAAATTATCTTCCACAATGACAAGTGTTTGATAAGGAATTCAAGTGATCAAGAGATCATCTTGTCAAGTACTAGGAGTGGGAACATTTATTTTCTAAATTTCCTTAGTATAAATGAACAATCACCAGTATGTCTTGTAGCTAGTAAGAAAGACACTTTGTGTGTATAGTTGCACAAGAGGCTGGCTCAATAAAACTATAAAGCTATGAGTAAACGATTTTCTTTGAACTTAGTTAGAAATAGTCCACAACTAAAATGCTCCAAAGAAGGCATATGTCCTGCATGTCAAAAATGCAAACAAACAAAAGTATCCTTTAAGAGCATTCAGTCCAAAGACACTGAGAGGTGTCTGTACTTAATTCATATGGATCTATTCGGTCTTATGCAAGTTCTTAGTTTGGGAAGGAAGTCTTATACCTATGTGATTATGGAGGATTACTCCAGGTTTGCTTGGGTGTTTTTCTTAAAGAGAAAGTCTGAATCACTAAACATCCTTGCTAATTTTGTCAAACAAATTCAGAATGAGATGGGATGTATTGTGGTCAAACTTATAAGTGACCATGGTATAGAATTTCAATCTGAAAGGATGACAAATTTCTGTAAGGAACTAGGAATCCTTCAGGAGTTCTCCTCTCCAAGAACACCACAACAAAATGGAGTTGCTGAGAGGAAAAATAGAACTCTTATTGAGGCAGCTAGTACAATGCTGTGTGATACATCTCTCCTAGAATATTTCTGGATTGAGGATTTAAACACAGCATGCTGTGTTCAAAATAGAGCATTGATCAACAAGTATCACAACAAGACTCCCTATGAACCAATGAAAGGCAGAAAACCAAATCTGTCCTACTTCAGAATTTTTGGAAGTAAGTGCTATGTCTTGGACAATTTGAAAATATATCTAACCAAGTTCTCAAAGAAATCATATGAAGGAATCTTTGTAGGGTATATTCTTCATAGCGAAGCATACAGGATCTACAACTTTAAACATCAGGTTGCAGAAGAATCTATTAATGTAGTATTTGATGATTCATTTTTTTATGTAATGAAATCTCTAACAGCTCTTGTCTAGGTGTTGTAAAGGCTAGAATGGAAAAACTAAAACAAAGTGACTCACCTAACATAGAGTTAGACATTAGAGACAATATAAAAATTCCTTTAGAAGATACTACAACTGCTCAGGGGGAGGAAGAGAATCACCCTGATCCTCCTGCAGTGATAGGTGATGACAGACACCTTCCAGTAGTAGTTAGACACCTTAGAGAGCATCCTATAGATTAAATAATAGGTGATGCCAGATTAGGTGGGACTACTAGAAATAGACATCACAATGAGGTTCTATACTCTAGTTTTCTCTCACAGGTAGAACCTAAAAGGTTTGAAGATGCCAATTTAGATCCCAACTAGATTATGGCTATGCAAGAAGAGTTAAATCAATTTGATAGATGTAAAGTCTGGTGTCTAGTTCCTAGACCTAGTGATCATAATATCATAGGCACTAAGTGGATCTATAGAAATAAATTAGATGAGTATGGGGTTATTGTAAAGAACAAAGCTAGATTAGTGGCTAAAGGATATAGACAAGATGAAGCATTAAATTATGACCAAACCTTTACACCTGTAGCTAGAATAGAAGCCCTTAGATTTTTTTAGCCCATGCAGCATTCAAAGGATACAAGGTCTACCAAATGGATATAAAGTCAGCATTCCTAAATGGTACACTGAAGGAAGAAGTCTATGTAGAGCAGCCACTAGGTTTTGTTGACCCTAAACACAAAAACTATGTTTTAAGATTACACAAGGCTTTGTATGGGTTAAAACAAGCACTAAGAGAATGGTATGAGACCCTCTCTACATTTCTTACAGAGAACAAGTTCTCTAGAGGAAAGATAGACAAGACACTATTCCTTTGGAACATCAAAGGTTCAAGAATTTTAGTCCAGATTTATGTAGATGACATAATTTTTGGGTCTACCAATGACATGTTGTGTAGAAAATTTGCAAGGCTTATGCAAGGCAAGTTTGAAATGAGTAGCATGGGTGAGCTAAAGTTCTTCTTAGGATTCCAAGTTAGACAATCTGAGGATGAAATATCCATCTCTCAATCTAAGAACACTAAGGAGTTGATTAAGAGATATGGTATGGAGAATTCTTCTACCATGAGTACTCCAATGGGTTCTACAGTGTCACTACATAAGGATGAATCTGGGAAACCAGTTGATGAATCTTTGTATAGGGGTATTATTGGATCACTCATGTATTTAACTGCTAGTAGGCCAGATATTATGTTCTCAACATGTGTCTATGTTAGGTACCAAGCATGCCCCAAAGAGTCTCATTATATTGATGTTAAGAGAATACTGAGATATCTTAAGGGCACACCCAATCTTGTGCTTTGGTATCCTAGGGATAGTGATTTTGAACTTACTGGGCATACAAATGAAGATTTTGCAGGGTGTAAAGAAGACAGAAAAAGAAATTCTAGAACTTGCCAGTTTCTAGGTAAAAGACTAATCAGTTGGAGTAGCAAGAAATAAATAAGTGTTGCCATCTCTACAACAGAATCAGAGTACATATCTGCTGGAAGTTGTTGTGCACAGTTGTTGTAGATTCAACATCAACTACTGCACTACAGTATACAACTAAGTA
Organism: Platanthera guangdongensis; assembly: GCA_039583875.1. Lineage (NCBI taxonomy): Eukaryota > Viridiplantae > Streptophyta > Magnoliopsida > Asparagales > Orchidaceae > Platanthera > Platanthera guangdongensis. The sequence goes on from CM077151.1 coordinate 109,084,866, forward strand.
AATCTATTATAGTGCAATTTCTATTGCCAATAATCCTATTTCATATAGTAGAACTAAACATACGGAAATTAGATATCACTTTCTTAGAGAAAATGAAGAAAAAGAAAATATAGCTTACAACATATTCCAACTGAAAGACAAGTTGCTGATATTTTTACAAAACCCCTAGATGTAAGTAAGTTCAATTATTTTTAATTTGAACTAGGCATGTTGAATATTGAATAAATAATTACACTTAAAAGGATAATTAATTAGGAATACAAATATTTTAAAATTTTTACTTTAATTAGTCACGAAATATAAGTTAGAACACAAAGTTTGTCTAAGTCAAAGAATTGTGTCGAGACACCAGAGTATGTGTCAACACTATTAGAACAGGTGTGTCGAGACAACACAGCGTGTGTCGACACTATTAGTACATGTGTGTCGAGACAACACAGCGTGTGTCGACACTAGTAGAAAAGGTATGTCGAGAAATGTGACTGTGTGTCGACACTGATTAGCGAATGTTTAACACCCCAAATTCCAGGATTGGGAAAAGTTGGGTGACATAGACTGGGACACGGGCGTGTCCCATGGCATGTCTTGCTCGGGTGAGCAGCCGAGGAGTGTTCGACGAAAATCCGTTTTGCGAAACATGAGGAAACACGCCCTCTGACACGGGCGTGTCCGAGGCCGTGTCCTCCTCTGCTCGACGAACTTCATTTGACGAACTTATGCTGGAGGCGTGTTTGCTGTCGTGTAAGGGCACACGATCGGTGACACGGGTGTATCATTAACCGTGTCCTTTGCTGGACGTGCCCAGGGCATTTAGGCCTGGTAAACACTGGCAGGACATGGTAGTGTCTTGGGGTTTACGGCTTGTGATACGGGCATGTCACTGGCCGTGTACTGATCGGGTTGATTTGGTTTTTTGCATCCTGAAGGACACGACCACAGACATGGGCATGTCTGAAGTCGTGTCAGGTGACACGGCCCATGACACAGGCATATCACATGGTCGTGTACTAATCTGGATGAGTCAGTTGTGTGCCGCTTAAGGCACACGACCTGTGTCCATCAAAATTTATCCTTTTGTTGCAAAATCGTGGTCGTCCATTTTCTCAGCTGGGAAATGATGTCTCAGGTCTCTCCCTCCTTCCTTAAAGCTGAAAATGAGATGGGAATACTCATTTGAGTTTGGCCATCATCTTTCTACAAACCTAGAGAGAGGTAGAAGGAGGATGAGGAGGAGAGCCGACCATCGGTGGAGCTGTGGAGTTCCATTTCGAGATCCGAGGCTAGCGTTGTGGAGACAAAGCCGCTGTGGTTCTTTCCAGCCGGCTAACAGTCCATGGCTCCGAAGCGATCTTCAAGGGTAATGATCTTTCTTCCTAGCCATGTGAAGGCTTCCTTTTTGGCATGTGCATACGATTCCCCCACCAGAGGGTGGCTTGGTAAGGGAGTCCTTGGGTTGATTCATGGAATCCCCAATGATTTGGCATATAGATCCGGAAATGGAGTACGGAATAGGCATGTTCTGTGAAGACCATCTGGACAGTTTGGTCTGGATTGGTGATGCTGCATATACGCACCGGAGAAGACTCCGTGATTAAATGTTTAGTTTTAGGAGTCGACGGGTTAGACCTATGAAGGGCAGTAGCAAGAATTACTGGAGTGGTAGTCCAAGAAAATACCCTTGTGATGCTTGTGATGCTGACTGGGTTGTACCTGTGAAGGATAATAGCAGGAAGTACTGGATTGGAAGTCCAGGAAATACCCTTGTAATGTTTAATGTTCATGGGTTGTGCCTGCGAAAGGTAGTAGCAGGAAGTACTAGATTTGAGATTCAGGAAAATACCCTTGATACTTCTGATGTTTACTAGGTTCTGCCTGTGAAGGGAAGTAGTAGGAAGTACTTGTACAGAAGTCCAGGAAAGACCATCTGATGCTAGTGATCCTAATTGGGTGGTGCCTGTGAAGGATAGTAACAGGAAGCCCAGGAAAATACCCAGGCTTTATGCCAAATAGGTAAGCTGAAACCGACCCGAGCCTTTTCTTAGCCATGAGGACGCTATTCTCGGTGATGGCAAGGCGACTTGAGCAACGGGGGGTGGTTGATCCGACCTACGTTATGTCCGTCCGACGTGAGACCTGAAAGTGCGGCCTGTTGGAGCGCATAGGGAGAGTCTTAGGCCTGCACGCCACGACATCATGGGGGGCTATGGGCCAATCCCAGGTCATTAAGTCTAAAATCTCCGGCTGCATGCCATGGAGTAAATGCTCAACTTTTACGGTTGGGTTTCGGCGTTGATTTTGTGGTGGGACCCTGGTTCACCGGTACACTAAGAATGTACCCAGAGTGCACGGATCGTCGGGCCGCGTGGCTGACGGTTGTGATGGAATGTTTGTGCGTGAGTGCACAAGATGTGATGATATATATATATATATATATATATATATATATATATATATATATATATATATATATATATATATATATATGCATATGAATTGCTATGCCTGCAGGGAAGGAATGCCACTGCCCCGGGAAAAGGGGTAGGGTCATTATAAATTGGTCAGTTGATTGCTGACCGTTGCCTTGTTAGCCACCGTTGGGTGGGATGTCCTTATACAGGTGCTAGAGAACCGAGCGGGACATGGAAAGGCTGAAGTCCCTACTGCTGCTGCTGCTTCTGCTAGCCCTTGAAGGCTAAATGAAAAACTTATGTTTTGTTCATGTGTGGCCGGCCTGTGCGCCGATATTTTGGAAGCCACTATTGTAAAGAATAATTGTAAAGCCATAAGGCCAACTGACTTTGTATTTGCTGAACATTCCTGTTTATATATATCAATGTGGACATTTGTATGGTGGACATTAATGTTTGGAGTTCAGTAAGCTTCCGCTAGAATGCTATGAGTTAGGATGCGCAAATCTGTATCATCTTGTGACTTTGCCGCCTGTTTTATGGTATATGGTGTAGGGCCCTGGCCGGACCTTGTATTATATACTATATGAACGGATGGAGTCGTTACATTTTTGGTATCAGCTGTCTCGGTCTTTCCCTTTCGACTTCGGGGTCGAATTCTTTTGTGGGGTGGCAAGCACGTGTACGTGCGAACCGCGTTAACACTAATGAACTCTTGAATGTCCACGTAGGAATGCAAATACATGTGTTTGAGGAACCTGCACGTTCCTATTTTGGTTGTTATTGCTAGTGTGAGATCGCTAATGTGCGTGTCTTGCTCACCTATAGGTGACGCGAAGTGGTGCTGGGCAGTCGGAGCCCCAGCATTCTAATGAGAGTACGACACCAGCTGTGGTGCCTACACCTCCCCCTTCTACGGAAACTGTTCGATTAGTTGTTGAGGCCCTGTTTGCGATGATTCAAGAGAAGCCTACTAGGCAGGTGCAAGGGCAGGAGAAGCCGACATTGAGGCCAGAACAGGTTGCGGCGAGCCCAAAACCTGTTAAAGCAGTTTATGAGCTTTAATCCGCCTACGTTTGCGGGTGTGGGATCCCCTATGCAGGCTGAGGACTGGTTGTCGCGCGTCAAGAGGATAATGATGGTGATCAGGACGGAGGAAGATCAGAAGGTCACCTTAGCCACCTTCTTACTGGAAGGAGACACTCGTTTATGCTGGGACGAGATGGAACTACAACACCTAGCGGGCAGGCCGTTAACACAAGTGTCAATTGAGGAATTCTCCAGACTCTTTCTGGCAAAGCACCTACCCGCGGCAGAGTGCATTGCCATGGAAAACGAGTTCCAAAGGATGATGCAAGGAGAAGGCAGTGTTGAAATTTACCTGCATGAAAACTTCACATGGATTGCTTTGCCTCTGACCACACTGACGAGAAAGGATTAGAGTTCGTTTTGACGCAGGATTGCGCGCGAGCTTTTGAAGCGCTGAAGAGTCGGTTGACCACGGCACCTGTGTTGACATCGCCATGTGGTACCGATGGATTCGAGATCTATAGTGATGCTTCAGTAAGCGGCTTAGGCTGCGTTCTTCTGTAAAATGGGAAAGTGATTGCTTATGGCTCACGCCAGTTTAAGGTGCATGAACGAAATTATCCCGTCCACGACTTAGAGTTGGCGGCAGTGATCTTTGCACTAAAGTTATGGCGGCATTATCTTTATGGTATGGAAGTGGATATTTATACGGACCACAAGAGCCTAAAGTACTTGTTGGAGCAGAAGGACCTGAATATGCGACAACGAAGGTGGTTGGAGTTCCTTGGGGACTACACCTTTGTGATTCATTATACTCCCGGGAAGGGAATTGTGGTCGCTGATGCATTGAGTCGGAGGGCTCGGCAATGGCAAAGCGGTTGCAGAGGCACGATGAACGTCTAATCTAAGAGATGGAAGCGTTGGAGATTTCTTGTGTTGACAAGAATTCCTCAGCCAATGCATGTCTGAACTGGACGGAGGTGCAATATGACCTTGCGGAGAGAATTTGACGAGCAACAGAGCTGGATGAAAGTCTCCAATGCTATGCAAAGGATGGGCTAGAGGGCAAATTCTCTTGGGATGACGGCCTTTTGCGGAAAGAGGGCCGGTTGTGCTTCCCGAGTATGGGTAAACTACGAGAAGAGTTGATGTACGAAGCTCACTTTACGAAGTACTCAATCCACCCTGGGAGCACAAAGATGTTTAGGGACATGAAAAAGCTGTTCTGGTGGCCAGGACTGAAGAATGATATCGCTCATTATGTAGCCAAATGCCAGACTTGTGCTTCAGTAAAGGCGGAATGTCAGAAGCCTGGCGGTTTCTTGAAGTCGTTGTCGATTTCGGAATGGAAGTTCGATGATATTTCAATGGATTTTGTGTACGGGTTGCCGAGATCTCAACTCGGGAAAATCTGGGTGATTGTGGACCGCTTGAAAAAAGTGGCGCAGTTCCTTCCGAACAAACAGGACGATTCAGTGGAGAGTTTGGCAAAGCTCTATGTTGAGCAGATCGTACGGATACATGGTGTTACTCGTAGCATTGTGAGCGATCGGGATGGGCGCTTTACATTGAATGATTGGAGGCTAATCCATCAACTATTGGGCACGAAATGGACATTCAGTACAGCCTTTCATCCCCAAACAGATGGACAGACTGAGACGACCAACAGAACAATGGAAGATATGCTCCGAATGTGCGCCCTGGACTTTGGAAAGAGATGGGAAGATCATCTCTATCTGGTGGAGTTTGCCTACAACAATAGCTATGAAGCGAGCATCGGTATTGCATCGTTTGAAGCTTTGTATGGTCAGAAGTGTCGTACGTCATTTGCTTGGGCAGAAGCATGCAAATCCAAAGTGTATAGGCGTAACGAAGTCGATGAAGTGAACTCGACAATACGCACTATCCGAGAGAGGCTACTGATAGCCCAGGATCGACAAGCAAAATACTACAACGCCAAGAACCGGAATGTGGAGTTCTCGGTGGGCGATTGGGTATATTTGAAGATGAAACCCTTCAAAGGCGTGTCCAGGATTCGGCGACTGAAAAAGTTGAGTCTGTGATATCTTGGTCCGTTTGAAGTGGTGGAATGAACTGGGGAAGCTGCATATCGGTTAGCTCTTTCGGCAGACTTGAGTGGATTACATGATGTGTTTCACATCTCGGTGCATTGGAAAGCCATTAAAGATCCAGCACAAGTGATCGTGACTGATCGTGTGCCGGTGGAGTATGGGCTAACGACGAAGGTTAGGCCCATTCGGAACGATGATCGCCCCAAGAAACAGTTGCGGAATAAGACAATCAGGATGGTCAAAGTCCGGTGGGACAATTGCGGCCGTGAAGAGCTAACATGGGATCGAGAGCAGACCATGCCTGCTGAATTTCCCGAGCACTTTGTGTAACTATTATGCAGTGCATGTCAAGTTGTATGAAACTTTTATGGAATAGAACTTCTTATGTTTGATTTCCTTCCGGTGTGCAAATTTCGGGGACGAAATTGTTATAAGGCGGGGAGGGTTGTAACAATCCAAATTCCAGGATTGGGAAAAAGTTGGGTGACACGGCCTGGGACACAGGCGTGTCCCAGGGCGTGTCCTGCTCGGGTGAGCAGACGACGATTGTTCGACGAAAATCCATTTTGCGAAACATGAGGGAACACGCCCTCTAGCGCGGGCGTGTCAGAGGCTGTGTCCTCCTCTGCTCGACAAACTTCGTTCGACGAACTTAAGCTGGAGGCATGTCTGCAGCCGTGTAAGGGCACACGGCCGGTGACACGGGCGTGGCACTGGCCGTGTCCTTTGCTGGACGTGCCCGGGGCATTTGAGGCCTGGTAAACACGGGCAAGACACGGTCGTGTATTGGGGTATATGGCTTGTGATACGGGCATGTCACTGGTCGTGTCCCGATCAAGTTGATTTAGTTTTGTGCAGCCTGAAGTACACGACCACAGACATGAGCATGTCTGAAGGCGTGTCAGGTGACACGGCCCGTGACACGGGCGTGTCACATGGCCATATACTAATCTGGATGAGTCGGTTGTGTGCCGCTTAAGGCACACGGACTGTGACACGGGCATGTCACAGGCCGTGTCCATCAAAATTTATCCTTTTGTGGCAAAATCATGGCCGTCCATTTTCTCAGCTGGGATCTGATGGCTCAGGTCTCTCCTGAAAGTGCAGGTTAGATCTGAAATACTCTAGATGGGGGATGAATAGAGTATTGTGATCACTAACAACTTTTTACAGGTTTTGCTGTAATCCTAGGTGAACAGTTTAGCAAATAAAGAGAAGCACAACAACCTAGCAAATGACAGAACAACACAGCAAAAACAAAAGAAAAAGGGCAACCAGACGACACAAGAAATTTATAGTGGTTCCCCAACCTGGGTACATCCACTCTTCTACCACCCTGGTAGGAATCCACTCAGGTTTTTGATCAGGTGCCTGACACCAATGAGCTTTTGTTCAGGTGTTCAAAAACCAAAACCTCAAGTCTTTTGGTAGGAGACTTGCAACCAGGAATAATTTTGAAGGGAATTAAAACACTGTACAGAGGATGGAAAAAGGTGATGGTGTCTTCTCTTTCTCAATAACAACTGAGAAGACTTGTGGATTGATTTCAGCAGATTACTCCCCCTGAGATCTTGAATGGATCAGGAAAACTGGAGCACTGCTTCAGGGTGACAGGTCTTAAAAAGCTTGACTGCCTGGACCAGAGATTGCTTCAGGAACTTCTTTGACAGATAGATTAATTTGTGGTCCTTCTGTAGTTGTCCTGAGAATTGAAAGAAGAAGACTCTTGATAGGGATTGTATGTTCTTCTTCTTCTTCTTGAAGATGTTCTCTGGCTTAGGCTGATTGCAGTAGAACTTTAGATTTCTGTAAGATTGTTCTTGAGTGTACTGTCTGTCTGTGTGTCTGTATTGCTGCTTAATCTTTTTCTATTCTGACTTGAGACTGACTGAAGAACATTCGAAATTTGAATGTTTGAGCAGTAAATGCAGTCGGCCTGGGAAGGAAGCGGCAATCAATGATTTCCCTAACTATCCCATGGAAAAATGGCAAGAAATAATCCATGATCAAAGCTCATTCCAACGGTAACATTCCGAGAAGATTGGGCATTAATTACTCAGGAATCATCGCCAAGAAATGGGACGAAAAACTGGATAAGACCTAAGTCTGGAATCGTCGAACGAAGAACGGGAATCGTCGAGCTGAGTTCAGAGTTCGTCGAGCTGAGCTGATGAGTTCGTCGACCAGATAACAACACCTAGTCTTCAAGGAAAACTTGTCAATTCTGCTACAATATTCGTCGAACTGACAATCTTCATTCGTCGAACAGACAAACAAATTCATCGAGCGAAGAATGATTGTGGACTTAGAATCTGAGAAGTCTTTGACTGAGAAGGAATCAAATCGTAGACCAGAATTCGTCGAGCAAAGAATAGTTCTGGACTTAGTCAAAATATTCTGTATGACTGATATTCTGTGTCGACATAAGTTGGAATCGACTGATTGATCTTGGTGTCGACACAAATCTTCTGGTGTCGATATAAGCTGGTGTCGACACATGCCCTAAGTGTCGACACAAATTCTCTGAATTCAGGAATCATCGAGTAGAGTACTGAATTCGTCGACCTGAGAAGTTTTGAACTTGAGGTCCAAGTTCGTCGAGCTCAGAATCTGGTTCGTCGACCAAAGCTTGAAGTTGGACTTAGAAAAATCTGGAGTTATCCTGACTTTAGCTTGTTGAAGTATTTCAGTCTTTGTCGAACAAATAATAAAGATCGTCGAGCTCAACACAAAGAAATGCTTTAAGATCGTCGAGCTCAGAACATCTTTCGTCGAGCTGAGTTCGACGAACGTCGAACTCATTTTCCATGGTCTTGAAATCTTCTAAATCTTGAGTCTCTGATGGTCTTGTTGATAGCTGGTCCATCTGAAGTTGACTCTAAGGACTTGGCCTAGACTCTAGGACACAAATTTGACCCTGGCTATACATGAAGGGTCACATACTAAGCTAGTGAACCTAGCCCAAATCAACTAGGCATCCAACAATCTCCCCCTATTTGGGTGAGGTCACTAAGAGACTCAAAACAGAGACAAAGTGTTGGGTATTGTATCCACAATGTACCTGATTTGAAGAAGCCCCTGGACAAGCTAAGGTCAATAGACAATGTATTTGATACAATCTTTCAAGTTGTACTTGCAGTTTTTCCATGCTAAGTGCACACCAATGTCAGGGTGCAGTAGGTCAATATACACGGGTCTGCACGACGTAATCCCTCGTTGAGCAGATCAGTGTGTTGGCCTACGTGTACTCTCTCTATTGGAGTGCACTTACTTTCAAGTACAGGGCCGTGTTTATGCAAGAGAAGACAAGGAGCAAGGATGGGTCAAGGAGCAGCTCTTGGGTGGAAAGACGAAAATTCGTCTAAGTATAAATCGACGAGAATCACCAAGTGATTCTCGCCGAATCGTCGAGAATCATTAGTGATTCTCGCCGACTCTTTCCGGCTACCTCAAAACGGTGCCAAGTAAGATTCGGCGAGAATCACTAGTGATTCTCGCCGAACCCATCGCAGAGCAGATCATGAATACCAAGTAATATTCGTTGAGAATCAAAAAGTGATTCGGCGAGAATCACTAGTGATTCTCGACGAATCGTCGAGAATCACTAACTGATTCTCTCCGATTCGTCGAGAATCACCTGCGATTCTCGCCGATTTTTACATAGCGATTTCTCTGGAAGTTCCTGAACCGGATTCTGCCGCTGACAATGTTCTGGACCGGGACTTAAGGATTCTTCTTGTGGGTCCCACAACGGTCATTTTGAAAGCATCTACAGTATATATATACGGGTATTTTGAACAGAATATACACAGAAAAGAAGCCGAGCACGATCTAACCCTAAAATCGCGAGTTCCGCTCCGCCGCCGCCGTCGTCGTCGCTCGAGCAAGTTGGTCGCCGCTGTTGATCGCGTTTCTTCCCGATCTCCGGCGACAGAAGCTTAGCCAAGCTTAGAGTCTCATGCGTCTATCCAGAGATCCCTTGTCTCTTGATTTGTTGATCGGGAAAAACTTCCCCGTCCAAATCGATCGAGACGACCGATCCTCGTGTGACCGTTGGTAGACCTAGCTAGCTTTGCTACGAAGTTTGGATCTCCAAAGTACAGCAGCCGCACGTCGTCGTCGCCGCCGATCCCGTGAACCTAGCCGCCGCCCTTCTTGCCGCCGCCGGTTCCGGGGAGATCCTCTCCAAGAGAGTCTAGGGTTGTGGACTTTTCGTGGACTTCAAGAACACGTCGTCAACGAAGAGGGACACCTTGTCTCCAAACGTAGTTTGTATCTTTTGTACATTCTATTTTATTTTTGTTGTAAAGGAACGGTGGTTCCGTGTTGTAAGGGTTGGGTGCAACCCGTTTTGTGGGAGTGTTGACTCCCACGTGTGGAAGGGTTCCTTCCGATAGTGCAAGGATTGGATTTCAATCCTGTTGGTGAAGAGACCGAGTCGTCCCTTGTTGGGAGATAGGTCGAAGGGGGAAAGTGGATGTACCCAAATTGGGGAACCACTATAAATTGCTTGCGTATTATGTGTGCTGTGCTGTTTGTTTTTATTGTGCAGGTACCATTTAAAATTCCGCAAAAACGCTGCACGTCACCTATCCCCCCCCCCCCCCCATAGGTGAAGATAGTGGACACTAGGTGAACTTTCAAGTGGTATCAAAGCCAGGTTACTCATCAAAAAGGTTAACACCTTGAGTTGAATCCTGCCACTAGTGTCAAGAAGAAGACAAACATCTACTATGGACGGGCTCAAGTACACAGGCAAGATCCCAGTGTGCACCAGGCTCAACTTTCCTATCTGGAAGGAAAGGATCAGGTTCTACATGGAAGTAGTTGATCCTCGACTCTTCATGATCGTGGAGGAGGGACCTTATGTCCCCACTAAGGCATCCACCATTGATCCTACCCAGAAAGTGCCAAAGAAACTTTCTGAAATGGACAAGGACGAGATGGTGCTAGTAGGACTTGACAATAAGGCGCGAAACATTCTGGTCAGCGCGGTTGATGACTCAATGATGCAAAACTTCAGCAACTGCAGGACAGCACAGGAGATCTGGCAGTGCCTGATCATCCTAATGGAGGGCACGGATGAAGTGAGGGATGATCAGAGATCCCTCCTGAACCAGAAATATGAGGCCTTCATACAAGGGCCTAAGGAAGAGATCGGAGTCACCTACGAGAACTTCCTCAAGATTGTCAATGCCCTCAAAGGATACGGATGTAAGACCCCCCCTCCCCCTTACCAAGGAGGGCTACCGGATCTTATGCCCAGAACAGCCGTCTTACGGTGGCACTAACTCACGGGTTAGTCGACACCGCAACACGCCGATCCTGCCGGCTAGTACGATCATAAACCTGTAGGCCAATATGAGAAGAAAGAAGTAAAACTGTATATGTAAAAATTACCAGTCCACAAGCCACAGTACAATCATAAAAAGAGATGAATGGTACATCATAATAGTCCACAAATAAGTACAAATGAAAGAGTAAAAAGGGCTTATGCCCAGTACATCAAATCTCTCTCTCACAAAATCATAAATGCGGAAGCTACACTAGAACATCAAGACTCGTCCCACCTGAGGACGCACAGTAGTGGTAGTAGCCTGCTGAAGCGGTATCTGCTCCTCATGTCCTGCCTCCTCGACGTGCTGGTGCTCCATCTCCACGGGCTCCTAAAAATAGTTGGTCACCGACCATTAGTCAAAAAGACTAAGTCGTTTCCTCCGCACCTCGCCCCGCAGCTCCTAGGCACCGAGCGGGAGGACGAAGCGGAGGACAACAAGGGGTAGCAAAATGGAAGCAGGTGACAATTTCTATCTAGAGTGGTACTAAGTAATGAAATTCTACTCTAGCAATGCTAAGTACAGTACAAGTAGTAAGTAAGAGCGGTGCAGTAAAGGAAAGTAAAGAAACAGCAGTATGAACAAGTAAATAAGCTAAGCTACCACTAAGCTATCATCACAAACGTACCCTAACTTATATAAATGCCCATACAAATATATAAGTTAGGGTTTCCAGGAAATTTAACTTATCATATAAAAGAGCCCATACTAATTTATATGATAAGGATCTATGAAGCGTATGACCTAATATGAATGAATGATATGATGCAATTTTTATGCGCAGGCAAGTACAACTCACACACAACGACTCTGTGATCACAGACCTTTAGTTCCCACTTTTTGAGAGCTAGTATCACTCTCGGGTACCACCGCTGTGGCTACGGCAGCAGCGGAGCGGGCGTCTCCGCTTCTAGATCGGTATGCACACTACCAAGCCTTAGACCCCTCTCATACGCCTCTGTACACGTCCAAGGTGCACTCTAGAGTCTCGCGTACGTACTTTGCTGACAAACCCGTCAGTCTTGTTGGGTCGGATGTGTGTTATCGGGGGTCGTCCTCCAGACCGCAGTGTAAAACAACCCACTGGCCCCTCTAACTCCCACAACCGCCTGGTGCACCGTACTGCCATCGGTGTGACGAACGGCCAGTACCGCATGCCCCGCCACGATATTTATGCACATGCAAGTAATTCATACCGAGCCTTCCACTCGCAGGACCAAAACCCGTCCTGAATCCCTCAAACCCAAACCCGGGTGAGAACGCACATCAGTGCCTTTATGCCAACTCCCTCAAACCCCAAAACGGGTGAGCATATATCATGAATCTCTCCAACCCCACACGGGCGAGAAGGTACGACAATGTCCTAACCTATTATACTACTCTTATCTACAGTTTATTATACTTAGAGATTTAAGGTTAATCCCAGGACTGCCCCCGGTATTCCCTGTGAAGGGCTCTCAAGGGGCACTAGGAACTGTGTTGGGATTACGCCCAGCGTTCCCTTTCGCAAGGATATTTATTTTAGTTGATGGCTACCCATGTATCTTCCCAGCTCTCCTTATTGCTTTAGTATAACCCTAGTGACTTAAGGTATTACCGGGAAACCGACGGGATCTGGTCATCGTCCCCGATGATTTAACGGCCACGATTGATTCTTCCTGGACGATGTTGGCTGGCCTTTTCCGGCCAGCTGAGCCACCACCACCGCCGGCGGATATCGCCACCACCTTCGTTAAGGTGGGGGCTAGCGTTTCCCGGCGGTGGGGCCGCCGGAGTTGGCTCCTCCGGCGAACCCGAGCAAGAAAAGAAATGCCCGATTTTCACCATTTCCTCTCATGGCATCGGGCTCGATTGAGCCTGATATCTCCCTAGATCGATCTAGAAAGTTAGTACGGGAAGATGTGAGGTGAAACGCACCTGAATCGGGGCTTGGCTGCGGGTCAGGTGGCAGTTTGCCGTGGTGGTGGTGCGCCGGCGAGCTCCACCCCGAAAGCTCAATTCTCCACCGTTCTCCATGATTAAGCAGTCGAATTCCACTCCTCTCGGCCTTCTGAAGTTAATGGTGAGCTCTGTTTGGACTGAGGTGGGCTATATGTGGAGTTAACTCCAATGTTAGCTCGGTTTTGAGCTTTGGAGGTTTCACTTAGCTGGCATGTGGCTCACAGCCCTGGTATTCTGCTGGAAATGAATAGGGGAGGTCGGCCACCTGGTTTTGGGCAGCCAAAACCAGCTGATGGGGTGGCCATGTGGCCATTATTCCCTTCATTCCCCTTTCTCTCTCCTCTTTTCCTAAAAATTCCAATTTTACCCCCATGCATGTACTCTCTCTCCTGATTTAGAGGGGTAGGACTGGTCTTGTTCACTTGTGCTGACTATGGGCCAAGTTTGGTGGGCTTGGTCCAAGGGGAAATGGCTTGGCCTTCATTTCATTCCTTAGGTCAAATTGTTGACCAAATTGACTTTTAGGGTTGACTGGTCAACCATGGTGGGTGGACTGACCCCACTTGGTGGAAATGGGTCTAGTGGCACCACCCAACTTGGTTTGGGTCAAGGGGGTGCCCTACTTAGGTTAATTAGGCCTATGAGTGTGGGTTTGACCAAATTAAGCTCAAGGTTGACCTTGGTCAACTGGGGTCAAAATGTTGACCCAGTGACACACCCTAGGGTCCACTTAGATTGTCTTTAGGGTTAGGGCAATGTGGTGGGGTCATGGTGTGGTTAGGGTCCCCACTTAGGCTAGTTTGACCTAGTTTGACTAAGGTCTTATAGTGGGCCCCACATGGCTACCACCCACTACCTAGGGTCAAACCTAGTTGATCTCCTCAAATCTCACCCCATGCCTAACCCAATCTAAGTTGAGGGGTCCAGAAGTAACATGGGATGTTACAAATTCCAATAAACAAGAAAATAATTTCGTCCCCGAAATTTAAGTTCGGGTCTACGGGGTTCAATTTGCAAGAATCATCCAGAAATTTAAAAGCATAACTTAAATGTACCTGATGCGAATAGCTCCGGGTGTTGCTCCAGCATCAGATCTCTCGGCTCCCAAGTGTGCTCCTCCCTTCCATGGTTGGACCACAGCACCTTCACAAGAGGAACCTTCTTCTTCCGCAACACTCGGATGGCTGTATCGTCAATCCGGATCGGCTCCAATCTCACTGATCTGTCAGGCTCTACCGGTCCGGCTGTAGTAGTAATGTGCTGCTCCGGCGGAAGGAGAGCTCTCCGTAAGGAAGAGACATGAAAGACGTCATGTAATGCACCCAACTCCGGTGGCAGCTGCAGTCGGTAAGCCAAGGGGCCGATCCGCTCCAGGATCAGGTATGGCCCCATGTATCGTGGACTGAGCTTCTTGTGCCTCCGCACCCGAGAAACACCGTGTACTGGACGTATCTTCAAGAATACCCTGTCTCCAACCTGGAACTCCACCTTCCGGTGCCGAGCATCATAATACTTTGCCTGCCTGCTCTGGGCCTCCAGTAGCCGATCCCTGATCAATCGAATCTGAGCCTCAGTGTCCTCTATATAATCAGATCCCAGAGCCCTGGTATCCACATCCTGAACCCATGACAGCGGTGTCCGGCATCTCCTCCCATAAAGCGCCTCGTACGGAGCCATCTTGATGCTAGCCTGGTGGCTGTTATTATACGAGAACTCAATCAATGGTAGCAGCCTCTCCCAAGGCCTCCCCGTATCCAATATGCATAACCTGAGCAGGTCCTCCATGGTCCGGATGGTCCGCTCGGTCTGTCCGTCGGTCTGCGGGTGGAAGGCGGTACTAAAAGTAAGCCGAGATCCCAAATAAGCATGCACGGCCCTCCACTCGCTCGAAGTGAACCGACCATCACGGTCCGAAACAATAGTCCTGGGGATACCATGATATCTGATGTACTGCTCCACAAATAGTCTCACCAGGACTGCAACTGGGGCATCCTTCCGAACTGGAATAAACCGCGCTACCTTGGTCAATCTGTCCACTATAACCCATATAGAATCATGCCCAGAGTGGGAGCGAGGCAATCCGTGTACAAAGTCCATAGCAATGTCCTCGAACTTCCACTCTGGAACTGGCAGTGGCTGTAGTAAACCTCCCGGGATCTTGCATTCCGCCTTCACACGCTGGCAGGTCTCGCAATGGGTCACAAAATCCGTGATCTCCCTCTTCATCCCGAGCCAATACATAGATCTCCGCAAATCTGCCCACATCTTGGTGATGCCGGGGTGCACTGAATATCTCGAGCAATGTGCCTCTCGGAGTATGTCCTCCCGGATACTGCCTCCTGCTGGTATGTAGATGCGCCCCCGGAACCGAAGAAGATCATCCTGTAACGTGTAGTCCTCGACCTTGCCCCTCTCTAGGGCACTGAAAATCGGCTGTAACGCAGCATCCAGCCTCTGATGTGCTCGGATGCGCTCCTGTATATCATCTCCGCTGATCACTGAGCTCAAATACTCTCTATAAACAACTGGCTCAGTCTCGGACACCATGGTAATGTGCATGTCCTCCATCATCTGTAGCAGCTCTATAGACATCAATCGGGGCTCCGGTCCAGAAGTGCCGGCCCTCCTGCTCAAAGCATCCGCAACCGTGTTCGCTTTCCCCGGGTGATAGTGGATCTTGTAGTCATAATCACAAAGGAACTCCAGCCACCTCCTCTGTCTCAGGTTTAGGTCCTTCTGCGTATCAATATACTTGAGATTCTTGTGATCTGAAAAGATGTCACAATGAATCCCGTATAAATAATGTCTCCATATCTTTAGGGCGAAAACCACAGCCCCGAGCTCTAGATCATGTACTGGATAGTTATGCTCATGCTTCTTCAACTGTCTCGAAGCATAAGCAATAACGTGTCCATGCTGCATCAGGACTGCACCCATCCCCTGATAAGAGGCGTCCGTGTAGATCTGGAATCCTCCCGGATGGAAGCGCAAGGATGGGGGATGAGATGAGTCGGTCCTTCAGCTCCTGAAAAGCCGTCTCACACCGCTCTGACCAAACAAAATCTGCATCCTTCTTCGTCAAGGACGTGAGGGGGAGTGCTATCCTCGAGAACCCCTCCACGAACTTGCGGTAATACCCTGCTAGTCCCAAGAAACTGCGGATGTCAGAAGCGGTCTTCGGCCGTGGCCAATCCCTCACTGTCTCTATCTTGGCCGGGTCAACAGCTAACCCAGCCCCACTGATCGTGTGCCCCAGGAAAGCCACCTCCTGCAACCAGAACTGGCACTTCGAAAATTTTGCGTACATCTGTGTCTCCCTCAACCTCTGCAGGACCTGTGCCAGGTGCTCCGTATGCTCCTCTTGAGTCCGAGAATATATAAGGATGTCGTCGATGAATACAATCACGAAGCGGTCTAAGAAAGGCTCGAATACACGGTTCATTAGACTCATGAATGCAGCAGGAGCATTCGTGAGCCCAAAAGGCATCACCGTGAACTCGTACAGTCCATAGCGCGAACTAAATGCCGTCTTCGGTATGTCCTCTTCCCTGATACGGAGCTGATAGTAGCCGGATCGCAAATCTAACTTGGAGAACCAGAATGCTCCCTGTAGCTGGTCAAATAACTCATCTATCCGAGGCAGAGGATAGGTGTTGCGGACCGTCAACCGGTTCAGCTCCCAGTAATCTATACATAATCGCAGTGATCCGTCCTTCTTCTTCACAAAGAGAACTGGCGCTCCCCATGGCGATGAACTAGGCCGCACAAATCCTGACTCGACTAGCTCCTGTAGTTGAGTCCTGAACTCTGCTAACTCCCTAGGAGCCATCCTGTAGGGTGCCCTGGACACCGGCCTCGCTCCCGGTACTAGCTGAATCCTGAAATCCAAGTCTCTAGCAGGTGGTAGCCCGGGCAATTTCTCCGGGAACACGTCGGAGAAATCTCGGACCACCGGAATATCTGAGATAGTCGCCTCTGTTCCCACCATCTCGAAGCAAACAATATAGACTTCTTCACCCTGCTCATGGGCCTTCACAGCCTGTATAGAAGATAACAGTAGGTGGCAGATAGGCTGGATACCTTCAACGATAACATGAGAGTCGCCATGTCTTAGCGTGATCCTCCCGGACGGGCAATCTATCTGGGCATGGTTCCGATGCAACCAGGCCATGCCCAAGATCAAATCAAAGTCCTGCAGCTTCAGAATGGTCGCCGGCGCCTCAAATGCCTTGCCGCCAATCTCGGCCTCCATATCACAATGTGCAGTGGTCCGCAGCTCCGATCCATCGGGTAGACGTACCCTCATCTCTAGTCCAGGGAACCTCTCCACGCCTTCGAGTCCGTCGATGAAGGCCTCGGATACGAACGAGTGTGAAGCACCCGTGTCGAAAAGAGTATGAGCGGGCTTGCCGCTGATCATAACTATGCCTGAGGTTTGTTTATGTGAAAGTTAATTGTTATCATATAGTTCCAGGTACTAAATATATATCATTGGGAAATCCAAGAAAATTCATAATTAACTTCAAGTACCTGTGATGACCTCCTCTGGATTCCTCGGCTCTGTGAGGTCCAAGGCGTATATCTGCTCCTGCTCGCGCCTCCTGCCGTGATATCCCCGACCTCGGCCTCGTCCTCGGCCTCGTCCTCGGCCCTGCTGTACTGGGGCCACTGGAGGTGGAGGAGGAGGAGGGGGATGGAACCGGTGCGGGCACTCCGACCTGATGTGCCCAGGCTGGCGGCAACCGTAACAAACCACTTGTCGGTGGCCTCGGTCATCCTGTCTCCTCGGATCATGTATCTGTAGAGGTGGGGGAGCCAATGCTGGAGGAGGCCCCTGCTCCTGCCTGAAGTTGGGACGACGACGTCCCCCACCCCTCCTGTATCCAATGGTCCTGCCTCTCTGAGAGCCCCTACTGCTCTCACCTGATGTCGATCCGTCAAATGGTCTCTTCCCTCCGGCTCGCACCATCAGCTGGTCAGCCTCCAGCTTCTTCGCCATCTCGATGATCTGCCTGGATGTGCCATGAGAAATGAATAACAGAGCCTGCCTCAAATCATCCCTGAGGCCCCGGTAGAACCTCTTCGCATACCTCCTATCGTCGGTGTCCTGAATCCCCGCGAACCTGGCCAAGTGGGAGAACTCTCTCTGGTACTCTATCACTGATCTAGTCCCCTGATTGAGGTTCAAAAACCTCTCCTCCAAAGCATCCCTGTCCGTAGCAGAAACGAAGTGCTCCAGAAACACATCGCCAAACTCTTCCCAAGATATCTCTGACAGCTCAAAGTCCGCATAAGTAGACTCCCGGACTGACTTCCACCATCTCTTCGCGTGGGCCTCTAGCACAGAGGTGGCTAGAGGTACTGCCTGGCCGACTGGGCAGCTGATGCCCGCTAAGATCTCGTGTATGGCCTCCAGCCATTCTTCTGTCTTCACCGCATCCTCTGTCACGCGGTACGTCGGTGGGGACAGGCTCTTGAATGCACTCAGCCAGCTCGACCCCGGATTTGGCTGTGGAGCCGGGATTTGCTGGGCTCTAAAGGCATCCAAAATCGCCGTCAGGGTCTGCCCCATCTCCGTATGTAGGAATGGAGTGGCAGCTGGAGGGGGAGGAGCCACATTTTGCGGCGCTGCGACCTGTGGAGGTTGCATAAAGGTAAGGTTAAAGTAAAATTGGCCTAACAAATTGTACTTTGTGGACCATTTATGTGACTTTATACATGGGCACACCACTGCTTCCGCTGCATAGTTTGTCCGCAAACTAATGCTGGGGCGGGGGTGGTCCCATGTTGTGGACTTCTTTCTCATATGATCGTTGTTCGAGTGATACCAGTTTGTAAGACCCCCCTCCCCCTTACCAAGGAGGGCTACTGGATCTTATGCCCAGAACCGCCGTCTTACGGTGGCACTAACTCACGTGTTAGTCGACACCGCAACACGCCGATCCTGCCGGCTAGTACGATCATAAACCTGTAGGCCAATATGAGAAGAAAGAAGTAAAACTGTATATGTAAAAATTATCAGTCTACAAGCCACAGTACAATCATAAAAAGAGATGAATGGTACATCATAATAGTCCACAAATAAGTACAAATGAAAGAGTAAAAAGGGCTTATGCCCAGTACATCAAATCTCTCTCTCACAAAATCATAAATGCGGAAGCTACACTAGAACATCAAGACTCGTCCCACCTGAGGACGCACAGTAGTGGTAGTAGCCTGCTGAAGCGGTATCTGCTCCTCATGTCCTGCCTCCTCGACGTGCTGGTGCTCCATCTCCACGGGCTCCTAAAAATAGTTGGTCACCGACCATTAGTCAAAAAGACTAAGTCGTTTCCTCCGCACCTCGCCCCGCAGCTCCTAGGCACCGAGCGGGAGGACGAAGCGGAGGACAACAAGGGGTAGCAAAATGGAAGCAGGTGACAATTTCTATATAGAGTGGTACTAAGTAATGAAATTCTACTCTAGCAATGCTAAGTACAGTACAAGTAGTAAGTAAGAGCGGTGCAGTAAAGGAAAGTAAAGAAACAGCAGTATGAACAAGTAAATAAGCTAAGCTACCACTAAGCTATCATCACAAACGTACCCTAAATTATATAAATGCCCATACAAATATATAAGTTAGGGTTTCCAGGAAATTTAACTTATCATATAAAAGAGCCCATACTAATTTATATGATAAGGATCTATGAAGCGTATGACCTAATATGAATGAATGATATGATGCAATTTTTATGCGCAGGCAAGTGCAACTCACACACAACGACTCTGTGATCACAGACCTTTAGTTCCCACTTTTTGAGAGCTAGCATCACTCTCGGGTACCACCGCTGTGGCTACGGCAGCAGCGGAGCGGGCGTCTCCGCTTCTAGACCGGTATGCACACTACCAAGCCTTAGACCCCTCTCATATGCCTTTGTACACGTCCAAGGTGCACTCTAGAGTCTCGCGTACGTACTTTGCTGACAAACCCGTCAGTCTTGTTGGGTCGGATGTGTGTTATCGGGGGTCGTCCTCCAGACCGCAGTGTAAAACAACCCACTGGCCCCTCTAACTCCCACAACCGCCTGGTGCACCGTACTGCCATCGGTATGACGAACGGCCAGTACCGCATGCCCCGCCACGATATTTATGCACATGCAAGTAATTCATACCGAGCCTTCCGCTCGCAGGACCAAAACCCGTCCTGAATCCCTCAAACCCAAACCCGGGTGAGAACGCACATCAGTGCCTTTATGCCAACTCCCTCAAACCCCAAAACGGGTGAGCATATATCATGAATCTCTCTAACCCCACACGGGCGAGAAGGTACGACAATGTCCTAACCTATTATACTACTCTTATCTACAGTTTATTATACTTAGAGATTTAAGGTTAATCCCAGGACTGCCCCCGGTATTCCCTGTGAAGGGCTCTCAAGGGGCACTAGGAACTGTGTTGGGATTACGCCCAGCGTTCCCTTTCGCAAGGATATTTATTTTAGTTGATGGCTACCCATGTATCTTCCCAGCTCTCCTTATTGCTTTAGTATAACCCTAGTGACTTAAGGTATTACCGGGAAACCGACGGGATCTGGTCATCGTCCCCGATGATTTAACGGCCACGATTGATTCTTCCTGGACGATGTTGGCTGGCCTTTTCCGGCCAGCTGAGCCACCACCACCGCCGGCGGATATCGCCACCACCTTTGTTAAGGTGGGGGCTAGCGTTTCCCGGCGGTGGGGCCGCCGGAGTTGGCTCCTCCGGCGAACCCGAGCAAGAAAAGAAATGCCCGATTTTCACCATTTCCTCTCATGGCATCGGGCTCGATTGAGCTCGATATATCCCTAGATCGATCTAGAAAGTTAGTACTGGAAGAGGTGAGGTGAAACGCACCTGAATCGGGGCTTGGCTGCGGGTCAGGAGGCGGTTTGCCGTGGTGGTGGTGCGCCGGCGAGCTCCACCCCGAAAGCTCAATTCTCCACCGTTCTCCATGATTAAACAGTCGAATTCCACTCCTCTCGGCCTTCTGAAGCTAATGGTGAGCTCTGTTTGGACTGAGGTGGGCTATATGTGGAGTTAACTCCAATGTTAGCTCGGTTTTGAGCTTTGGAGGTTTCACCCAGCTGCCATGTGGCTCACAGCCCTGGTATTCTGCTGGAAATGAATAGGGGAGGTCGGCCACCTGGTTTTGGGCAGCCAAAACCAGCTGATGGGGTGGCCATGTGGCCATTATTCCCTTCATTCCCCTTTCTCTCTCCTCTTTTCCTAAAAATTCCAATTTTACCCCCTTGCATGTACTCTCTCTCCTGATTTAGAGGGGTAGGACTGGTCTTGTTCACTTGGGCTGACTATTGGCCAATTTTGGTGGGCTTGGTCCAAGGGGAAATGGCTTGGCCTTCATTTCATTCCTTAGGTCAAATTGTTGACCAAATTGACTTTTAGGGTTGACTGGTCAACCATGGTGGGTGGACTGACCCCACTTGGTGGAAATGGGTCTAGTGGCACCACCCAACTTGGTTTGGGTCAAGGGGGTGCCCTACTTAGGTTAATTAGGCATATGAGTGTGGGTTTGACCAAATTAAGCCCAAGGTTGACCTTGGTCAACTGGGGTCAAAATGTTGACCCAGTGACACACCCTAGGGTCCACTTAGATTGTCTTTAGGGTTAGGGCAATGTGGTGGGGTCATGGTGTGGTTAGGGTCCCCACTTAGGCTAGTTTGACCTAATTTGACTAAGGTCTTATAGTGGGCCCCACATGGCTACCACCCACTACCTAGGGTCAAACCTAGTTGATCTCCTCAAATCTCACCCCATGCCTAACCCAATCTAAGTTGAGGGGTCCAGAAGTAACATGGGATGTTACAACGGAAGAGTGTTCACCAATGGTGAACTCAATGATAAGTTCCTTAGGTCCCTTACTAAGGAATGAGACACAAAGATCTGCGCCATGCGAAAGTTTGGCAGACTAGCTGAAACAGACCCGCAAATCCTGTTTGGGAAGCTGATGTCCTATGAGCTTCAGCTGAACACCAGAAAAGCAGAAGAAGAAGCAGAGAAGGCTGCAGCCAAAGAAAAGACTGTGGCTCTAAAAGCCAGTCACTCCAGAAAAGGCAAGGGTGCGGTTTCATACCGTGCCAGGAAAAATGATGAGGAGGAGGACTCCGAGCCATGCTCCTCCATCTCAGAGCTGTCGGAGGAGGATTTCTCCCTCATCACTCGAGAGTTCAAGAAGTTCCTCAAGATGAGGAATCAAAGAAAGAGAGACGGCTCCTCCTCCAGGCATCAGAAGAAAAATTATTCTTCTAACAGGTATGCATCTAGACCGAACAAACATCGCTCCTCTGACATTATTTGCTTTGGATGCAATAAGCCAGGACACGTCGTGGCCGACTGCTATCAAGGCAAGATAGAAAAAGGGAAAGAAGAGGAGCACAAATCCTCTAGAGATAAGAAGAAGGAGCGGAGCTACATCTCCAAAAGGCCAAAGACACTGAGTGAGTCTGATTCCTCAGACTCCAGTGATGATGAGGAAGCCTACTTCGGGCTGGTGGGTCGCTCTGACTCAGAAGGAGAATGCCCCCCATTTATTGGGAAGGTAAAAGCTCACACCCCTCTCTCCGACTCCGACTCTGATCCTGAGTCTCAGGATGATGAACCTGAGGATAGCCTTTCGGCTCGTGAAGCTGAGCTCCTCGAGAAGTATGAGCTTCTGCTCAACACTTTCGAGGAGTGCCGAAAGAGATTGAAGGCTGAGAAAAAGGAAGTAAAATTCCTTAAGGGTGAGTGTGTTTCCCTAAGGGAAGAGGTCACCAGTTTGATCTCTCTCCGACAGGAGCACCTTGACCTGACCTCAAAGCATTCAGAGTCTCTGAAGCTCCTTGATCTTAAGCAGGAGGAAGTCGACAAGTTGGAAGAACAACTTGCGGCAGAAAGGAAGATCGTCAAGAGCTTCTCTATGCCAAAAACAGTTCTTCCAGTTGTTGATACCTTCTCTGCTCAGGCCAAAGGAGCTGGCTTGGGGCATGTAGGGGTATCTGGTTCCTCATCCAGGAGAAACAGGAACCAGAGGAAGAATAAGGCCGCCAAGAAGGCCTCTGCTGATGAAAAGGGAAAGGCTCCGCTCAGTCCTGTTGCGTTCAGAAAGCCTAGCTTTCCTTGCAACCAACATGACTTTGAATCAACCTTTGGTCATCATTTCCGGTCCTCGGTTGCAAAGCCAAAGAGCCGATATGATGGTTGGACCTTTCCCCGAAACTTCGGTGAGAGTGCCCTCAAGGCACCTTATGAGGAAATCCACATGGGAAATTATGGTCAATTCTCTAGCGGCCATAATGGAAAGCAGGCACCAAAAGCCAAGCCTGTTATACAGAAGGTGACGAAGTCATGTGACCGCTGTCACCAAGAGGCCTCCACCTCCAGATCCAAGGCCCCAGCTGTGCCCACCGTTCCCAGGGTAAGGCAGGAGCCTAGGAAGAGCTACAACAGATTCGACTGTTGGTGCTGTGGCAAAGTCGGTCACTTTGCCGTGGATTGTTGGTTTAATTCAAGGCATTACGAGACTCCCTATGTTAGCAATGCGAGGCCGACCACTCGTAGGGTTAACCAACCGAGGGGGAGTGTGCTAACCAGGAATCTAGGACCCAAGTTCGATTGGGTTCCTAAGGCAAATTAATTTTGTTTTGCAGGAATGTCCAAAGGCCACCAAAACGCCGATCTGGTATTTGGACAGTGGATGCTCCCGGCATATGACTGGGACAAGAAGCCTGCTGTGTGATTACACTCCAGTCGAGAATGGACCCAAAGTCATCTTTGGAGGGTCAGATCGAGGAGTCACCAGAGGTTACGGTATGATTTCCAACGGTATAATCTCTATCACCGACGTGGCTTATGTTGAAGGGTTAAACCATAACTTGATCAGTGTAAGTCAGTTATGTGACAAAGGTTATGACGTTAAGTTCTGCAAAGATAAATGTCTGATAATTTCACGTACCTCTTCTGAGACGGTATTATCAGGCATTAGGAGCAGAAATATCTTCTGCTTAGATTTTCTCAGTATAGATTCATCTACCCCCGTATGCCTTGTGGCAACAGGCAGTGCATCTCTCTGTGATCAATGGCACAAGAGATTGGCACATATTAATT
This sequence comes from Platanthera guangdongensis, assembly GCA_039583875.1. Lineage (NCBI taxonomy): Eukaryota > Viridiplantae > Streptophyta > Magnoliopsida > Asparagales > Orchidaceae > Platanthera > Platanthera guangdongensis. Next base: position 109,108,773 of record CM077151.1, read on the forward strand.
TCAAGACAATTAGTATGCTGTTTTCTAAGAACTTAGTAAGGAATGCTCCCAGTATCAAGTGCATCAAAGATAGCCCCTGTCCTGCATGCCAGATGGGCAAACAGACTAGGGCTACCTTTAAGAGCATCGCAGACAAAGAGTCTTCCCGATGTCTTTACCTTTTACATATGGACTTGTTTGGTCCAATGCAAGTTCATAACTTGGGAGGCAAGTCCTATACGCTAGTGATAGTTGATGATCATTCTCGGTTTACATGGGTGTTCTTTTTGAAACGAAAGTCAGATACGTTTGACGTCTTCACTAGTTTTGTCAAGCAGGCTCAGAACGAATTTAACTGCTCAGTGGTCAAAATCAGAAGTGACCATGGAACAGAATTCGAATCTGGTGCTATGACAGAATTTTGTGAAGAACAAGTTATCTTCCATGAGTTTTCCTCCCCGTGCACTCCTCAGCAAAATGGAGTTGCGGAGAGGAGAAATAGAACTCTCATTGAAGCCTGCACGACAATGTTGAAAGACGCTTCTCTCCCGGAATACTTCTGGGCAGAGGATGTCAATACAGCTTGTCATGTACAAAACCGAGCATTGATCAACAAGCATCATCGTAAGACGCCTTACAAGCTACTGAAAGGCAGGAAACCAACCATGTCCTACTTGAGGATTTTTGGTTGCAAATGCTATGTACTGAATAATGGGAAGTACCCGCGTACTAAATTTGGTGAAAAATGCTTCGAAGGCATATTCATGGGCTATAGTTCCCACAGTCGGGCATATAGGGTCTTCAATAAGAAAACCCTAGTGGTAGAAGAATCAATAAATGTTGTATTTGATGAAGGAAGTTTGCTTAACAGCAATTCTTTCAGTGGTATTCTTGAAGATGCAGGTGCACGACTTGAACAACTGAGTCTGGATGAGACCGCTAAAGATGACACTCCTAAGTACGTCAAAGTTTCCACCTCCACGTCATCTGAAAATGTTGAAGATCAAAATGGAACAAATCTCTTAGAAGAAGGAGAAGCCCAAGAAGTAGTCGAAGCTCCAGACGCCAGACTTCTAGAGCTCCGGCACGTGAGGGATCATCCTAGAGATCAGATCACCGGAGATCCTCTTGTCGGTGTCAGAACTCGAAGAGGTACTATTAACGAAGTATTGCATCTTAGCTTCCTGTCACAGGTTGAGCCAAAGAAGTTCGACGAGGCGAACAAGGATGCGGCATGGATTCTGTCCATGCAAGATGAACTACATCAATTTGAACGTTGCAATGTTTGGACGCTAGTTCCCAGACCATACAAGCAGAATGTGATTGGCACCAAGTGGATCTTCAGAAACAAACTGGATGAACATGGTGTCATCGTAAAGAACAAGGCCAGACTGGTGGCTCAAGGTTACAAACAGGAGGAGGGGATTGACTTCGACCAGACCTTCACACCAGTAGCAAGGCTCGAGGCAATCAGATTGTTCCTGGCGTATGCTTCACACAAAGAATTCACAGTCTATCAAATGTATGTGAAATCAGCATTCTTGAACGGAGACCTGAAAGAGGAAGTATACGTCGCTCAACCCCCAGGTTTTGTCGATCCTACTTATCCCAATCATGTTTATTTTCTTAATAAAGCCTTATATGGGTTGAAACAAGCTCCACGAGCTTGGTATGAGACTTTATCTAGTTTTCTTCTTGAGAACAAGTTCTCTAGAGGTAAAATAGATAAAACATTGTTTCTCAGGGAAGTCAAAGGCAAGATTTTGCTGGTGCAAATCTATGTCGATGATATAATATTCGGCTCAACGGACAACAATCTTTGCAAAAAGTTTTCTAAACTTATGCAAGGAAAGTTTGAAATGAGCAGTATGGGAGAGCTCAAGTATTTCTTAGGACTTCAAGTGAAACAGTCTGAGGATGGAATCTTCATCTCTCAGACGAAGTTCACAAATGAACTCCTTAAGAAATTCGGTATGGAGAGTGCAACCTCTATGAGGACTCCAATGGGATCCACTATGTCTCTAGATAAGGATGAGAAAGGTAAACCTTTCGATGAAACCAAATACAGAAGCATCATTGGATCCCTGCTCTACCTTACTGCCAGTAGACCGGATATCATGTTCTCCACATGTGTCTGTGCCAGATATCAGGTGAACACTAAGGAATCTCACTATGTCGCTGTGAAGCGAATTCTAAGATACCTTAAAGGTACTCCCAATCTTGGCTTGTGGTACCCGAGAAACAATGATGTCGAGCTAATAGGTTTTTCAGATGCTGATTTTGTAGGGAGTAGGGATGACAGGAAAAGCACTTCCGGGACGTGTCAATTCCTTGGAAGAAGGCTTATCTCATGGAACATCAAGAAGCAGAATTGTGTAGCTACCTCCACAGCAGAGTCTGAGTACATCTCGGCAGGAAGCTGTTGCGCACAACTCCTATGGATCAGAAACCAGTTAGCCGACTACGACCTTCAGTTCAAGGAAGTTCCAATGTACTGCGACTCCTGCAGTGCAATTGCCATTGCCAACAATCCGGTATCGCACAGCAGAACGAAGCATATTGAAGTGCGCTACCACTTCATTAGGGAGCACGTGGAGAACAAGGACATCTCTCTCTGTTATGTCCCCACGGACAAGCAGATTGCTGATATATTCACAAAGCCCTTAGACGAGGCCAAGTTCAATCTTTTCAAGACTGAACTGGGGATGCTCAATTATGAGGAATGAAGACTACAGAAGCTCCAGGCTCGTACATGATCTGAGGGGGAGCAAGGAACTCAAGTGTGAGCACTGGCGCAAGAACTGAGGGGGAGCAAGGGGTCAAATGCTACCGATCCCGATTTGCAGAAGCCGAAAAGGGGGAGATTACCCTCTCGGCTAAGGCTAAGGTGGCTCCAAGCTTGTTCCCAAGAAATTGGTATTGGTAATGGATAACTCACTCAACTCTATTTCAAGTTTATGGTTTTCATTCCCATATGCTCTATTCACCTTAGCTTGTAGGGTTTAGGCTTTTTCAAATAGGGAGAGATTGTTGGGTATTGTATCCACAATGTACCTGATTTGAAGAAGCCCCTGGACAAGCTAAGGTCAATAGACAATGTATTTGATACAATCTTTCAAGTTGTACTTGCAGTTTTTCTACGCTAAGTGCACACCAATGTCAGGGTGCAGTAGGTCAATATACACGGGTCTGCACGACGTAATCCCTCGTTGAGCAGATCAGTGTGTTGGCCTACGTGTACTCTCTCTATTGGAGTGCACTTACTTTCAAGTACAGGGCCGTGTTTATGCAAGAGAAGACAAGGAGCAAGGATGGGTCAAGGAGCAGCTCTTGGGTGGAAAGACGAAAATTCGTCTAAGTATAATTCGACGAGAATCACCAAGTGATTCTCGCCGATTCGGCGAGAATCACTAGTGATTCTCTCCAAATCGTCGAGAATCATTAGTGATTCTCGACGACTCTTTCCGGCTACCTCAAAACGGTGCCAAGTAAGATTCGGCGAGAATCACTAGTGATTCTCGCCGAACCCATCGCAGAGCAGATCATGAATACCAAGTAATATTCGTTGAGAATCAAAAAGTGATTCGGCGAGAATCACTAGTGACTCTCGACGAATCGTCGAGAATCACTAACTGATTCTCGCCGATTCGTCGAGAATCACCTTCGATTCTCGCCGATTTTTACTTAGCGATTTCTCTGGAAGTTCCTGAACCGGATTCTGCCGCTGACAATGTTCTGGACCGGGACTTAAGGATTCTTCTTGTGGGTCCCACAACGGTCATTTTGAAAGAGTCTACAGTATATATATACGGGTATTTTGAACGGAATATACACAGAAAAGAAGCAGAGCACGATCTAACCCTAAAATCGCGAGTTCCGCTCCGTCGCCGCCGTCGTCGTCGCTCGAGCAAGTTGGTCGCCGCTGTTGATCGTATTTCTTCCCGATCTCCGGCGACAGAAGCTTAGCCAAGCTTAGAGTCTCACGCGTCTATCCAGAGATCCCTTGTCTCTCGATTTGTTGATCGGGAAAAACTTCCCCGTCCAAATCGATCAAGACGACCGATCCTCGTGTGACCGTTGGTAGACCTAGCTAGCTTTGCTACGAAGTTTGGATCTCCAAAGTACAGCAGCCGCACGTCGTCGTCGCCGCCGATCCCGTGAACCTAGCCGCCGCCCTTCTTGCCGCCGCCGGTTCCGGGTAGATCCTCTCTAAGAGAGTCTAGGGTTGTGGACTTTTCGTGGACGTCAAGAACACGTCGTCAACGAAGAGGGACACCTTGTCTCCAAACGTAGTTTGTATCTTTTGTACATTCTATTTTATTTTTGTTGTAAAGGAACGGTGGTTCCATGTTGTAAGGGTTGGGTGCAACACGTTTTGTGGGAGTGTTGACTCCCACGTGTGGAAGGGTTCCTTCCGATAGTGCAAGGATTGGATTTCAATCCTGTTGGTGAAGAGACCGAGTCGTCCCTTGTTGGGAGATAGGTCGAAGGGGGAAAGTGGATGTACCCAAATCGGGGAACCACTATAAATTGCTTGCGTATTCTGTGTGCTGTGCTGTTTGTTTTTATTGTGCAGGTACCATTTTAAATTCCGCAAAAACGCTGCACGTCACCTATCCCCCCCTAGGTGAAGATAGTGGACACTAGTTGAACTTTCACAAAGCAAGAAAAGAAATATATCTGGTAGAGAATTACTAACACATGCAGCAGATATATATATACAGGCATTGTTTAAACAAATAATAGTTTGAAAACAAATTGCAGAAAGAAATTGAAACAAAATGAAGATTACTTCTTCTTCTTCTACAAGGACTTGTCTTCTGTTGTCTTTTCTCCTGGCTTTTTGAAAATAATTTCTCTATTTGGATTTGAAGCCTGTGTCTGAGTCATTGTCATGTCAGCTGCCCCATTGATTTTCAGTGATGTAGCTCTGGGGACAACTGCTTCATGATGGAGCTTCATATAATCATCAACATTAAAAAGCTTGTTGTCTTTGTCAAATCTCTTTAATTCTTCCTTTCTGTACTTTGACATTGTTGTAAATCCAGAAATGTCTTTACCTTCAGCTTTGGCTTTATTGATCAATGATAGGCCAATTAGTTCCTGGTACCAAGACATTCTTGCAGTATTGGTTGTTTCAGGATCTTCAAATGGAATAGGAGGAGAGTAAGGCCTTTTAGGACTGTCAGCTTTCTGATCTTCAGACATATGATGTTGTTGCTGCTGATGCTGTTGATTTCCTGAGGATGGTTGCCTCTGCTGGATGCTTCTAGAGGATCTCCCTGAATGTCTCTGTTAGGTTTGCATGGGGGAAGATCTCTGAGAGCTAGAGCTAGTGGCACCAGCTGCTGGAAGAGGAGGAGGAGGTGGATACTTTCTATATCTATGAACTGGAGGAGGAAAATATCTCCTACTTCTTTTCCTATCCTTCTGCTGTTTCTTTAATAACCACATCCATGCAGGCATTCCCTTATAAGGAGTAACATTGTGCAGAATATAGTAGGGAGTGTCAGCAGTAGGATTGGGCTTAGGAGCTGGAGGAGGAGGAGCATTCCTTTTCTTTGATAGCATTTTCTTTTTCTTGGAAGCTTCTTCATCTGAATCATCATCATCATCAGCTTCATCATCTTCAGAATTAGAACCCTAAGGGTTATCATATAAAGCATCCAATGCTTTCAGAGTTTTATCATCAAAAGCAGTCTTTTCTAGAGGAGGCGCAGAAGGTTCAGAAGCTGGACTTTCAGAAACTATACAGGAATCAGAAATGATTGGGACAGAGCTTTCAGCTGCTGTCTTATTTTCCTCTTCAATATCAGCCAGGATTAACTCATCCAGATCTGGCATAGGAGAGTCATCCATAACAAAAACTGGTACTGAGACATCTTCTGGAATAACTGGAGAGGTTGGAGCAACAACAGGAACTGCAAAATTGTCACAGAGTTGCTTAGCAACTGCTGGACATATTGGAGATGTATAGGGCACAATAGCCAACTGTGGCTTAGTAAATTCTTCTGGAAGAGACTGCATATATACAATATCAAAATATCTCAATGAAATAGAAAAATTAACCGTGGGATTTAAATGGAAATCACCAACAGTGTTTATTTGCTCTGGTACTGACTCATCTAAGTCAATGTCAGTATCCATAAAATGAGTCAATTAAATCATCTCAGAATCAAATTCTGCATCTGCATCGACATCTGTACATGAAACTGCTGGAGAAGAAACTGCTGCTGAGTCTGCTGTTGTACCTGCTGCTGCTGCTTCTGCATCTACTGCTGCTTCATCACAGAGCATTTCCCCCTGCCTGGGTTCAGGAGAACCTAGAGCCAGGTCCCTGAATGAAGAGGGGGCAGTAGAGAGAAGGGACACTTGTACAGATAAAGAATTAAGAGAATTCACAAGAGGTGTAATGGCCTCTGTGATAATGGTTTTGATGAGGGGAGTAAGCAGGGATATGATGGTAGATACAGTGGAGGGTTCCAAAGATGGAGAGGTTGATGGTGAATGTAGAGAAGTAGATGAAGTAGGAGGAACAGATGGAGGGGATAGAGGAGGAAGGACATCTGTCATTGCAGTGTCTGAGGGTAGGGTGTAAGATGGAATGGAGGATAAGTGTGGGGGAAGTGGAGACTATCGTGGTGTAGGAATAGATGTGTCATGAGGTGAAGCAGGGGGTGTTGGAGTGTGAGTGATATCAAGTGGTGGAGATGGAGGTGGAGAAGGCACAGAAGAATGGTGTTGTGGTTGAGGTGTTGAAGAAGGAATGCGAGAGGAAGGAAGATGCTTTACTGGAAGGGGTGCTGGAAGAGATGGTGGAGATGGAATGACCTCTTCTGTAGGGTGGGGAGTGGCCTTCACAGCCCTGGTGCTCTCAGAAGTTGGGATGGAAGAGGAGGAAGCCTTGGATGGGTTGGAGATCGTCCTCTCCCATCTGCCAAACAAAGCGCATATGAGGCGCTTGCTGGCATTGATGAAAATGGTCGGGGTGACCATGAATTCACCAGCTTTTTCTTGAAGAAAAATCCCCAAGATTCTTCCGAAGCAAACCTCTTTCTTACTGTTCTTCTTCTTTATTAAATCAAAGAAAAATTTACTCCAATCGACCTGTCGCTTGTTTACCACTACGCACATAACAAAGAATTGGTGTCTTGTGATGTAATCGTGCGCAGAGTGATTGTCCATCAGCACTTTTCCTACAATGTCCGCCAAGAACTGGTAGGCGGCAGAGAGTTGTTTCTCTAACAACTTGTTAGGGTTACTCCCAGTAAACCCCATCAATTTCAACATCGAACTAAATTCTTCAGAATCAACATCCAGATCGACTTCTCCATTTACCAACCCAAAAATTTCAGAAAGAACAGCGGGAGATAGAGAGATAGCATTACTCCCGATATTGCGTGTCAAGAAATTTTCCTCCGAAACAGTAAAAGTGTAAACCCATTCTCAAATTTCAGTTGCATGCAGTTTAATCCTTCTGGTCATAAAGTCCTTGAGACCAAGTTCCTCTAGTAGTTCCAGAATGTAGAGAAATATTGGGTCAGAATGTTGGAATGAATAAAAATCCATGTCGAAGCCGGTGTCAAATTTCATGGCAGCCAAGGTGCTTGCTGGAATCGCCATTGATGATCTGCAAGAGAGACAGAGAAAATGACGATCAAGAGCAAGAGAACTGAAAGCACGAGACGGAGGTCAAAGAAAACCTAGATATAAGTTTTCCAGAATATGAATCGACAATCTCCGTTCCACGAAAAAGAAACAGTTCTTCGAACTGAGGTCGATGAAATAAATTATAGACAAATAATTCGTCGATCTCATCCAAAAGAATCGAAAACAGTTCGTCGAACTCCGTTCGACGAAATATCTTCTGAAGCAAAGTTCGTCGATCTCCGGTCGACGAAAATTGTTTCCACACACAGAGAATTTGTCGATCTCCGTTCGACGAGCATATCCCAAACTTTCCCTAATTCGTCGAACTTTATTCGACGAACTCTGGAAAATTCGTCGAATGCAGACAGAAACTAATTGAACTCTTCTCCATTGATCATTCCCAGTTGATTTATAAAGAACAGATGATTTTTCTCATCCAAGGGTTTGGTGAAAATGTCTGCTCTCTGTAAATCAGTATGAATATGGATTAGGTTAATTTTCTTTTTGTCTACATTATCTCTAATGAAATGATGTCTTATTTCAATATGTTTAGTCCTACTATGGTGAACTGGATTCTGTGCTATAGCAATAGCACTAGTATTATCACAAAATAATGTTGAATTATTTAAGTTGACACCATAGTCTAGGAGTTGGTTTTGTATACATAACATTTATTAACAGCAGCTGCCAGCAACCATGTATTCTGCTTCTGCAGTTGATGTAGACACAGATGTTAGATTTTTACAACACCAAGAGACAAGTCTCATACCCAGGAACTGGCAAGTTCCAGAGGTACTCTTCCTGTCCACTCTACATCTAGCATAGTCAGCATCTGAGTATCCAGTTAACTCAAACTATGAATCTACAGGATACCAGAGTCCTAGATTAGGACAACTCTTTATATATCTCAAAATACTTTTTAAGAAAATAAGGTGAGATTCTTTAGGGTTCACTTGGAACCTAGCACAAAGGCATGTGGCAAACATGATATCAGGCCTGCTAGCTGTTAGGTATAATAGGGATCCAACAATTGCCCTATAATGCTTCTGATCTACAGGTTTCCCTGCTGCATTAGAATACACAACAGCATTGGTAGCCATAGGTGTTTTCATTCCTGAAGCATCACCCATCCCAAACTTCTTAATAAGCTCTTTAACATACTTAGCTTGGTAGAGGAAGATACCATCAGAGTGCTACTTCACTTGGAGACCAAGGAAGTAGGAAATCTCACCCATGCTACTCATCTCAAATTTGGAATGCATGAGGTCAGCAAACCTCTTGCATAATTTGGGATCAGTAGACCCAAAGATGATGTCATCCACATATATTTGTACTAACAATATTTGGTCCTTATGATGTCTAGTGAAAAGAGTTTTATCTATGGTTCCTCTTGTAAATTTATGCTATAAAAGAAAGCTTGCTAAGGTCTCATACCAAGCTCTTGGAGCTTGCTTTAAACCATAGAGAGTTTTATGCAATTTATATACAAAAGTGGGTTGAGTTAGAGAGATAAAACCTGGAGGTTGTTCCACATAAACCTCTTCTTTAAGCACTCCATTCAAAAATGCACTCTTGACATCCATTTGGAAAACTTTGAATCTCCTGTAAGCTGCATATGCAAGGAATATTCTTATGGCCTCTAACCTTGCAACATGGGCAAAGGTTTGGTCATAGTCAATTCCTTCCTCTTGTCTGTATCCTTGAGCAACAAGCTTAGCCTTATTCCTCACTATGATTCCTTGAGCATCTAGCTTGTTTCTGTAGACCCATTTGGTTCCAATAACTGGGTAGTTATGAGGTCTTGGAACCAAATCCCAAACTCTACATCTCTCAAACTGATTTAATTCCTCTTGCATTGCAATGATCCAGTGGTGATCTTGCTCAGCTTCATGGATGGAGAGAGGTTCAATTTGAGAGAGAAAACATGCATACATCAAGTCTTGGTTGAGATGATGCCTTGTCTGTACACCTGCTGAAATGTCTCCAATCACTTGAGATCTGGGGTGATCTCTAAGTGTGACAAGATCAGTTGGTGGAGTTTGTTCAGCAATAACTTCTATAATTAATTCCACTTGAGGAATGTTATTAGCTGTTGAGGGAAGTTCAGCCACTTCCACTTGAATCTCTTCTTCACTGTCTTCAGCAACTTGTGGAGAAAGATGGGTTGATACCTCTTGGTTAAGGTTTAGTCCATCCATAGACTCACACAGTTGTGGAACCTGCAAAAAGCTATTGGTAGAAATCTCTTTCTCCTTATAAGACATGTTAGCGTCATCAAAAGATACGTGGACTGATTCTTCAATTTTAAGAGTGGATTTATTAAAAACCCTATAGGCCTTGCTTACTTGGGAGTATCCTAGAAAAATCCCTTCTTCAGCCTTAGCATCAAACTTTCTAATATATCTTTTGTTGTTAGTGTGAATATAACATATACAACCAAAAACTTTAAAGTATGTGATTTTAGGTTCCTTCCCTTTAAGCAATTCATATGGGGTCTTTTTTTCAACTTATGTATAAGGCTTCTATTCAGGACATAGTTAGCAGTGTTTACAGCTTCTGCCCAAAAGGATAGAGGCATGTAAGCATCTGCCAATAATGTGCCTGGAGATTCAATGAGTGTCCTATTTTTCCATTCAGCTACCACATTTTGTTGGGGAGTTCTAGGAGCTGAGAAGCACTGCCTGATACCTTCCTTCTCACAGAACTCATGCATAAGAAGAGACTCAAACTCTGTGCCATGATCACTTCTGATCAATGCAACATGAGTAGAGAACTCAATCTATATGGACCTGTGAAAATCTGTAAGAACCTTGAATGTATCTGACTTAGCTCTCGGAAAGGATACCCAACTGAATCGGGAGAAGTCATCAACAATCACTAAAGTGTAAGACTTCCCTCCTAGGCTTTGTACTGCAATGGGTCCAAATAGATCCACATGAAGCAAATACAAAATCCTAGGTGAATCACTCTTATTAATGGATTTGAAACTAGTTTTAGTTTGCTTGCCTAATTGACAAGCGCTGCAAAGGTTTTCCTTCTTATAAGGGCCAAAAGGTAAGCATCTAACAAGGTTGTATTTAGATAACCTAGCTATATTCTTAAGGTTTACATGAACTAATCTTTTATGTCACAACTCATTTTGGTTACTAGTGATATTGAGTAAACAAACATTAGTTTTGGTAGAAGTAAAATCTACTAGATATATGTTACTTTGTCTAATTCCAATTAAAACAGTTTGGTTTTCATTATTAATAATAGAACAAGAGGTAGAGTTAAAGTGTACCTGATAACCTTCATCACATAATTGGCTTATGGATATTAGGTTATGTTTGAGTCCTCTTACATATGTTACTTTCTTGAAGGTAACTGTTCCAATCTTTACTGCTCCATATCCTTCAGACTGGCCACTGTTTGAATCACCAAAGATCACCTTTGGTCCTAGCTTGGACTTGTAATTGGATAGATTGGCTTTGCTGCCTGTCATATGCTTGGAGCAACCACTGTACAAGTACCAGGTCTGACTCACCCTTGGACAACTCTTCACATGTACCTGTAAAGAAAAACAAAACTCAATTGTTCTTGACCCAGGTAACCTTGGGTCCTTTATTTTGTTGAAAAGAAAAGCTGGAAATAACTGACAAGGTGGGTTGAGATTTATAACCTAAGGTGTGATATCTCCTAGGTGGAATTACCCAATCAGCTACTGGATTAAATGGTTTATTACTTGGCTTAGACTTTCTGTAAGAGAAATGATTTAAGTTTGGTCCTTCTGGGTTCGACGAATTTTTGTAAGCTCGTCGACCAGAGTTCGACGAATAGGGCTGAGATCGTCGATCTCTGCTCAGAGAATGACAGTAGTCATTTCCTGCGCCCCAAGTTCGTCGACCTCTGCTCGACGAACCATACCAAGTTTATCGATCACAGTTAGACGAATTGTTGTAACTGAAGTTTGCGTTCAGCGTTCGTCGATCTGGGTTCGACGAACTGGCCACATTTCGTCGATCTGAGTTCGACGAATGCTGCTGAACCTTATTTTTATCAGTTGTTTTCTGATTTTTATTTCTCTTGTCTATGGGTTTTGGGTTGTTTTCTGACATTGGTTTGTTCATTATCTTTTCTTTTCCTTTGGCAAAAATAAACTTAATGGGGGTGGTAAGAATATTTTTCTTAATTATGGGGGGTAAACCTGATGATGCACCCAAGCCCAGCTTGCCATTTAATCTGGCATTTACTGTGCTTGTTATGTACATCAGCTTGAGACTTCTCCCATTGAGAGATTGCTCAAGTTGTTTAGCCTCACATAAATCAGATTTTAATTTGATTATCTGTTCATTTGCTAGAGTTAGTTGATCTTTTAATTTAATATTTTCTGAATTAACAGATTCAAGATTTCCTTGTCTTTCTATAAGGGTTTTTATTTCCTTTTCTGAACTAATTAAATCTAAGCACATAGTTTTGAATTCAATTTTAAATAAGTCAGAATTAAAATTAAAGCTTGAAAGAACCAGATATGCCTCTGAGTCTGAGGCTGCCTCATCTTCAGATTCTCCTTCTGATCCTGAACAGCTCCTGGAGGCATCAATTGCCATAAGGCAAACCTCCTTGGATCTTGATTCTTCCTCTTCTTCACTTGAGCTGGAAGAGGATGATTCTTCTTCAGTATCACTCCATGTCTCAACAACAAAACCCTTGTCATTCGTTTTATACTTGCTTGAGGAGGGTCTGCTGCTGTGTTTTCTTCTGGAGTCCTTGTCTTTGCTTTTCTCCTTCTTCTATTTTTCTGGACATTCTGAGATGTAATGTCCAGGCTTTCTGCATCCAAAGCACACAACCTCCTTGGTTGGTGTCTTGTCAAATCTGGGCTTATCATCCTGCCTGGATGATTTCCTTCTGAACTCCTTTCTAGCCATCTTATAGAATCTTTTTACAAAGAGACTCATGAGTTCCTCATTCGATGTTGAGGTCTCACTTTCCTCAGATGCTTTGAAGGCTATGCTGTGATCCTTTCTCACTGTAGTTGTTGACTTCTGTTTAGCTGCTTCTCTTGATTTTATCAGCTGCTCATAAGACTTTAATTTGCCTAGCAGAGATTCAGTTGATATCTCATTTAGGCTTCTGGCTTCTTTGATAGGCCAGATTATTGAATCCTAAGAGCTAGGGAAGCATATCAAAATCTTATCATTCACCTATGTAAGGGTGATGTCTTTATCCAAGGTTTTAAGCTCATTGATGATTGAGCTCAACCTGTTGTACATTTCAGCCACTGATTCAGCCTCATCCTTCTTGAAATTCTCATATAGGGATATGAGATTTGATCTCCTGTCTTTCCTTTCATCTGCTGAACCAGCTACCATTTGGTTGAGAGAATGGCAAATGGTCTTGGCAGAGGTGCACTCAACCACCTTCTGAAATATGTCATCTGACATAGTTTGAGCCAAGATATTCATTACCTTTGCATCTGCAATTTTGGCTTTCTTGTAGGCATCATTGTTCTCTCGAGGAGGTACTGCAGTCATGTTGGTAGAGGTGCTTGTAGAAGCTACAGGTGTTGGAGGTACTCCTGTCAAGATAGAAGCAAAAATATCCTCATCAATAGAATTCATATATAATTTGATTCTTGCCTTCCAGATGACAAATCTGTTAAGATTGCATACTGGAGATCTGATGCTTGCATAATCTTTATTTTAAGCCATGTTTGTGAAAAAATAAATATAATAACAAAAACAAAACAAACAGATCTAACAAGTGGGATCTTTATGGTTTAGGTGTTAGTCTGTACAACCAATAAACCTCTCAAGGTGTGGTATTTTAACCAACCTCCCTCTGATACCAATTGAAAGTGCAGGTTAGATCTGAAATACTCTAGAGGGGGGGAGGGGTGAATAGAGTATTGTGCTCACTAACAACTTTTTATAGATTTTGCTGTAATCCTAGGTGAACAGTTTAGCAAATAAAGAGATAAGCACAGTAACCTAGCAAATCACCGAAAAACACAGCCAAAACAAATGAAAAAGGGCAACTAGACGACACAAGAAATTTATAGTGGTTCTCCAACCTGGGTACATCCACTCTTCTACCACCCTGGTAGGAATCCACTCAGGTTTTTGATCAGGTGCCTGACACCAATGGGCTTTTGTTCAGGTGCTCAAAAACCAAAATCTTAAGTCTTTTGGTAGGAGACTTGCAACCAGGAATAATTTTGAAGGGAATTAAAACCCTGTACAGAGGATGGAAAAAGGTGATGGGGTCTTCTCTTTCTCAATAAAAACTGAGAAGACTTGTGGATTGATTTCAGCAGATTGCTCCCCCTGAGATCTTGAATGGATCAGGGAAACTGGAGCACTGCTTCAGTGTCACAGGTCTTCAAAAGCTTGAGTGCCTGGACCACAGATTGCTTCAGGAACTTCTTTGACAGATAGATTAATTTGTTCTCCTTCTGAAGTTGTCCTGAGAATTGAAAGAAGAAGACTCTTGATAGGGATTGTATGTTCTTCTTCTTCCTCTTGAAGATGTTCTCTGGCTTAGGCTGATTGCTGTAGAACTTTAGATTTCTGTAAGATTGTTCTTTAGTGTACTGTTTGTCTGTGTGTCTGTATTGCTGCTTAATCTTTTTCTATTCTGACTTGAGACTGACTGAAGAACATTCGAAATTTGAATGTTTGAGCAGTAAATGCAGTCGATCTGGGAAGGAAGCGACAATCAATGATTTCCCTAACTGTCACATGGAAAAACAGCAAGAAATAATCCATGATCAATGCTCGTTCCAACGGTAACATTACGAGAATATTGGGCATTATTTACTCAGGAATAATCGCTAAGAAATGGACGGAAAACTGGAGAAGACCTAAGTCTGGAATCATCGAAGGAAGAACAGGAATCGTCGAGCTGAGTTCACAGTTCGTCGAGCTGAGCTGATGAGTTCATCGACCAGATAACAACACTTAGTCTTCAAGGGAAACTTGTCAATTCTGCTACAATATTCGTCGAACTGACAATCTTCATTCGTCGAACAGACAGACAAATTCGTCGAGCGAAGAATGATTGTGGACTTAGAATCTGAGAAGTCTTTGACTGAGAAGGAATCAAATCGTAGACCAGAATTCGTCGAGAAAAGAACAGTTCTAGACATAGTCAAAATATTCTATATGACTGATATTCTGTGTCGACATAAGTTTGTGTCGACTGATTGATCTTGGTGTCGACACAAATCTTCTGGTGTTAATATAAGCTGGTGTCGACACATGCCATAAGTGTCGACACAAATTCTCTGAATTCAAGAATTGTCGAGTAGAGTACTGAATTCATCGACCTGAGAAGTTTTGAACTTGAGGTCCAAGTTCGTCAAGCCCAGAATCTGGTTCGTCGACCAAAGCTGGAAGTTGGACTTAGAAAAATCTGGAGTTATCCTGACTTTAGCTTGTTGAAGTATTTCAGTCTTCGTCGAACAGATAACAAAGATCGTCGAGCTCAGCACAAAGAAATGCCTTAAGATCGTCGAGCTCAGAACAACTTTCGTCGAGCTGAGTTCGACGAACGTCAAACTCATTTTACTTGGTCTTGAAATCTTCTAAATCTTGAGTCTCTGATGGTCTTGTTGATAGCTGATCCATCTAAATTTGACTCTAAGGACTTGGCCTAGACTCTAGGACACAAATTTGACCCTGACTCTACATGAAGGGTCACATCCTAAGCTAGTGAACCTAGCCCAAATCAACTAGGGATCCAACATCTCCCTCCTTCCTTAAGGCCGAAAATGAGATGGGAATATTCATTTGAGTTTGGCAATCATATTTCTACAAGCCTAGAGAGAGGAAAAAGGAGGAGGAGGAGGAGGAGAGCCGGCAACCGGTAGAGCTGCGGAGTTCTGTTTCGAGATCTGAGGCTAGCGTTGTGGAGACAAAGCCGCTGCGGTTATTTCCAGCCGGCTAAAAGTCCATGGCTCCAAAGCATTCTTCAAGGGTAACGATCTTTCTTCCTAGCCATGTGAAGGCTTCCTTTTTGGCATGTGTATAGGATTCCCTAACCAGAGGGTGGCTTGGTAAGGCAGTTCCTTGGGTTGATTCATGGAATCCCCAATGATTTGGCATATAGATCCGGAAATGGAGTACGGAATAGGCATGTTGTGTGAAGCCCATCTGGACAGGTTGGTCTGGATTGGTGATATTGCATATATGCACCGGAGAAGACTCCGTGATTAAACGTGTAGTTTTAGGAGTTGACGGGTTAGACCTGTGAAGGGCAGTAACATGAAGTATTGGAGTGGTAGTCCAGGAAAATACCCTTATGATGCTTGTGATGCTGACTGGGTTGTACATGTGAAGGATAGTAGCAGGAAGTACTGTATTGGAAGTCCAGGAAATACCATTATAATGTTTAATGTTCATGGGTTGTGCCTGTGAAAGGTAGTGGCAGGAAGTACTGGATTTGAGATCTAGGAAAATACCCTTGATACTTGTGATGTTTATTGGGTTGTGCCTGTGTATTGTAGTAGCAGGAAGTACTGGTACAGAATTCCAGGAAAGACCCTCTGATGCTAGTGATCCTTCATAGGTGGTGCCTATGAAGGATAGTAACAGGAAGTACTGGTGTGCCCAGGAAAACACCCAGGCTTTATGCCAAATAGGTAAGGTGAAACTGACCCGAGCCTTTTCTTAGCCGCGAGGACGCTGTACTCGGTGATGGCAAGGCGACTTGAGCAATGGGGGGTCAATTATCCAACCTGTGTTAGGTCCGTACGACATGAGAACTGAAAGTGCATTCTGTTGGAGCGCACAGGGAGATTCTTAGGCTTGCGCGCCACGACACCATGGGGGGATACCGGCCAATCCCGGGTCATTAAGACTAAAATCTCTGGCTACACGCCATGGAGTAAATGCTCAACTTTTTTCCGTTGGGTTTTGGCCCTGATACGGTGGTGGGACCCTGGTTCGCTGGTACACCAAGAATGTGACTTGAGTGCACGGATCGTCGGGCCGCATCCCTGACGGTTGTGATGGAATGTTTGTGCGTGACTGCACAAGATGTGATGAATATATATATATATACTAGCATCTTCGAACGGGCTTCGCCCGTTCTCGATGCGTCGCTGCGGGCTTCGCCCGCTTGGCAACGACATTGGTCATGAGTGCCAACATGTGTTGTGGGCGGTGACATTGGTCGTGGGCGGCAATATTGTTCGTGGACGGTGAGATTGTTTGTGGGCGACGACATTATTCGTGGGCGGCGACATTGTTTGTAGGCGGTGACATTGTTCTTGGGTGGCGGCATTGTTAGGAGGAGGTGATAATGTTTGGTGGCGGCAACAATGTTTGGGGAAAGCAACATTGTGCGGGGCGGCCACATTTTGGGGGAGCGGCGATATTGTGCGGGGGCGGCGACATTGTGCGGAGGCGGCGATATTGTGCGGGGGCATCGACATATTTGTGGACAGCTGCAATGTTCGGGGGCGGCGACAATGTTGAGCACCTCCCTAACCAGGCATAATTACCATGCCCATAATTTAAATTGTAGTTGACACATTATAATTAGTCTTCACCATGAGAAACATTGAGGAAGAATGTAGAAGTTAAGCTGAAATAATTCAGCCACATACACTATTGATTTTTTCTGAATAAGCAATGATATTATACAATAAAGGTATAGATAAGCACTCGAGCAAATCACTCAGCCAGCTGAAGCAAAATAGAAATTATAAATCAGCAAATCAGTAAATCAGTAACATCACTTTTTTTTTTATAATTATCAGTAATTATCAAGAAGCAAATCAGTACGCTTTTTTGGCAATTATCAGTAATTATCAAGAAGCAAATCGGTAATTAGCAATTTTCAGTTATTATAAAGAAATTGAAGAGGAATTAGTAGCTATTATCTGAAACTATGAGACGGGTTAAAAAGATTAGTGAAGGCAAGAGGAAGAAGATTCAATCCACCGAGCTATAACCTGGTGAGGGGGCGTTCAGTGCTGTGATGGGAGATGGATGTATGATGTATCCCCAATTATAGATAAGCACTCGAGCAAATCACACAGCCAGCTGAAGCACAACAGAAATTATCAATCAGGAAATCACTAATGCCACTTTTTTTTTGGTAATTATCAGTAATTATTAAAAAGCAAATTAGTAGTTAGCAATCTTCAGTTATTATAAAGAAATTGAAGAGGAATTAGCATTTGTTATCTGAAACTATGAGACCGGTTAAAAAGATTAGCGAAGGCAAGAGGAAGAAGATTCAATCCATCGAGCTATAACCTGGTGGGGGGGGGGGGGGGGGGGGGGGGGGGGTGTTCAGTGTTGAGGGCAGATGGATGCATGTTGTATCCCATTGGGGATCTAAGCAATTATGAAATTTTTATATTGACATTATGTCTACGTGCCATCAAAATTTTGAAATTTTAAGTCTTTAATAACATTTTTTTTACATAAATCACTGAGAGACAGGGGAGTATGTAGACATGGAGTTCAATCAAAAAGGAAATTTATGCAAATCAATGAAACATTAGCATATATGTTACCCGTTTTCTTCTCCCTAACTACTCTAACCTGTAATATATGTAAGAAATAAATAGCAATTCTGATAGTTCTATTATTTGCGATTAAAGTCATAAAACCATTTTATCATAAAAAACATTGGAGCAAAATGTAAATATAGATTCAGAGAACCATGCGAAATCGAATCATTGAATGATGGCCGTAATGTGAAATAAAATAACAATAGGAAAAATGAAATAAAAATAGTGCCATTGATCGATGGCTGTGATGTGATGGCTATATGTGATGGTTGTAATGATGCGAAGAACATAGCGAATAAAGCAATTTCCTTACCTTCTTCCTGTAGTTGGAGACTGTAATCCGAAAATCCAATTTCACAATGAAGCAGGGTGGGCTTTTCCAAATGAGTGAGAACATAGAAGAGATCTAAATGAAATATGAAATGTAAGAGGTATAGTTTGAACAATTTTGAAAACGAAATTATCGAAGATGAAATTTAAAAAACGAAATCAAAACGGAATTAGAGATCAAGAGAGAACATAAGGGACACAATCAAGGTAGAGAAGAATATGGTATACTCACAGGCGATCGTCGGCTGGAGGAAAGAGGAAGACGGGTCTAGCTGTGGAGATCGTCGACGGCGTTTCTCCAAAGAAGCGGTTGTAGGAAAGAAGAAGACGGGGCTGGCCATGGAGATCGTCGGCGGCGTTTACCTAGAGCAGCGGCTGGAGGAAAAAAGAAGGCGGGGAGGACTGGCTTATCTCCAGATCATTGGGATAACCTGTATCGGAGATTGCTTGCAGGAAGCATTTTTGGGAGACGGAAAAGAGGATTGGAGGGAAAAACTGAAAAGAGCTGCCGTGCTGGAGTAGATTTCCTGCTGTTTTCTGCTTTGTGGACGGAGGGATTAGACTTGACGAAGGTTTTTGCAGCTTTAGCTTTAGGCAGTTTAGATGCAAAAATGCTGGGGTGGAACCAAAAGAATGATCCATGGCTTTTGTCAAAAAGAGGATTCGTGGCCTTTGATTTAGGACGATCGTGACCTTTGATTTAAGATGATCGTGAGGCTAATATTAATAGTGCGGCGTGCTTCCAAATATCTATATCGATTTATATAATAAAGATATATATATATATATATATATATATATATATATATATATATATATATATATATATATATATATATATATATATATATATATATATATATATATATGCATATGAATTGCTATGCCTGCAGGGAAGGAATGCCACTGCCGTAGGGAAAGGGGTAGGGTCATTATAAATTGGTCAGCTGAATGCTGACTGTTGCCTTGTTTGCCACCATTGGGTGGGCTGTCCTTGTACAGGTGCTGGAGAACCGTGCGGGATATTGAAAGGCCGAAGTCCCTGCAGCTGCTACTGCTGCTTTTGCTAGCCCTTGAAGGCTAAATTAAACTCTTATGTTTTGTTCATGTGTGGTCGGCCTGCGCGCTGACATTTTGGAAGCCATTATTGTAAAGAACAACTGTAAGGCCATAAGGCCAACTGACTTTGTATTTGGTGAACATTCATGTTTATATATATCAATGTGGTCATTTGTATGGTGGACATTCATGTTTGGAGTTCAGTAAGCTTCCGCTAAAATGCTATGAGTTAGGATGCGCAACTCTGGTATCACTCCATGACTTCGCCACCTGTTTTGTGGTATATGGTGTGGGGCCCCGGCCGGACCTTCTATTATATACTATATGAACGGATGGAATCATTACAGGATGTGTGTCGACACTGATAAGAGGATGTTTGTCGAGACATTACAAGTTAGTGTCGAGACCTTTAGGTCAGTGTCGAGAAACATAAACCTTGTGTCGACTTATGTCGACACATCTCGACAACTTAGGTTTTCTTTATCGTCTCCAGAAATTTCCAAATAATAAAAAAATTACTAAATGCAGCGCGCCTTTTCTCCTTCAAAAGACTGGTACTATAAATAGTAGGTGTTAGGTTTTGTCGACTTTACTCACTAGTAAACTTGAGAGACTACTCATTGTGTGTCGAGACCTAGAAATCCATAGTCGTCACCCTTCAAACTCAAGATATTTCAACAAGAATGGCACCAAAGATGGATGATCACATCAACAAGGGTTATGAACTGCTGCGCAATTCATTTGACTCAGATTCTGAAGATATAAAGAAAGTGATTGACCGTAAGAATGTGGTAGGGCTGGAGTATCTTCTTTCAGAACCAACCAAGATTTGGAAGAGAGAGGTATCTGAATTTTACTATAATGCCTCATTAAACTCTAACTCCGACAAGATTAAATTCACTATTAATGCAGAAAGGATAAAGGTAAATACCAAAAGGCTGGCTAAAGTCTTTATGATTCCAATAACTACACAGGATAATGAATTGGATTCAACCAAGACAGCTGAGGCACTTGTTTGGTGTGGACTAGCTCCAACCACTAGTTTTGGAAATAGTTTAAACAGGAAGGGAATGAATTCCCAAGGAAAGTTCTTATCTGAGATAATAGGCAAGGTGCTCCTCTACAAGACTGGAGCACATGACAAACTTTCCAAAGTCATCTTTAATCTGATGAATAGAATTATCTTCAAAATCAAAAATGACTGGAATAGAGTGTTATTTGATAAGATTGTAGAAGGAATTCAGAAGCCCAATATGGGCAGAATAATTAGTTTGTATCTGGTAAAAGTAATACCAGATTGCATCAATCAGAAACATGGAACTAAGATTAATCATATTAGGAGAATGGACCTGAGAATCCTATCTAAGTGGGACAGAGTCTTGAGTAAGGAAACTCAAGCACCTACGCAGGAAAAAGGAGATAAAAGGTAAGAGATCAGTGGTAGAGGAAGTTGCATCCGCTAGTTATTCTGAAGAAGAGGTAAACTTCAGTTCAGATGAAAATCTAGTGGAAATACAAGGCAGATATGCTATGCAATCCCCTGAGACCAGTGCACAGGTGCTGGTGGAGATCATCCCAGAATGAGAATTAGCTGAGGGAGAGAACCTCACTGAATTACCAATGGACACAGCAACAATAATCATAATTGAAGTGGTTCAAGACCTAGAAAAGTCAAAAGATCATGCACATGAAATCTCTGAACAAGTGGTAGGAGAAGAAAATCTACAAGAGAACGAAGAAGAAGTTCCTATGACAAAAGACTCAAATATTCAGGAGGAGAGAATTGAAGATTCTTCGATTGAGATAGCTGATGTTGAAATTCAGCATGCAAATATCACTATAGATAATATCCATATTAATCAAGAAGGTACAATAGTTGAGGGGTAGTTGGCCCCAGATACTGATTACACTAAAAAGATACCTCAAGCTTAAGATGTTAGTTCTTCTGAATCTGAGGAAGCAGAAGCTTCTCAACAGAAGAAAAGAAAACTTTCTGAAATGAAGAATAAGAGCAAGAGCTACTAGCAATATCTCCAGTCTGGACCATCATCCGCTCCTACAATTGATCATATCTCTTGCTAGTGCAAATACAGATTATGCTTGATAAGCAAAAGCAAGATTTAGAGAAATATGTAGATGAAAGCAATAAGGAGTTGCAATTTCAGCTGGCCTAAGAGATCAAGTCAATAAGATTTGAAGTCAATCTCTTGAAGACTGAAATGACTTCATTTTTTGAGAAAGGAGCTCATGCAGTAGTTTATCTGGCCAAGAAACAACTGGAAGCCAAATAACTATAAGATGATGTGGCAATCAAGCAAGGCTGTGTCCTTGAAAATCACAACTGACTGAATGAAAATCTGATTGTGATGAATGAAACAACCTTGGGAGAAATTAAGACCCAAACTACTACTTTGGAAACCAAAATTGATTCTACTGGCATAGACATCAATAACAAACTATAAAGTCATTCTGAATATCTATTAAGAATATCAAAGATTCTTACAAAAAGTTGGACAATAATTTACTGAGAGTTAAGAATACTGTGACTTCAGGTGTAAATTGTCTTGATGGACAGGTTAGATTTCATAAGAATGATCTCAAAGATCATATTGAAAGAGAAGTCATAAAGGGAGAGAGAGTCAAGATTACGCAAGTACTGAATAGGTTTCCTAGATAGCAAACAATATCAGAGATACTTTAGGTTTTCCTCCCTTATGGTATGCGGGTGATCAAACAGCTGAATATGGTTGTCAACAACCACCTCTACTTGAAGCACCTCCTGCTGAATTCTTTCATCTGGCAGCCCCAGCCAATTTTGAGTCTGTTCAAGCAGCTGTTCACCACATGTATAGTCCTCCTCAAGGCATAGATAAGAATGTAATATTTTAGAAAGTGGACATGCCTTCTACTGCTCTAGAGACTGAGGCTCCGTTATCAAAGAAAAGGTTTAGAGAGCAAGCTGAGACTAAACCTGATTTTGAGCAATGAAGTCCAACCTCCATATCAATCATTCTTACTGCATGGAAAGCTGTGAATGCTAATATTACTGACGGAGGGAAATGGTATTCTGAATAGGAATGGGCCAAACACTTGAAGCAGCAAGATGTGATTCAAAAATTCAGGCAAGATATGAATAGAGGAAAGCTTCCTGATAAGTCCATAGAGCCCACCAAGTATTTCCCAAAGCCATATCATTATTTTGAGAGGCAAAGGCTGAAGGAAGAAGCCATAGCAAAAGCTAAAGCTAAGGAAGCGAAAGGAAAGGCAATTGCTGAGGACAAGGAGCCTAAGATGAAAGCCAAGATACAATCAGGCAAAGCCATAGTTATTAAGGAACCTGAGCTGCCTTAGGATATTCTTAGTTTTATATTTCTTATGAACATTTTGATCTGTAACTATTCTGTAAATAAAAAACTTGTATCAATATATTCTATGATAAATAATTAATGGAAATCATCGCTTATTCTACATTTCATGTGTTGATTAATTAGGACTGAAATTGTTTGCCTTATTTTCTGCTCAGCATTATTATTAAGTACGTGTCTTTATCTGTGATAATTCACTTACTGAACTACACTGTATGTTTAAATGTCTTTATCTCTATTTTTGTGGTATCTTGTTGTATATCATTGAATTGGGGTTATGGCTTCTCCACATAGTGGGAGATTATTGAGTACATTGGTCGCATTGTACTGGATTTGAAGAAGTCTTCTCTGCTCAATGATATACACATTGTTGTATTTGATGGATGTTAAGTTCATATGTGCAGGTAAATAAAGCTAAGTACAAAGCGTCGAGACACTCAAGACTAGTGTCGACACACTTAAGGTAGAAGTGCTAAGTCAAGGTGAAAGTTATGTCGTCACCCAGGACTTGGGTCAACACTATGATACAAGAGAGTAAATGTGTCGACACTTAGGACTATTGTCGACACCCACTGAACAAGTTGTGTCAAGACAAAGAAAAGCTATGTCGACACTAAGGACAACTATGTCGACACACTGTGTCGAAACTAAAGACAACTATGTCAACACTCAGGACTAGTGTCGATACACTCTATATACATTGTATCAAGACTCAAGACAACTGTGTCGACACTCAGGACTAGTGTCGACACACTCTATTAAAGCTGTGTTGAGACTAAAGACAGCTGTGTCGACACTCAGGACTAGTGTTGACACACTATAATCAAGCTGTAATGAGACTGAAGACAACTGTGTCGACACACAGGACTTGTGTCGACACATTCCACAGAAGTTGTGTCGAGACAAGTTGAAGAGCTATGTGGACACATTCAAAAGTGTGTCGACACCACTACAATAGCAGTGTCGACACCCAGGACTTGTGTCAACACATTTAACAGCCATGTCTCAACACTTCAGCAGACTTATTTCCTAAGTACAGATATCAAGACGGAGGTACTGACAGCTGTCAGAACTATCAGTTATTAACCGGATCAGCCGGTTACTCCTGTCAGAGCGTATTTAAAGGGATTCAGTCTTCAGAAGAAGAGATAGAAAAAATAGAGAAGAAGCAGCACAATTTTGAAAAGACCGAATTTTGAAGCTTTAGTTACAATTTAGAAGGTGGAGAGAGGTCTGATAAGATCTATCTGATAGTTCTTGAAAAGGTAAGAAGGGTTTGATCAGATCTATCTTTTTACAATCAAAGGAAGCACAATCATCAAGATCAGATCAGGAAGCTGTTACTCAAATCTCATACTGGGTGACATTTTCTGATTATATTTTTTGTTATATTCAGTTTATAAGATCTATCTATTGATCTGAGTGGAGGAGATTTATTCTCTTGTTGTTGTAAGCCTGTGTTATAAAGGCTGAGATAGGGCTGAATTTCCCGTGGTAGGAGAAGTTGTTAATTCTCTGAGGTGTAGGGCAGGTGTTGCTTAACAAGTAGGAGTGAGGATTCATTCTAAGGTAGACTCCTTGGGAAGAACTTGAGGTGTAGGATCTTGGTGATCTGAGTGGTAAGACTTGTGAAGTCTGAGTTGTAGGAGCCGGGTGGGCTCTGAGCTGTAAAATCTAAAGATCTGAGTAATGGAAAGAGGAGGAGTTTGGTCGAATCTAGTTCATTGCTAGATATGCAAAGGGGGCAAGTGGATGTACCCATAAATTGGGGAACCACTATAAATCTGGGTGCATTGTGATGTGTGTTGGCTAATTTGTTGTAACATGTTAATTTTGTTAATTCTTGTTTGGTTTATATTGATTATCTGACTGAGTTAATCATTTCAATTAAAGTAGTAATCTGATTAAAGAAAAGGGGGGGGGGGGCATAATTAAATTGGACCTATTCACCACCCTCTAGGTCATTTTCAATCCTAAAGTAAACAATTACAGCCTCTTCAAATCTATAGAATATTGTGGGCAATGGACCCATCATTGACATCTCCTTCTGATTCAGAATCATCTTCACCACTGGAGGAAGAGGCTTCTATACAGGGACTAGTCACATATCCAAGCTCAGAAGAAGTGCTTGATACAGATTTTACATTGCTTTAACCAGGCTGATCCTGTCTGGATTCCACATCAGTCATTGTCATCAACCCACAATATTTATAGGCATTTCCTTCATCCTCATCATCCGCCTCTAAATCACTATTCGAGTGTTAAAGAGGGGCCCTGATACCTATCCTGGCAGCAGGATAGTCTTCAGCTAATGCTTCAACTTCTTGTTCAGCAATAGGAGTAGAAACTAGCCCAATATAGGCTTCCTCTTCTTCAGACTTAGATGAAGATGAGTCTATCCAGCTCTTCTCTTTATTGGCAACAAAGGACTTCTCCTTCTTTCCCTTGTGTTGGTGATGTTTCTTCTCAGTAGCTTCCTTTCTCTTCACTAGGCAGTCAGCTATCACATATCCTGTTTTGCTGCAACAGTAGCAGACAACTTTAGAAGGATTCTATTTACTTGGTTTAGAATCATACCTATCAGCCTTGGAATGATTCCTCCTGTGATTAGAAGAGGTGGAAGGTCTGCTCTTCCACTGTTTCTTCTTCATCAGCTCCTGAAAATGACTGGAGAAGACAACAAAGTACTCATCCAACATGATGCATTTGATTAATCTGACTCTGAGATGTCTGAATCAGCTGGTCTTCTTGGACGATAGGGAATCCTCTCCTTACAGTAAGGAACACTCTTTTGTCCACTCAAATTTGGACGCTCCTCGAAGAGTTTTAAAGAAAGAAGCACTCTTGTCTCCAACCCGAGAGAGGAACCTCTCGAGACCTGCTAACCTCCCCCCTAACTGATGAACTTCCTTAGGCGAACGGGGGGAGCCATGTCAAGAATAGCTCTTACTTTGTCTGGATTGGTGGCAAGCCCTTCTGGAGTAAGGAGGTAACCGAGGAACTTCCCCTTACTCGACCCAAAGGTACACTTCGACGGGTTGAGCTGCATTTTATATCTACAAAGAGTAGCGAACGTCTCTGCTAGATCTTGCAGGTGCAGAGAAGAAGACTTGCTTTTAATCAAGATATCGTCTACGTACACTTCTAGGTTTCTTCCATTCTGTTGCTTAAATACATGGTCCATCATGGGTTGGTAGGTTGCACCAGCATTTTTAAGCCCAAAGGGCATCACAAGGTTACAGTAGCAACCATCATTGGTAATGAATGACGTATGGGGAACGTCAGGTTTATGCATTCTTATTTGGTGGTAACCAGAAAATGCATCTAAAAAACTCATAAAGAAGTACCCTACCGCAGAATCAACTAAAGAATCTATCCAAGGCAAGGGGTAACAATCTTTGGGGCACACTTTATTAAGCTTTGTAAAAACTACACACATGCGCCAGTTCCCTCCTGGTTTTTTAACCATTAAAACTTTGGATATCCAGGTAGGGTATTGAATTTCACAAATAAAATTTTCCTTGAGGAGCTTCACGACCACCTCTCTTATTGGTTCAGTAAGCTTCGTTGCCACATCTCTTTTCTTCTACAACACATGCTTGAAGCTGGGATCAACATTAAGGTGGTGGCAAGCAAAATCCGGATCCATGCCTGGCATGTCCTCCGTTGACCAAGCAAAGACATCCAGGTTCTTCAGGAAGCAAGAGATCAACTCGGCCTTCTAATCTTCAGGCAACTACGAGTTGATGGAGAGCTTCCTCTCCTCCCCCTCAGCAATGTGGACTGCTTGCGTCACCTGGGCTGGTTCCAGGTGAGCTCCTCCATCTGTAGTAGTTTATGAACTTGGAGAGGTTTCTGCAGCTGCTGCTGGAGCAATGGGAGGACTGACTTCAGCCATGTTGACAGTGTGAACATAACATTCCCTTGCCCTCCTTAGGTCACTCCTGACCCTGCACATCCGTCCATCGGCAAAAAACTTGATCGCGAGGTGGTAAGTTCAGACCACTGCTTGATACTTGTTTAGCAAGGGTCTGTCGAAGATGGCGTGATAACTACTGGGACTTTCAACCAGTATGAATTGAACCTGCTTGGTTGCCCCTCCAAGCTTTACGGGTAGGGTGACGCTTCCTTCAGCTTCTTTTATCTCACCAGAGAAGACGTAGAGTGGCCCTTCGGTGGAAAGCAGAGGCTTTCCAGTCTTCAGGGCCTCAAAGGTTGATTTGAATAGTAGCATGACTAAGCTACCAGTATCAATGAGAATCCTGTCAACCGTAAAATCTCCAATAACAGCCTTAATCACGATTGCATCATCAAATGGATTTGCTGTTTGAGGCAAATTAGCTTGGCCAAAAGTGATGTCCTCCCCTGATGGAGCAGAGGAAGAGGAAGAGGCAACCTCTGCTCAAGTGACCCTAGAAATTGAGGACTTCTTAGTAGACTCGGTTCCTATCCCACCATGAATGAAGAAGAGTCGCCCCAGGACTCCTTCATCATCCGCATCAAAGCATTCAACTGGAACTTTGATTGGCCCCAGATGGCCTTCATCTTCTACCTCCACACACTCCTGATATGCTTCACCTACCTCCTTGCCCTTGGAGGTAGATGGCTTCGAAGAAGAGTCTTTCTTACTCAAATCAATCTTCCCCTCAGCAAGTAGTTTTTCTATTAGCAGACGGAGGGATTTGCAATCTTCAGTCAAGTGACCCTTCTCTTTATGAAACTGGTAGAAATGTGTGTTGTTCCTTGGCCTCCACTCTCTCTGAGGCCCTTGTTTCTTCTCTTCTAATTTCTTCTACAAGATCTGGATGAGTTCGTCAAGATCCAGACCTGTAATCTCTTCCACGGAGTTGGTATCATACTAGCTTGGAGCAGGCAGGGCTGCTTGCTGAAGGATGGGAAGCGCTTGCAGCATTACAGCGGGAGTGGCGACCAATGACAGTCTCTGATCTTGAAACTATTGATGGCCGAGGAAGGGTTTATTGTGGCGGAAATTCCGGCCCCTTTGAGAAGGAGGCTGGAAATCAGGGCGGTGAGGTTTGCTATGATGGTGGTTGTTATGAGAAGAAGAGCCGGAAGCATCCCTTCCTTCAGCCTTAGCTGTCAGGGATGAGATATAGGTGGGGTTGGCATTCTCACCTTCAATGAAGCGATAAACCATGGCTATTAACTCCTGGTATGTTGCTGGTGCCTTCGTTGTTGCTTTAAACTTTAAGGGGCCTTCCCAGAGGCCATGAATCAAGGAAACCTTGTAGTAGTCGGGGTTCACGTTCCTTACCCCCTGAATCTCTTTCTGGAAGCGATCAACAAACAGTACAATTGATTCGTTGTCCCTTTGCTTGATCTCGAAGAGTGCAACCGATCCATCTTTTCTCTTTCTTGAGGTAGCAAACCTCAACAAAAGTTCGCTGCGAAGCTCAGCGAAGGAAGAAATCGAGCCCAAAGGCAGCTCATAAAACCACTCTCTCGCCTGTCCTTCGAGAGTGGTAACCAAAAGCTTGCACTTGATGGCGTCGGAGAGGCATCTCAGTGCAACTGCCCCTTCGAATGCTTGGAGATGGGCGACTGAATCAGTCTCCCCTCAGTAGAATGGAAGACGGGGTTCCCTGAAGTTACTTGGAGCCGACTCCCATTGGATTCGATCGACGAAGGGAGACGGAGTCTCAAACTCAGCAGGGTAAAAAGGGTGGACTGAAGCTGGGGAGCCCACGGGCTCGGCGGACAGGCGATCAGTGAAATGGAGCTGGCGGGCAGGAGTTCCCTTGTCTGCCTCCCTGAAAAAATTCATGAAGGAGGCGAACTTCTCCTCCTAAGGCCACAGAGCAGCGGCGGACTGAGCAGTATGGTGAGGAGTGACTGGAGATTGCCGAAGCGGAGTTTGGCGAGCTGGAGTCAGGCAGACTGGCGAGTCCGCAAGGCTCTGCTGCGGCCTGTGGAGCAAGTCGCTTGGTCAACACAAGCAAGGCCTGGCTGATTGCATCAAGACACTGATCAGTCTGCCTGCGGGATTGCTCAGCCTTAAAACGAGCCTGCTTTATGACATCCCAAAGAGAATCTTCTGAAGAGCTGGAGCGGTCTGAGTAACGAGCTCGGCAGTCTGACATGTCTGTCCGCTGTATTAGAAATACTACTCGAATCTGAAGGCCGCGTGTTAACTGTTGATGCACGAAAAAGGAAAGAGAGTCGAACACCACCAGCTAACGGTTCGAGCACAGAGGAATAGAAAGGGAAAGAGAAATTGCGAGTAGCAATCTACTAAGAAGATGAGAGTAAAAAGAACAGCAGGGCCGTGATCCACTGTAACAATAGACTTCGCCCGTCGTGGCCTGAATGCCTCTCTAGCGACGAGCTTTCCTTTGATTGAAGAAGGGTTTGATTACAAGTGGAGTAAAGGAAAAAGGCAAGAGCTGAGCAAACTGGAGTCCGCAAAGCCTGAGATTCGAGTCCGCAACCTTTAATAAGTAGGCTCCTGGGCACGAGTCAACGTGCTTTGGGTGCATCGCCTCCCCCGTATTTATAGGATGGGGGCCTGCCCAAATGGGCAGGGCTAAAATTACCGGCTGCCCGCGGTACAGGAGAACCGGGTAACGGTGACGGGAAGCAAAAAGAAAGAACACGCCAGTCCACACAAAAGGGGCGGACTGGGCTCGCGGGCTGGAGCATCCATCTGCTGCTGCAAGGCGTGATCCTGCTGGAGGATGGCGGCCTAGGAGGATTGGACAGTGAGTCCGCCGAAGTGGAAACAATCCAGGAGATCCAAAGGCATGGAGAACTGGGCGGACGGAGCATTGAGTCCGTCGTTGGGGGATCATCCTTGGGACGGCTGAATGCTGCTGCACTGCCGAGCTTGACAGACTGCCAAACTGAGTCTGCCTATGACAAGCCAGGGACCTTGGAACTATGTCGAGGCATCGATGGGCCAGGAGAACTTCCAAATTGTGTCCATGGATAATGAAATAGGTGACCTTGGAATCTTGTAGGTGTTGCGGACTAAGGGGTTAACAATAACGTTATCTAAAGTAATAGTTTTTACTGATCTTTCTGCTTTAAAATATCTATTAAGTAAAGCAGATGTCAAACCCCGTCTACTACGCTGGATTCTTCTCCTACAAGAATCCAACTTGGAGATCCGAGATAAAAATGGCTTAGAGAACTTGGCGGCCGATCACCTTTCTCGATTATAGAATACTGCTACAGATATGCTATTGGGGGCCGACATCAAGGACAAATTCCCTGAAGAATGCTTCCTCTCCATAGAAATGGTAATAAATTTCTCTACTTCTTGGTTTGCAGACTTGGCCAATTCTTTAGTGGCCCGAGTCATTCCAAAAAACTTTCAAGTCAGCAAAAGAAGAAATTCTTTTCTGACATAAAAACTATTTTCGGGAAGACCCATTTTTTTTCCGAGTCTGTGAGGATCAAGTAATTAGGAGACGTATTCCGGATGAGTAAGATGTCAAAATCTTGCGGCATTGCCATGAAGGACAAATCGGCGGACATTATCAAGCAAACCAGACTGCTCGGAAAGTGCTTGAATCGGGCTTCTTTTGGCCCACTTTATTCAAAGATGCTCAGAAATTGGTAAGCACTGACAATAGCTGCCAACGGTCAGGTAATAATTCTCACCGGGACGAAATGCCCGAAAACCTATTTATAGAATGTGAAATATTCGATGTGTGGGGAATAGATTTTATAGTCCCTCTACCTCCTTCTTATAAAAATCATTATATTTTAGTAGTGGTTGACTACGTTTCAAGGTAGGCAGAAGCGCAAGCTCTGCTCACCAATGATGCAGGAGTTATCGTATAATTTTTGAAAAAATTATTTTGTCATTTTGGCACGTCTCGTGCAATTGTGAGTGTTTGCGGCAAACATTTCTGTAATACCTAGTTAGCTAAAATTTTAGATAAATATGGAGTCACTCACAAACTCACCACCGCTTATCACCCATAAACAAGAGGCCAAGTGGAGGTAGTTAATAGGGAACTGAAGCGTATTCTTGAGAAGATGGTAGACACTAATCAAAAAGATTGGTCTCTTAAGCTTGATGACGCCCTTTGGGCTTACCGTAAGACATTCAAAGCCGCTATCGGTTGTACGCCTTTTTGTTTAGTATACGGAAAAGCGTGTCATCTTCTGGTAGAATTAGAACATCGCGCATATAGGTCGCTAAAATTTTTAAACTTAGATATAAACTTAGCCGCCGAACAAAGAAAATTTCAACTAAATGAACTTGATGAGTGGCGTGCTAACGCCTATGAAAATAATAAATTCTATAAGAAGCATCTAAGTTTTATCATGATTGAAAAATAAAATTTCCAAAATATTTTTCACTGGGCGATCTCGTCCTTCTTTATAACTCACGCCTTAAACTTTTTTCCTGGGAAATTAAAATCCCGATGGTCCGGCACCTTTACTGTTAAAAAGGTTTGGCCAAATTGGACTATTCTTATTTCTCACCTCGAACTAGGCACTTTTGAATTAAACGGGCACCGCTTAAAACTTCATCTTGCGGGGGACTCTTCAAATAAACAAATAGAATCAGACATCCTTCGTAACATATAAATAATCGTACTAAATAAGTCAAGTTACGTGACAAATAAACAAAGCTCTTGTGGAGGCACCCCATAGTTATTTGCTTTATCTATTTTGTTTTAGTAAATATGCAAGTTTTTGCTTACGGCCTCCGCGACCTCCAATTAGGAAGACCTCTTTATCTTATTGTACTATACGTTTTTGTATAATTTTTTTTTTCTATTTCTTCATTCTTATGCACAACATAAGTATTTCCTTTCTAAAAACCGCAGTTATACTATAAGTATTTTTTGAAAGTTTTTTTTTATATAGTCTGATTTTTATTCAAAATATTTTCTCTGCAATAGTCATGTATATATTCACTTAAAAACAAAGACATCCACCTAAAATATATATTTTTGCTTAGTCAATTATCCGAAAATAAAATTGAAACCCCTACTTCATTTGCCTCTTTCCTTAAAAAAATGATGAGTTGATGTATACCCAGTTATCTAATTTTTCAATTTACTAGTCATTTATTTATCATAAAGAGATAGATCTAATTATCTGGGGTTAAGTTTTAAAGAATATATTGTGTATTTAATTTAAAGTTAGAAGATTTGTTTTAAGCACTACTTCTAGTTTACGATAAATAGAGGAATGCGTATTATATTAGCTAAACATTTGTAGATTATAATTATCTGAACACCACTCTTATTGAAATATAGGAATTTTCAAGCTATTATAGTTGCTCTCAAAAATTTTTATCAAAATTGAATTTTGAATCCCCCTATCTACGTTTTGCTTGGTATGTTTTCTTACGCAAGTAAGCATCAAGGAGTGTGTGCTCCTAGAAAAGAAAAGATAATATGATAATGGGAATAAGATTTTGTTCTGTAAATATAGGCATCCAATAATTTTTTAAAAAATACTATATAAAGTGGAGTATGTGCTCCTTAACATATACATTGGATTAAAATAAAATTTAATACTGCTATGGTTTTTTTTTCTGCCTTGGAAAATATTATCCTAAGTAATTGTAACAAAGTAAGAATAAGGTGAGAGGATAAAATTCATCCCCTCCTATGTCAAAGCCTACTGCATAGGCAAACACGAAGTTTGTACCCCATAAAACCACTACAAATTGTTTTAATTTTGATTAAAATTTTGAGAGAGCATATTTAATAGGTTGTCTATTTTCCATCATATCTCTTTTATAATTCCAATCTAACTTGTTACTAATGATTGCAATGTTTCTTGCTATTTGGTTTTCTCAAGAAGTCTTATGGCTACGAACATTTATTTCCGGCTTATTCATTTGCAGAATGTAGGACTTGACTCTTATTACTCTGAATTATTTGTCTATTTTCTCTTGATATAATAAACTGATAGTTAATGTAGAAATTTTATAACTGTTTGTATAGTCAACTCATACTTTTGCTACGGAATACCAAAGTTTAAGTATGGGGTATTTGATGAGTAGTAATATATATATATATATATATATATATATATATATATATATATATATATATATATATATATATATATAGTGAATTGTTTTTGTTTTGTGTTAATAAAAAATGTAAATATATTGTATAAATACCTAAATGAATCGTTTCTTTTTTATTTTTCAGTTCTAACATAATCTATTTTTGTGCCCTATAGGTATTTTTGGACAAAATGTGCATTTCGGGAAAATTTCCTATTTCCCGCCCCTAAGCCACGCCCGTGACCTAGGGCGTGTAACTTTAAAGCAAACAATTCCAGCATTTCTGGAGATTTCGGTCACTGAATTAATGTCACGCCCTGGAACATGCCTGTGTTCCACCTCTGACGCCTGTGACATCAACCATGACCAAGTAATGAACCCGCTGTCGAGTCAAGGCAAAATATTATAGCCAGCAACAACTAGTCACGCCCGACCTACAAGCCCATATTACTGGTGTCACACCCATGATGAAATCCATGACATTGCAGAATTCCACCTATCGCGCCCGAAGAAGCAAAGCTGTCATGCCATGCAGACACACCCAGATATCATGCCCGTGACCAATAAGTCATGCCCGTGTACATTCAACCCAATCCAGAAATGGGGCGAAATTCTTTCCATAGATGCCACGTCAGCGCCACACCCAAGGGGGGCGTATAAAGAGGCGTGTACTTCAAATTTTTCAGCTATAAAAGGAGGGCCAAGGCATAGGTGTAGGAATAACTTGTAGAGTTCAAACTAGTTCTTTATAGTGTTTATAAGTAGCTTTTGAGTGATATTTTCCAAGCCATAGTTGGGTTTCCTAGTGCGTAACACTTTTTTAAGTAATAAAATTTCAGCTTTAAGTAAATTTTCATCTCTTTTTGCTTATAACTTAACATTCTGTTGAGAAAGGGTGTGTGCGTAAGTACTTTTCTTTTTATACAACCCTCATCCCGGATGAGTGGCTAAGAACTTTTTAGGGCTTGATTAAGATGGTTAGGACGAATATTATTTATGCACATTTATAAGTCTTTTAATTTTATTACTTTCACCCCTATCCCGATTGGAGGCTAAGAACTTTTTAGCACCAACCGAGATACGTTGGGAAGGATATTATTTTTGCACATTTATATGTCCTTTTACTTTTCTACTACCACCCCCATCTCAATGAGAGGTTAAGAACTTCTTAGCACTCGATTGAGATGAGCTTTGCGAAGGATATTATTTCTAAATTAAAAACATATGATTTACCAGGAAATTGATCATTCTCAGGTAAAGCGAAACAGTGCCTCATTCTCGAAAGAGATGAACGTAAGTCTCCCGGGTTGAACCTTCGAAAACTAGTAGGAGGTCAATAGCGGGGTTCAAAACATAAAGCATGTAAGATCCCATTTTGTTTCCTTTTAAACTACTAGGGTCTTATGCCACAGAACCACCGCTTTGCGATGACACCAACACACCCGGGAAGGTCGTCACAACAAAATGCCGATCCTACCGGCCATATGGATCGCAAAAAACTAGAATAAGTATAAAGAATACAATCAAACTAGTCCACCAAAAATTACATGTATATAATAAAAATCTCCACTAAGGGAGAGTCCACAGAAAATAATAAACAAGGTACTAAAAAGGGCTCCTGCCCGATACATCAAGATCCTCACTTCAAGTCACTCAAAGCGGAAGCAAATCTATAATAACTACGAAGGATTGGGACTCACAGTCCCTGCTGGCTAGACTCTAGTACTAGACTGCCCCGTCTCCATGCGCACCGACTTCTAGGGATGCGTCTCCTAGTGCGGCTCCACGATCCACTAAAATGATTTGGTCAACGACCGTTAGTCTAAAAAGACTAATTCCTATCATCCCCCACCCCTCCCCCAATGGCTCCTAGTCACCGTGTGGGGAGGAGGAAAGGGAAAGTAATGAAGGTGGAGAGTAACAAAGTAAGCAGGTGACATCAGAACTAGTCTAACATGAGTATATAGACAGAGCAAGTATATGTAAGCAGTAGTAGGTAAGCAGTATATGTAAGTAGTATAAATATACATTAGAACAAGTGAGCAAGTATAGTATGAAAAGGTAAACTAAGTAAGTAACCATGACCTATAGGAATGCCCATACAAACCTATAGACCAAGGGGTCGTTTTGCAAGGCCTCTTGTATAAAGTGTCCCATACCACATTATACAATAGGTGTCATGGGTTATATGCCATGATAATGCTATGACAAGCAAGTATTCTATGATGTGAACATGCAAGTGCAACACACAAACTCGACTCTGTGCACACAAACCTTTAGTTCCCCCTTTCTGGTGTCTAACCTCCCAGGATACCTCCATAGTGGCAAAAGGAAGCGGTGGGTTGGGCCTCTCCCACCTCTAAACCTGTATCACACTACTAGTCAAACCTCTCGTACGCCTCAACATTGGTGTACCAAGCGGAGCTCCTGCATATTCTTGCCGACTGGACCGCCAGACTATATTTGGCCAAGTGCAAAACCACACCTGCTGAGCCAACGTATCGGTGTCGGTGTGACGACTCTCCAATACCGATGATCCACCACCTCATATATTATGCACATACAATATTAATGAATTTTCCACTGAGCAAAAGCTCCCCGGTCTAACCTGTCCGTCTCAAAACCATATGAGCCATCGGCTCGCCAGGCTAACTTGCCCATCACCAAATCCACCGAGCCTACCGCTCGTGAGACCTAACCTAACTCCCACAACACCGGAGAGTGTGAGTGTAAGTGTAATCCTTGTTATACTAGTTACTCTTAAACATTGATTTTTCTTATGGTTTAGGTTAGCCCAGGACTGCCCCTGACATACCTGGTGATGGGTTCTCAGAGGGCACTAGGAACTATGATGGTAGTTAAAGCCCATCGTGCCCTTTTGCTAGTCACTTACTATTATTGGTTAATACCAAATTCCTGATCCCTTTTAATATTTATATGGATCTAACGCTAGTGTGTTTTGACTCTCTCCCTCTCTCTCTCTCTCCATAAGAAAGACGATCTTTCGTCGATCCCGAGCACCACTTACAATAGTCAACCCATCACTTCTCCCCATGATGATTCCTATCAATGAACTCATTTTCACTTCACCATAACTACTAAGCTAATAACCCCAACTCCATGTGTCCATTTCACTTTCTATCACGATTTCTGCTGTTTTACTATATGTAGACCATTCTAAGCAGTATGATGTATATGATAGGAGGTAATCAAAATTTTTATTCAAAAGCCATAAAATATTTATTGGTGGGCCTATCATGATATTTATTGGAATTTTCCTAAATAAATTGGTGTTTAATTAATTTTCCCAAAAATTGGTCCACCGATGATTTGAACATGAAGTACTAGATTTACTTATGATATGACCATACAAAAATTGTGAACACTACAGTTTAGAAAGATATCAGTGAATACCAAATTTCATAAGTTTTTATATAGGTTTTATCCTCCAAATAATTAGTTCAAGGTAATTCAAACAAATAGGGGCAATGAAGGGAGTACCATAAATACTTGTCCAAAAATTAAACAAAAATTAACAAAGCTTTATTATGATCATAAAACCTTATTGACTAAATTTCATACAATTCTAGGGTGAGTAAACTATATATTAAAATATCTCAACCAAATCCATCATGGGGCACTTTGTGAAGGAACAACCTTGTAACCTCAACTAAACATGTAATTATTTTTTTCAAGCTTCTTTATGCCCTAAAAAGTACTCTGGCTAAGTAACACAATTTTCCAGCAAGCTATAGTATTTATTTTCTATTTATCAAAGTAAGGTGCACTAGTTTACTTACACATGATGTACTAAAAAGAAATGTTCATCTATACCAAATAAATCACTAGTGCCTCTACATGTTATTTGATCATCTTTTCCAGAGTTTGAAATTGTTCTAAGACATAAAAACCATAATTACATCAATGTCATCAAAAGGGCAAGATGAAGTTTATAACTACAAGGGTGAGTTACTGTTACCTAGACACCCTATAAAAATTCTAGAGGTATATATCAATATGACAATACTCCTACCATAATACCAACCAAAATCCATGGTCATATGACCCATTGAATATTCCCTAAGGTGTAAAGACATAGATATCTACATTGTGCTCTAAGTGGGGTGCATGTGTCAAAAGTCCACCAAATCCCTTCCTAGGGCATTTCACCTCCCTTGGATCACATGGACTAATCAACAAGTCCATCCAAGGACATAACACAGGTCCATCACAAATACCCAAAGTTCAACCTTAGGGTTTGAACTTGGTTCCTAGAGAAAATCTACCTTAGTCTAACCCACCCTCCATGTGAGGGAGCTAAATATCATCACAAATCAGTGGCCCAAGTTTCAACCTCTGTTGAGGTGATTTGGCCACCTAAAACCCACAAGGGACACATTGACCAAATTAGCCCTTATTGGTCCAACTTACGGTTTGCTTATTTCCAAACTAAATCATCTCCAAATGAGAGGAAAAATTCTACAGAGCCCTATGATGACCGCAAGTACCACTCACCAAAATTTGGGAGGGTTTGGAGGTAATTAGAACCTTTAAATAATTCATATATGTTTTATTAATTTTCTACAACAACTTTAGGAAATGTTTTCCAAAAATTCTCAATTTTGGATATGTCGTAGGTATAGGTAATAGTGCCCCCATCCAAAATTTCAAGTTATTTAGATTGCTGGATTGATGGAGGATCTCAAAATAGTCTCTGGTCTAGCCTATGTATAGTCCTCACCAAAATGAGTACTATGGTCAAAAAACTTACCCAAATGGGTTGAAACCAATTTTAAATTACAGTAGACCCATAAAGCTACATTTTTCATGTAGATCATTTTCTCTGAAACAACAACTAGGTATTTTTAAAATTTAATTCAAAATATTGCAGATTATGTGACAGAATAATACAAAAGCTATAGTTAATTTTATTTAATCAGCACTAATATTGGCGCAAGATAAATGGAATCTATTCATCTTCACCAACGCGCCAATGGCCGTGATTTTCCCATCCTGGGCTATTTTCGGAGGTGATTTCCCGACCACCTGAGCCTATCCCCGGCCGGCCAACGCCATCATCACCTTCGTTGAGGTGGTGGCCGTCGATAGGTGGTGGTAGGCAGGCCGAAGGCGGCCGGAATCGGGGTATGTGGGTGGAAGAAATAACATGAAAATTCAATCTTTTGGCCATGCCGAACTTGGGCCAATTTACCTCAACTCCGGCAGCCGTTAAGAGTGGATGTATCCACTGAAGAAGGAGGTGAGGGAGGACCTTCTTGGAGGGCTTGAGGCGGGTCGATCGTCGAGTGGCCATGGACGGTGGTGGTGTTTTCCCGTGCTCTGCAACTACACTGTAGGAGGGCTCAAATTGTTCAAGTAAGTTGTCTAAAATGCTCCCCTTTGTCTGGTGAGTCTTTTAGAAGCACCAATTGGGGAAGGGGAAGAGTCTAACACTAATGGCCATCAATGGCCATTAATGGAGATTTTCGGCCATGCCATGGGGGCGAGTGAAAGTGGCTTAGTGTGGCCAGAAAATGGCTGGAAACTCCACTTCCCCAGAGGAGTTGAATCCAGCAATGAAGGATGGACCTTGGCTTCCCTATGCCATGAATGACCTTCTCCCTCACTTTCTCTCTCCTCCATTAAAGGGGAAAATTTGCGTTTTCTCTCTCTTAGTCATCAAGGCCGATTTTGATCTATCCTGCAGCCTATTGTCACCCCACAAACTTATATTAATAATAAAAATGAGGTTAGCCCAAGTGGGGGAAATGAGTTTGAGCTTGGGTTAGCACATTTGGGCTAATCTGACTTAACTCTAGTGTAGAATTGACCTTGGTCGACATGACCATTTGGGTTGACCCCAATGGGTCCTTGGTGACCCATTGGGCTCCCCTAAGGTCTAGAAAGACTTGGGTATGGTTGGTTGGGCATCTTGGGGTCACTTGACCCTTAGTTAGGGCCTTTGACCTTCTTGGGGCTACGGTTGACTTGGGTTAACTTAGCCTCTTTGGTTGACCCCAATGGGTCCTTGGTGACCCATTGACCTCCCTTAGGGCTTGGTAAGGTCTAGGTGGGTCCGTTTGGCCAAGGGGAGGTGAGTTGACCATGTATGAGCTTAGTTTGACATGATTACGGTTTGGGTTGACTTTGGTCAACTTGACCATTTTAGTTGACCCTAGTGGGTCCCTATGGCTCTAATGGACCCTCTAATAGGTTAGTGATGTTGTGGTGGGGCTATGGTGTCATGGTGAAGCCCTACGGTCATCCCTAAGCTAGTACTTAAAATTCTACTATTTGCAAACCAAGGTGGTTCACCCACTAACTCCCCAGTTCACCCCAACCTTTTTAAACTTCTCAAGGTTTTGTCATGACCCAGTCATGACAAAACCATCCTAGGGGTCTAGAAGTCTAAGGGATGTTACAAATCCCAATACATAAAAATAATAAATTCGTCCACGAAATTAACATTAAGCCTACAGGTTTTCATACATGAGATGTAAAATGTAACATCCCGAGAGGATATAGGAAATACCTGATGTGAAAACCTCTGGGTATCTTTGCTGCATCAAGTACTGTGGCTCCTACGTGTGCTCCTCTTGTCCATGATTCCTCCACAAGACCATGACCAGCGGAACCTTCTTGCGTCGCAAGACCCTCATCCCAGTATCGTCTATCCGGATCGGCTCCAGGTGCACCGTTCAATCAGAAGCTATGGGCCTATCTGTCATCGAAATCTGCGACTCCAGCCGAAGTAGAGCTCTCCTGAGGGAGGAGACGTGGAAGAAGTCATGCAAACACACTAGCTCTGGCAGCATCTCCAGTCCATACACCTAGGGACTGATCCACTCCATGATCCTGTAAGGCCCCATGTATCTCGGACTGAGCTTCTTCCGACCACACACACGCGAGACTCCATGCATCAGCCATATCTTCAAAAACACATGGTCTCCTACCTGGAATTCTAGCAGACGGTGCCGAGCATCATAGTACTTAGCATGCCTGACTAGGCCTCCAACATCTTGTCTCGAATCAATCGCACCTGAGCATCTGTACCATCGACGAACTCCAAGCCCAGTGTCTTCGGATCCTCATCCTGGATCGAAGATAAAGGTGTCCTGCATCTCCGCCCATATAAAGCCTCATAAGGAGCCATGCCGATGCTATACTGGTGGCTGTTGTTGTACGAGAACTCGATCAATGGTAGCTGCCTCTCTCATGGCTCCCCGCGGTCCAGTATACAAAGACGAAACAAATCCTCCCGTGTCTGATTGGTGCGCTCTGTCTATCCATCCGTCTAAGGGAGGAAGGCGGTACTAAATGTCAACCGGGTCCCCAAATAGTCCTGGACCGACCTCCACTGCTTAAACGTAAATCGTCCATCACGATCGGACAATATCGTCCTCAACACTCCATGGTACCGGACGAACTGCTCTACTAACCTCCTCACCAATTCACCCACTGAGGTATCCTTCCTGATCAGTAAAAATCTGGCCACCTTCGTCAGTCGGTCAATGATCACACATATCCAGTCGTTCCCCGCATGTGATCGAGGAAGACCATGTAAGAAATCATGGTGATATCGTCGAACTTCCACTCTGGCATCGGAAGTGGCTACAACAACCCGGCCGGAGTTTTACACTCGGCCTTTACTTACTGACATGCCTCGCAATGAGTCACAAAGTATGTAATGTCCCACTTCATACACGGCCAGTACATCGTCCTCTTCAGATCGGCCGTCATCTTGGTGATGCCCGAGTGTACCGAGTACCTGCTGTAGTGACCCTCGGTCAAAATGTCCTCCCGAATCCTGCCCCCCAGCCGGTATGTACACCCGTCCTTTAAAACATATCAACCCATCTCTCTCTGTATACTCCCCGGCCGTGCCTGCCTTTAAGGCCCTGAGTACTTGCTCTAAACAGTCATCCCTTCTCTGCTAAGCACTAATGCGATCTCGAATATCATTGGTATTGCTCATCGTGGCCAGATACTCCTCATAAAGCTCTGAGTCATCAGAGGACACCAAGGTGATTAATCAGCATATCCTACATTATCCACACTAGCTCTATGGCCATCAACTGGGACTCTACTCCTAAAGTGGCAGCCCTCTGGCTCAGTGCGTCCAGCAGCACATTCGCCTTCCCAGGGTGATAGTGTATCGTATACTCGTAATCAGATAGAAATTCCACACATCGCCTTTGGAGGACATTCAACTCCTTCTGTTTATCAATATATTTAAGATTCTTGTGATCGAAAAATATGTCGCAGTGAACCACATAGAGGTAATGCTCCCAAATCTTCAGAGCGAACACCACTGCCCACATCTCCAAGTCATGGACAGGGTAGTTCTTCTCGTGCTTCTTCAGCTGGTGGGAGGTGTATGCTATCACATGTTTGTGCTGCATCAGTACAATGCCCATCCCTTGAAACGACGCATCCGTGTATACCTGAAAGCCCTCCTTCCTAGATGGAAGGGCGAGGATAGGGGCCAACGAAAGCCGACCCTTCAACTCCGGGAAGGCTGTCTCGCACTACAGGGTCCAGACATAGGGCACGTCCTTCTTCGTCAGAGATGTGAGTGGGAGGGAAATTCGAGAGAATCCCTCCACAAACTTCCGGTAATAACCCGCAAGTCCTAGGAAACTTCGCACGTCTGTGGCCGTCTTCAGCGGCGGCCAATCTTGAACTGCCTGAATCTTAGCCGGGTCCACTACCAATCCAGCTCCACTGATAATGTGGCCTAGGAAGGCCACCTCCTTCAGCCAGAACTGGCACTTGCTGAACTTCGCATAAAGGCGGTGCTCCCGCAGTCTTTCTAGAGTCAGTGTCGGATGTCGTGCGTGCTCCTCCTCTGTCCTTGAGTAAATGAGGATGTCGTCAATAAAAGCGATGACAAACACGTCCAGGTAAGCCTCAAACAACCGGTTCATGAGGCTCATGAATGCCGACGGTGCTTTTGTGAGCCCGAAGGGCATCACGGTAAACTTGAATAAACCATATCTGCTACTGAAGGTAGTCTTCGGAATGTCCTCCTCCTGAATTCACAGTTGATAGTAGCCTGACGTCAAATCCAGCTTCGAAAAAAATGCACCACCTCCCGCTGGTCAAACAGCTCATCTAACCTTTGCAGTGGTTAGGTATTCCGGACTGTCAGTCTGTTTAGTGTTCGGTAGTCGATGCACAATCTGAGCATCCCGTCCTTCTCTTCACAAATAAAACCGGAGCTCCCCATGGTGAGGAACTCGGTCTGACGAATCCTGCCTCCACCAATTCCTACAGTTAACTACAAAATTCTGCCAACTCCTTCGGGGCCATCCGATAAGGTGCTCTAGATACCGGCTTAGCCCCCGGTACCAACTTGATCTGGAAGTCCTTATCCCGGTGCGGAGGCAGTCTGGTAGCTTCTCTAGAAACACATCCACAAAGTCCCGCACAACTGATAGAATAATACAAAAGCTATAATTAATTTTATTTAATCAGCACGAATCTTGGAGCAAGATAAATGGAATCCTTTCATCTTCCCCAACACGCCAACGGCCGGGATTGTCTCGTCCTGGGCTATTTTGGGAGGCAATTTCCAGGCCACCTCAGCCTTTCCCAGGCCAGCCAACGCCACCACCACCTTCGTTGCGGTGGTGGCCGTCGATAGACG
This sequence comes from Platanthera guangdongensis, assembly GCA_039583875.1. NCBI lineage: Eukaryota > Viridiplantae > Streptophyta > Magnoliopsida > Asparagales > Orchidaceae > Platanthera > Platanthera guangdongensis. Next base: position 109,151,315 of record CM077151.1, read on the forward strand.
GTGGTAGGCCGGCCGGAGGCGGCCGGAATCAGGGTATATGGGTGGAAGATATAGCTTGAAAATTCAAGCTTTTGGTCAGGCCGAACTTGGGCCAATTGGCCTCAACTCTGGCAGTCATTAAGAGTGGATCTATCCATTGAAGAAGGAGGTGAGGGAGGACCTTCTTGGAGGGCTAGATGCGGGTCGATCGTCGTGTGTCCATGGCCGGTGGTGGTAATTTCCCGTGCTCTGCAACTGCACTGTAGAAGGGTTCAAATTCTTCAGGTAAGATGTGTAAAATGCTCCCCTCTGTTTGGTGAGGCTTTTAGAAGCACCAATTGGCGAAGTGGAAGAGTCTAACACTAATGGCCATCAATGTCCATTAAAGGAGGTTTTCGGCCATGCCATGGGGGTGAACCTAGCTCATTATGGCCAGAAAATGGCTGGAAACTCCTCCTCTTCCGCAGAGGAGTTGAAACCAGCAATGAAGGATGGCCCTTGGCTTCCCTATGCCATGAATGACCTTCTCCATCACTTTATCTCTCCTCCATTAAATGAAAAAATGGAGTTTTTCTCTCCTAGTCATCAAGACCGATTTTAATCTCTCCTCCAGCCTTTTGCCACCCCACTAACTCATATTAATAATAAAAATGAGGTAAGCCCAAGTGGGGGAAATGAGTTTGAGCTTGGGTTAACCCATTTGGGCTAGTTTGACTTAACTCTTGTGTATAATTGACCTTGTCAACATGACCATTTGGGTTGACCCCAATCGGTCCTTAGTGACCCATTGGACTCCCCAAAGGTCTAGAAAGACTTAGGTAGGGTTGGTTGGGCATCTTGGGGGTCACTTGACCCTTAGTCAGGGCACTTTGACCTTCTTGGGGCTCGGGTTTACTTGGGTCAACTTAGCCTCTTTGGTTGACCACAATGGGTCTTTGGTGACACATTGTCCTCCCTTAGGGCTTGGGAAGGTCTAGGTGGGTCCCTTTGGCCAAGGGGAGGTCAGTTGACCATGTATGAGCTTAGTTTGACCTGATTAGGATTTGGGTTGACCTTGGTCAACTTGATCATTTTAGTTGACCCTAGTGTTAAAAATTATTTTCCAAAGTAAGTCAAAATCGAGGGCTCTCTACCTCATCTATTTTCAAAATAACCTAAGTATTCCTCAACACATATCCATAGGAAAATACAACCTTGATATTTTAAAATACTATATTATTACTCGATAGGTACGCTTGTATTAATCGAAGTATATAAGTGAAAAGAGAGATTACGCAGAACGTCTAATTTATAAATCCATCATACTTTTTAATTTAAAACTATCTCATATTTTACTTATTAACATCTGGAATCCAATACCCAAGATGAAGGAGTCGAACGGTTTATTTCTATAACGATGATACCTGAAGCGGATGTCACATTTCCCCTAATTTTCTGCAGACCATCAATATAAGAAGAACATTTCCTCATCCAGTGACCGACCTTGCCACAGTTGTGGCCCTTCCCTTCCTTCTCCAGACCCTTCTTTTTCAGTGTTAAAGATTTGGGATCATGGTATGACTTAGGTATCACCGTAGTCTTCATTAATCCCTTGGCATTGCACTTGCTTTTATTCACCATCAGTATGGGGCTAGTAGGCTTATCCTTTTTCATGTTATTCTAGAAAATTTTTAACATGCCTAGTAACTCGGGCAGTGTCTTATCTATCTTATTAATATTATAGTTCATGACGAACTGCTCATAAGTATCCGACAACGATTGCAGGAACAGGATAGTGGTTTCCCTTTTTATAGCCTAAGGAAACCTAGCCTTTGGAGATTCTTTATATACCCAATCATCTTGAGTACATGAGTTCCAACTGGTTCTCGAGCTCCCATCATACACTAAAAAGTGCCTTAGAGACATCGAACCTTTCTTGTCAAGCTTGTCCTTGAAACATTTTCTTCAGGTGCACTATTATCTCATGACCACCCATGAACTCATGTTGCTTCTGAAGATCAGAGTTCATGGTATTAATCATAAGGCATTCGATGCCCATGGAATCATCTTGATAATTTTTGTAAGCATCATTATCAGCTTGGGACACATTCCTGACTGGCTCTACGGGGGATCCTCTTCCAAGACATAGAGCTTGAGCTACTATCTAAGAACAATTCTCAGATTTTTGTACTAGTCGAGGAAGTTAGTCACATTGAGCTTGTCCTTCTCAAGAACTTCTCTTAGGGACAAGGTGGAGTGAGATCCACTTGTCATGAAATTTCTACAATAATTTATTTTCAAGTAAACTTTAGTACTATATTTCAAAATATAATTTTCTTTTCAAAACGAACTTTATTTAAAATAACTCCCACAATTTTAATCAAACTGATAACCCTCAATATCAATTGAAAGAGTCAATGTGAGCTAGTCTCTAGTGGACAAAATCCATATCTCACCAATACCGTGAGTCAGCTTTAGTTTTCTCTCACAATGTGTCTATTTAATTTTACAACATTTGTCAAATGCAACAACTTCCAACTCTTCTATAGTTCGTGAATAACTCCTTATTCACATCTAGCATATGGTGCATGCCAACCTCATACCTCTAAGCACTCAACTTTTGAGATCACCTAGTTAAGTTAGACTCGATGTCAATAGTGGAAAATCACAAATATCCGCTCGTACCCTTACCAAGATAGATTAATGCACCTTGTTTTGGCAAGCCCACACTTTATCGATTGAGGCAGGAAGTGTGTCATCCATCGGAAGGCATCCGTATACTTAATATAATATAAGCGATATAATGATAATCGATTAACATTTGTGAGAGTAACGAACAGACGACTAGAAAACAAGCCGAAAATTGAATAATTGAAAGTTTTATTATCCAAAAAGTGTATCTTTACAAAGGTATGGCCTCCCTTATATAGAATGGAGGAGAGAGGAGAGAGTACATGTAAACAATGTGCGACTAAAAATTTACAAAGTTGTGCGGCTAGAAATAATTTAAACCCAACAGGCCACGCGGTTAGACAAATGTGCTAACCGCTCGGCAACACCAGAAGAAGGACCACAAGTCGCATTGTGAGACCGCTAGACCGCCCGGTCTACAAACAACAACAGTCTGGAAACAAACCGCTGGAGAGAATCTGACAGACCGTGCGGTCAATAACCCACCAGAATTAGACCGCCCGGTCTTGTATTTCAACAATCCCTCTCAAGCTGGAGCATAGATATCAATCATGCCCAGCTTGTCACAAATGTGGAAGAAGGAAGTAGAAACAGGCTTTGTGAAGATCTCTGCCAACTCTTTGTCGGATGTGACGAACGGAGTACAAATCTGTTTCTTCAAGACCTCTTCCCGAATGAAATGACAGTCAATTTTTATATGTTTTGTTCTCTCATGGAAGAACGGATTTTTGGATATGTATATAGCGGCCTTGTTGTCACAGAACATAGGAAGAGGATACTCGTACGCCTCTCCTAGGTCAAGCATGAGAGCACGCATCCATTTTAACTCACACTTGGTTGACGCCATACTCCGATATTCGGCTTCTGTACTGGATCTGGAGACAATAGACTGTTTCTTAATCTTCCAGCTCACAAGATTTCCACCAACAAATGTGCAAAAACCTGATGTAGATTTACGGTCGCCTTTATCATCTGTATAACTTGAATCTGAGTAGGCTTCAACTCTCATATGACCATTCTTCTGAAAGAGTAGCCCTTTTCCTGGTGCTGCTTTGACATACTCTAATATCTTCAAGGCAGACTGAAGATGGCATTCCCTAGGAGCTTGCATAAACTGACTAACCTTGCCTACAGATAGGAGATGTCGGGTCTGGTCACCGTGAGATAAATGAGTTTGCCCAGAAGATGTCTGTACCTCGTAATATCAGATAGAAGAGGCGAGTCATCAGTCCATGTTTTGTCTTCTCTAGTAGCCATGGGATACCGGGCCGATTTGACACCAGTCATTCCTGCCTCTTGTAGAAGATCAAGAGCATACTTCAGTTGGGAGAGAACCAACGAGTCAGGCTTTCGAGAGATTTCCATACCCAAAAAGTATTTCGGGGAGCCCATATCCTTCGTGACCAGGTGTTGACGGAGGTGTTTCTTTGTCAAGTCCACCCCAGCCTGGTCATCGCCAGTAAGAAGAATATCATCCACATACACTGCCAAAACCACCATCCCCGAGGCGGTTTTGCGAATATACAAGGAGTGATCGGCCGAACTCCTTGCAAAGCCGATGGCAGTCACAATGCCACTGAACTTGTTAAACCATTCCTGAGGGCTCTGTTTTAGACCATACATAGCCTTCTTCAACCGGCATACTCATGTCTCCCCCTGAGCAACATACCCAGGAGGTTGCTCCATTTAGACGTCCTCCTGAAGATCCCCATAGAGAAAGGCATTCTTGACATCAAGCTGAGAAATGGCCCAAGCCCTGTTGGCAGCCACAGAGAGAAGAACCTGGATGGTTCTAAGGCGAGCAACCAGAGAGAAAGTATCAAAATAATCAACCCCATAAGTCTGAGTGAAGCCTTTGGCCACCAGTCGGGCCTTATAGTGATCCACAGTGCAGTCGGGGCGAAACTTCACAACAAATACCCAGCGACAGCCAACCACATCAGTACCCACTGGTGGAGGAGCAAGGGTACAGGTACCCCTTTCAGTAAGAGTGGCGATCTCTTCATCCATGGTAGATTTCCAATGAGGAATATTAAGGGCCTCCTAGTAGGTGCAGGGAGTGGCAGTAGCCGAGAAAGATAAGGCAAAACACCTGTGAGAAGGAGTAAGCCGATCATAGTAAACAACTGCCGTAAGCGGGTGTTGAGTACACGCCCGCACCCCTTTGTGAAGATCAATGGGAAGATCCAGGTCGACTCGGGTCTCAGTGACCAGAGAGTTCGTGGCGGAGAAGCCTGGCCTGGGACTGGAGAGAGACGGCTGCGAAGAAGAGGGAGAAGGTGGAGGAGGTGAGGACAACAGAGGACGCTGGAGCAGCGAAGTAACAACGGCGATGCGAGCCGCTATGGCATCCAAAGTAGGAGACTCTGCCTCGCCAAAGATCTGTTGGCGGATCATATCAAAGGAGTCGGGAAGGCGCAGAAGATAACAAACAACCAGGAGTTCCTGGAAGTGCTTGTGCTGCTCTGCCAAGTCCGCGGGGAAGGGGCAATTCTGGATGATCTCAGCGCCAAGAGACTGAACCTGCTGATAAGCCGCAGCAGGAGACATAGAAGGGCGGGCGAAGAGGTCCGCATAGAGAGTATAAACGCAGGACGTCTGGCCCCCTTCGAATAGAGAGCAGCGAGGTGTAGCCATGCAGCTTTGACAGTCTCATCATGGCAGATGACGAGAAGGCATTCATCAGAGAGGCTATTGGCCAACCAAGTGCGGACACGCGCATCACTTGCATCCCAGTCATCAAATTGAGCAGAGGTAGGAGGAGGAGGGTTATCGGTGAGGTGATGACGTTTGCGCTGAGAGCGAAGAAGAAAGTTGAAAGAAACGCACCAATCCGGATAGTTGGAACTAATTAATTTTGAAACGGTGCCAAGGTTTCTGGAAGGGGTAGGAGGAGGAGGAGCCACAGGAGTGGTGGAGGAAGAGATGACGGGGGTGGAGAGATCGGAATTTTCAATAGAGAGACACAGGAAACCGCGTGAGTAGAAGAGAAGTCGCGCGAACAGAAACGGGATTTAAACGCGCGAACAAAGGAGGGGGCCGCGACGAGAGAAGAAGACCATAGCAAAAAAGACAAAACCGCAGCAGGCTAAAGAGAAGAAGCTGCAACGGTCACTGTGTCAGCACACCAGCGGCAAGTGGAGCCACGACCAGGAAGAAGACCAAAGCACAGGGAAGAAGTCGCGCCAACAGGGAAGATCGCGCGAATAGAAGAGAGAGCGGCCGAACAGAGAAGAGAGAGGAGAAGAAAAGAGAGCCCGCGAAAATAGGTCGTAAAAAAGAGGGAAGGAAGTCGCACAAACAGGGCAGCAACAAGTCAAATAAGTCGCGTGGATAGAGAATAAGACGCGCGGACAGAAGAGCCAAAGGAATTATGTTGAATCGATCCCTTGCTCTGATACCATGTGAGAGTAGCGAACAGATGACTAGAAAACAAGCCGAAAATTGAATAATTGAAAGTTTTATTATCCAAAAAGTGTATCTTTACAAAAGTATGGCCTCCCTTATATAGAATGGAGGAGAGAGGAGAGAGTACATTTAAATAATGTGGGACTAAAAATTTACATAGCTGTGCGGCTAGAAATAATTTAAACCGAACAGGTCGCGTGGTTAGACAAATGTGCTAACCGCTCGGCAATACCATAAGAAGGAGCACAAGTCGCATTGGGAGACCGCTAGACCGCCCGGTCTACAAACAACAACAGTCTGGAAATAAACCGCTGGAGAGAATCCGATAGACCGTGCGGTCAACAACCTGCCAGACTTAGACCGCCTGGTCTTGTATTTCAACACTCCCCCTCAAGCTGGAGCATAGATATCAATCATGCCCAGCATGTCACAAATGTGGAAGAAGGAAGAAGAAACCGGCTTTGTGAAGATTTCTGTCAACTCTTTGTCGTATGTGACGAACAGACTACAAATATTTTTCTTGAAGATCTCTTCCCGAATGAAATGACAGTCAATTTCTATATGTTTTATTCTCTCATGGAAGATCAGATTTTTGGATATGTATATAGGGGCCTTGTTGTCAGAGGACATAGGAAGAGGATAGTCGTAGGCCTCTCCTAGGTCAACCATGAGAGCACGCAACCATTTTAACTCACATGTGGTTGATGTCATACTCTGATATTCGGCTTCTATACTGGATCTGGAGAAAACAGACTATTTCTTACTCTTCCAGCTCAGAAGATTTCCTCCAACAAATGTACAAAAACCTGATGTAGATTTACGGTCGCCTTTATCATCCGCATAGCTTGAATCTGAGTAGGCTTCAACTTTCTGATGACATTCTTCTGAAAGAGTAGCCCTTTTCCTGGTGCTGCTTTGACATACTCTAATATCTTCAAGGTAGACTGAAGATGGCATTCCCTAGGAGCTTGCATGAACTGACTAACCTTGCCTACAACATAGGAGATGTCGGGTCTGTCACCGTGAGAAAAATGAGTTTGCCGACCAGACGTCTGTACCTCATAATATCAGATAGAAGAGGCGAGTCTTCAGTCCATGTTCTGTCTTCTCGAGTAGCCATGGGATACCGGGACGGTTTGACACCAGTCATTCCTGCCACTTGTAGATGATCAAGAGCATACTTCCATTGGGAGAGAACCAACGAGTCAGGCTTTCGAGAGATTTCTATCCCCAAAAAGTATTTCGGGGAGCCCATATCCTTCGTGAACAGGTGTTGACGGAGGTGTTTCTTTATCAAGTCCACCCCAGCCTGGTCATCGCCAGTAAGAAAAATATCATCCACATACACTACCAAAACCACCACCCCGAGGCGGTTTTGCGAATAAACAAGGAGTGATCGGCTGAACTCCTTGCAAAGCCGATGGCAGCCACAATGCCATTGAATTTTTCAAACCATGACAAAGGGCTCTGTTTTAGGCCATAGATAGCCTTCTTCAACCGGCATACTCGTGTCTCCCCCTGAGCAACATACCCAAGAGGTTGCTCCATGTAGATGTCCTCCTGAAGATCCCCATAGAGAAAGGCATTCTTGACATCAAGCTGAGAAATGGCCCAAGCTCTGTTGACAGCCACAAAGAGAAGAACCCGGATGGTGTAATGGCGAGCAACTGGGGAGAAAGTATTAAATTAATCAACCCCATAAGTCTGAGTGAAGCCTTTGGCCACCATCCGGGCCATGTAGCGATCCACAGTGCCGTTGGGGCAAAACTTCACAACAAATACCCAGCGACAGCCAACCACATCAGTACCCACTGGTGGAGGAACAAGGGTCCAGGTACCCCTTTCAGTAAGATTGGCGATCTCTTCATCCATGACAGATTTCCAATGAGGAATAGTAAGGGCCTCCTGGTAGGTGCGGGGAGTGGAAGTAGCCGAGATAGCCAAGGCAAAACACCTGCGAGAATGAGTAAGCCGATCATAGGAAACAAATGTCGCAAGCGTGTGTTGAGTACATGCTTGCACCCCTTTGCGAAGAGCAATGGGAAGATCTTGGTCGACTCGTGCCTGAGTGACCGGAGCGTCCGTGGCGGAGAAGCCTGGCCCGGGACTGGAGAGAGATGGCTGCAGAGAAGAGGGAGAAGGTGGAGGAGGTGAGGACAGCAAAGGCCGCTGGAGCAGCAAAGTAACAGCGGTGATGTGAGCCTCGGTGGCATCCAAATTAGGAGACTCTGCCTCGCCCAAGATCTGCTGGCGGATCATATCAAAGGAGTCGAGAAGGAGCAAAAGATAACAAATAACCAGGAGTTCCTGGAAGTGCTTGTATTGCTCTGCGAAGTCCGCGGGGAAGGGGCGATTCTGGAGGATCTCGCCGCTAAGAGCATGAACCTGCTGATAAGCCGCAGCAGGAGACATAGAAGGGCGGGCAAAGAGGTCTGCATAGAGAGTATAAATGCGGGACGTCTGGCCCCCCTTCGAATAGAGAGCAGCGATGTGAAGCCATGCAGCTTTGATAGTCTCATTATGGAAGATGACGGGAAGGCATTCATCAGAGAGGCTGTTGGCCAGCCAAGTGCGGACAAGCGCATCACTCGCATCCCAGTCATCAAATTGAGGAGAGGTAGGAGGAGGAGGGTCATCGGTGATGTGATGACGTTTACGTTGAGAGCAAAGAAGAAAGGTGAAAGAAACGCTCCAATCTGGATAGTTGGAACCAATTAATTTTGAAACGGTGCCAAGGTTTCCGGAAGGGGTAGGAGGAGGAGGAGCCACAAGAGTGGTGGAGGAAGAGGTGATGGGGGTGGATTGACCGAAATTGTCAATAGAGAGACACGGGAAATCACGCGAGTAGAAGAGAAGGCGCGCGGACAGAAACGGGATTACGCCGCATGAACAAAGGAGTAGGCCGCGTCGAGAGAAAAAGACCGCAGTGAAAAAGACAAAACCGCAGCGAAAAAGACAAAACCGCAGCGGGCTAAAGAGAAGAAGCTGCAACGGTCACGGTGTCAGCACACCCGCGGCAAGAGGAGCCACGACCAGGAAGCAGACCAAAGCACAGGGAAGAAGTCGCTCGAAGAGGGAAGATCACGCGAACAGAAGAGAGAGTGGCTGAACAGAGAAGAGAGAGGAGAAGAAAAGAGAGCCCACGAAAATATGTCACAGAAAAGAGGGAAGGAAGTCATGCAAACAGGTCAGCGACAAGGCAAAGAAGTCGCGTGGACAGAGAACAAGCCGCGCGGACAGAAGAGCCTAAGGAATCAGATCGAATCGATCGCTTGTACTGACACCATGTGAGAGTAGCGAACAGACGACTAGAAAACAAGCCTAAAATTGAATAATTGAAAGTTTTATTATCCAAAAAGTGTATCTTTACAAAGGTATGGCCTCCCTTATATAGAATGGAGGAGAGAGGAGAGAGTACATGTAAACAATGTGGGACTAAAAATTTACATAGTTGTGCGGCTAGAAATAATTTAAACCGAACAGGCCGCGCGGTTAGACAAATGTGTTAACCGCTCGGCAACACCAGAAGGAGCACAAGTCGCATTGGGAGACCACTAGATCGCCCGGTCTACAAACAGCAACAGTCTGGAAACAAACTGATGGAGAGAATCCAATAGACCGTGCGGTCAATAACCCGCCAGACTTAGACCGCCCGGTCTTGTATTTCAACAACATTTAATAATGGTAAACAATTAACCAAGGGCTAAATCTTAACATTCGGAACTCTTCTAAATGTTTAGATTTACAAGCATTGTGTAGAGGACCAAGCTACTCAGCTTAAGCAGTAGATAAGCACATCTCTCTTTGTCGGATTCCAGTCCAAGACAAACAATAATGGATTCACAAACCACAATTAGTGACGGTTACTACTAAGGAGGCATTTTTCTGAAATAATAAAAGTATAGGGCAATCAGAATCGTTCCTTAAGAGGAATAAATCTAAGCACTTAGAACATTTTTAGAGCTCAAGATTTAGACGCATAGGATCTCCAACCTCCCTATTATATCATTGTTGTCATTTTTCCAATATAGTTCAAAACTATAAGCACATCAAATGTGCGCAGTGGAAAGTATTACATGATAACCCTAACCAGTATAAGGATCTTGCGATTTCGTGAATCAAGAAACAAAAATGTAAAACAAAAGTAATATTCCTGAAGGGGATTGAGTCTCTACTCAACCAAGGTACTCCGAGGGAATCTTGGACATCTTGCAGCTAGAGTTCCAAGAGTAGAAAATATGTCCTCGCCTCTTCGGGTATCCACACGAGCTTGTAGAACCCCAATGCACATGTCACATAAGCGTCGGGTTGGATGAAGGAAAGCCCTCTACGTCTCCACAGATTACTAGATCCCTTGATGGAGAGGCAACGATGACAAAGACAAAGCTCCTAAAGCATTTTCCAATTGACGGCGACGGGTCGGAAGAGCTTATAGTACAGGAGCACCGATCATGATCTTCCTCTAAGATTCAGGATTTTCTGTCGGGAAGAAGATGAATAGGAGTCGACCTCTTGTAAGTACAAGGTATATATACAAACCGTAGAGAAATCGTGAGGGCTCCAACCGCAAACCAGACCCAAAAGGAACTTACAAAAAAACAGACCTGCGTTAGTTTGTCGAGAACAATTCGTCGAGAACAATTCGTTGAGTGGAATTAGTTGAGTATACACGACGAACGACATGTCCACTCGACAAATTCGTCGAATATCAGATTCATAATAACAGAATTATCGGGAGTAATTCATTGAGTATACTTGATGAATAGAGAGAACTCTCGAAGGATTCGTCGAGATCGTCTCGACAAACATAACCTACACGGCGAATTTGTCGAGTGTTTTCGACGAGCTCGTTGAGAATACTCGACGTATTTATTGAGAATACTTGATTAATTGAATTACATTTTTAGACGATTTTCAGAAGGTCTTGAATTCATAATTAAGGTCATTTGGCAAGTCTAATTTCAAGTCCATATCAAAAGGCTTGGCCTTCAGTCATATCATATATGAGCAAGGCCAACGCAGTCCTTTTCAACTTTTACATAACTCTTATGTGCGACATCATAGGCTCAAACTACATTGGCAGCAAGACTAACTATTTGACTCTCACAGATCACAACGAAAGAACTCCAACAATTCAAGCCAAGGTGTCTCAATAAGGAGAAAAAACCTAAATGTTGCAATGTATTTTAGCTTTATGCCTCAAGTTGAACCAAAAAAGTTTGAAGATGCCAACATAGATCCATTTTGGATTGTGTCTATGCAAGAAGAACTGAACCAGTTCAGGAGATCTAATGTCTGGAAGCTGGTTCGCAGACCTCATGGACATAACATCATTGGAACCAAATGGATTTATAGAAACAAGCTTGTTGAAAATGGTATTATAATCAATAATAAAGCTAGATTAGTTACCAAGGGATACAGGCAAGAGGGAGGTATTGACTTTGATAAAACCTTTTACACCGGTTTCCAGACTAGAGGGTATAAGACTTTTCCTTGCATATGCTGCATATAAAGGATTTATGGTCTACCAAATGGATGTTAAGTTACCTTTTCTAAATGGTGACCTGAAAGAGGAGGTCTATGTTAAGAAACCCTCAGGATTTGTTAATTCTATCTTGCCTGATTTTGTTTTACAGTTAAGAAAAGTTTTATATTGGTTAAAGCAGGCCCCTAGGGCATGATATGAAACATTGTCTAGCTTTCAAATTGATAATAAATTCTCAAGGGGAAAGATAGACAAGACATTATTCCTAAGAGAAGTCAAGGATAAGATAATCCTAGTCCAAATATATGTTAATGGCATAATGTTTGGGTCTACTAATGATGGCCTTTGCAAGAAGTTTGCCAAACTTATGCATGGGCAGTTTGAGATGAACCGCATTAGTGAACTCAAGTATTTCTTGGGCCTCCAAGTTAGACAGTCAGAGGATGGATTATTCATCTCAGTGTAAGTTCATTAAGGAGTTAATCAAAAAGTTGCAAATGGAGAGTTCCTCCATAATGAAAACTCCTATGTGGTCAAGTGTGTCAATAGACAAGGATGAGACTGGGAAAACCTGTTGATGAAACATTGTATAGAGGAATAATTGGCACCCTCCTTTACTTGACTGCTAGTAGGCCAGACAATATTTATACTACATGTGTTTGTGCTAAATACCAGGCAAGCCCTAAAGAGTCTCATTATTCTACTGTTAAATGAAATATGAGATATCTTAAGGACACACCTGATCTTGGTCTATGGTACCATAGTTGTAACATCTTCATCCGTCACATAGAATATAATAGAGGGTCCAGTCGGTGCCCCACGCCATATTCCACAAATAGTCAGTGAAGTTACATGTAAATATCAGAACTACTAACTGAATTCTAACTCAGAACATTCTAGCGGAAGCTTCAAGGGTTAATTTGAACTCAACACATACGACTGTCCACTATATATAAATATCTCAGGAATGTTTACAAAATACAAAAAAGTTACGGCCTTAAGGCCTTACAACTATTTCCTTTACAAAAGTGGTTTCATACATCGGCACGCAGGCCAGCCGTACATGAAACAAAAAAAATTCACCTTTGGGCCTTCAAGGGCCAACCAATAGTAGCATAAGGGACTTCAGCACGCTACTTTCCACTTGGATCTCCATCACATGCATAGAAAGACCAACCAAAATGTGGCAAACAAAGCAACGGTCAGTATTAGCTGACCAATTTTTAACGACCCGACCCCTCACTTGGGGCGGCGGTTCTCCTTCCCTACAAACAATAACATATATATTTTTGGCAATAGGAACATACAACTTAAGCACCATTTTCCACAGATGCATGCTCGATCGGCCACATGCCCCGTGTACTAAGGACACATTATCGGTGTACCGGATCTACCGGGTATCACCTCCATCCACAGTCCCAAACTTGATGGTCGAAACTTGAGAATTTCTCTCTTTTCTTCATATGAGTTGCAAAGTCAAAGGACTCTCACAGATTCAATCCAGAGACTTACTCCAAGTCGATCGTCATAAAGTGGGTGCTGGTTAGCCAAAGCCCGTTGCTCAAACCGTCATGAGCCAAAAGCTGAAACCTTCATGGTCGTGACATGACGCGGGTCAGTGTCGCCCTTGTGCCCAAGCAGTACTATTTAAGTTCTCGCTAATATATCCCTAAAGTCTCCCAGAGACAGTCTTCACAACTAATGGCCCACAGGTCTCCACGAGACAGGCTTCACAAATATAGCTCACTAGGAGCTAACGCTGGCGGTAGCACTACAGCCGTTCGATAGGGACAACAATCACTTCTTCCCCCAATTTTGGGTGTTTTCCTGGAGATCATCTCCAGTACTATCACTGCAGCATCCTGCACACCCATAGACCCTGGATTTTATAGGTTGAACCACATGTTTTATCCATGGAGTCTTCAACGTCACACAAATCAATTCATCACCAATCCAGACCAACCTGTCCAGATGGGCTTCATATAGCATGTCTATTTTATACTTCGATGTTGGATCTATATGCAAGTTTTATCGGGAATCACAACAATCTACCTGCTGGAAACCACCCATTTCTTGAACTTTTGATGATGGGTTCCATGCACGTATGCAAATTGGTGACTTCACTTGTACAAGGAGAAAGTTGTTACCTTCGTAGGTCATTTTGGAGCCATTGTGAAGCCTTTTATCTAGATGGAAAGGATCGCCTCACTTTCACCCTCATGGATCTTGTCTCAGCACTTAAATCTAACCACAGGATCTCCTTCCACTAGCTTGCAAGCCTCAGCCCCAGACTCTTGCTCTCATGAACATCAAGAACTAAGAGAAAGAACATTGAGAATTCTTTCTTTTGTACAACTTATATCTGGAGGCTACCTACGTGTTGTATCTAATACCGCCACGTGTTATTAAAGGCGGTTGCTGCTTGGCCCAATCGACATCGCATTGTTGCTCCAAAATAGCCTCCACCTTACTGCCACATGGCAGGATACCACCGTGCATCGAATTACCGCCAAGCGGTACTTTAACTCGAGTTATCGCCTCGCGTTAGCTCACTACTGCCTCACTGTAGTCACTCAACTCTTCGCCGAAGGCGTTGAGAGCGTTGCGTATTATCGCCACACGATAGCATACTACCGCCGCACGGTAGTCACACAACACTTTGTCGAAAGAGTTGAGTGCACCGAGTGGTAGCGCCGCTCTCTAGCTTACTACCGCCGCGTGGTAGATTCCTGAACCCTCGGATGATTTAATTCCATAGTTAACGCTGGAATTAACTCTATTGTCGTGCGTTAACTTCCAATCCTTGGATTTTGTTTTGGGGGGGGGGGCATTACAATTCTCCCCTCCTATAAGAAATTTCATCCCGTAATTTTATTTATTGAAAGGAATCTAGTACATCAGCTTACAACATTAATTTACAAAAATAACTCGGGGAATTCCTCTCGCATGGTTTGCTCGTGCTCCCATGTCAGTTCTTCATGGCCACAATTGTCCCAATGGACATTGAACATCTCGATTGCTTTGTTCTGTAGTGGACTGATCTCCGTATTCTCGATCTGAATGGGTCTAACCTTTGTTTTCAGCCCACTATCAACCAGTACCTGATCCTCAGCGATTACTTGCGTATGCCCTTTCAAAGCTTTCCGCAGCACCGATACGGGAAACACATCATTCAAACCACTCAGCTCCGCTGAAAGAGCTATTTAATAGGCAGCTTCTCCAATCCGCTCAATCACTTCAAACGGATCAAGATACCTCGGAGTTGACTTTTTCCAGCGCCGAATCATGGACAAGCCTTTGAATGGCTTGATCTTTAGATAGACCCAATCGCCAACCGTAAACTCCATGTTTCGTTGCTTGGCGTTATAGTACTTTTCCTGCCTATCGTGGGCTACCAAAAGCTGCTCTCGTAGAGTACGTATCGTCGAATTTGCATCTTTGACCTCTTTAAGCTTGAAAATCATCGAATCGCCTTTTTCTTCCCAAGCTAAAGGAGTACGACACTTCACACCATATAAAGCTTCGAAGTGAGTCATCTAAATGCTAGCTTGATAGCTATTATTATAGGCAAACTCGATCATATAGAGATGGTCCTCCCACCTCTTTCTGAAATCCAAGGCGCACATCTGAAGCATATCCTCCATTGTTTTGTTTGTCCTATCGGTTTGACCATCCTTTGGTGGATGAAAGGGAGTACTGAACATCTGTTGAGTACCCAACAACTAGTGGATTAGCCTCTAATAAGCAGAAGTAAAGCACCCAACTCGGGAACTAAAGATGCTACGGGGCACACCGTAATCGTACTATGTTGTCCACGTACAACTTAGCCAGTTTTTCCACTAAATCGTCCTTCTTGTTCGGTATGAAGTGGGATACCATTGTCAATCGGTCAACGATCATCCAGAAGACATCATTCCCACTCTAGGATTTCGGCAACCCTTGCACGAAATCCATAGGGATATCATCAAACCTCCATAACGGAATTGGTAACAACTTCAGTAATCCTCCAGGCTTCTAACATTCCGATTTTATTAAGGCACAAGTCTGATATTCACCACGTAAAGAGCTTTGCCTTTCTTCAAACCTGGCCACCAGAATATCTTTTTCATATCCTTGTACATCTTTGTGCTCCCTGGGTGGATTGAGTATTTCATGAAGTGTTCCTCACACATCAACTCCTCCCGTAATTTTCCTACATTCGGGATGCACAAACGACCATCTTTTCGCAAAAGGTCTTCATCTGAGGAGAATTGGGAATTTGACCCTTCTGCTGCATAGCGTTTCATACTCTCATCGAGTTCCGTTGCTCGATGAACCCTGTCTTCAAGGTCATATTGTACCTCCGTCTAGTGTAAGCACACATTTGTAGTAAAATTCTTGTCAATACAAGAAATCTCTAAGGTCTCCAACTTCTGGATCAGACTCTTATCATACATCTACAAACAACTTGCCTATACCGGAGTCTGCTGACTCAAGGCATCCGCGACTACATTTCCCTTCCCGGGAGTATTGTATAACTAGAAGGCGTAGTCCACGAGGAACTCCATCTACCTCTCTTACCGCATATTCAGATCTTTATGATTGATTAAGTACTTTAGGCTCTTATGGTCCATGAATATATCCACTTTAATTTCATACAAGTAATGATGTCACAGCTTAAGCGCAAAGATCACAGCCACCAACTCCATGTCATGGACTGGATAATTTCGCTCATGCACTTTCAACTAGCATCAGCCATAAGCAATAATCTTTCTAAATTGAAGATGAACGTAGCCTAAGATGCTCCCCGAAGCATCACTACAAATCTCAAAGCCATATATACCATATGGCAAACTCAAGATAGGCATCATGGTCAAACGACTCTTTAACTCCTCAAAAGCTCGTGTGCACTCACGCGTCCAAATGAACTTCTGATCTTTCCTCGTCAGTGTAGTGAGGGGTAAGGCTATCCGCGAAAAGTTCTTTATTAAGCCCCTGTAGTAGCCAGCAAGTTCAAGGAAGCTCTTGACTTCTGCTATAGTAGATAACTCCCGTATCAAAACTATCTTCGCTGGATCCACCGTAATACCTTCTCCACTAAACACATGACCAAGAAAAGCCACTGACAACAGCGAAAACTCGCACTTTGATAATTTGGCATAGAGTTTGTTTCTCCTCAGGGTGTGGAAAACATCCGCAAATGATTTGCATGATCTTCTTCGGACTGAGAGTACACCAATATGTCATCAATAAAGACGATAACAAAAAGTTCCAAGTATTCTCTAAATGTTCGATGCATTAAGTTCGTGAATAACGATGATGTATTTGTTAGCCCAAACGGCATTACAATGAACTCATAATGTCCGTAGATTTTACCAAACACCGTCTTGGGAATGTCATATTCCTGAATTCTCAACTGGTTGTAGCCAGACATCAAATCTAGCTTCGAGTAGACAGTTGATCTCACTAGCTGATCAAATTAGTCATCGATCAGTGGAATCAGAAACTTGTTCATCCCCGTCAGCTTGTTTAATTCTCGATAGTCAATGCATAGAAGCAAGCTTCCGTCCTTATTCTTCATAAAGAGGACCGGTGAACTCCAAGATGATATACTTAGACATATATAACCTTACTCTAGCAATTCTTGCAATTTAACTTCTAATTCTGCCATCTCCTTTGGCGCCACTCAGTATGGTGAGCGAGTCACAAGTTCGCACCTGCCACCAACTCAATATCAAAGTCAATCTCTCGCCGGGGCGGTATTCTAGGGAGATCCTTAGGAAACACATCTGCATACTCTGATATAATAGGAACGTCACTCAAACTTGACTTCAGCTCAACAGCCTCCAACAATGTGAAAACAACTTTGCGCCCTTCCGAACATCCTTGACTACCTGGACAGCAGGCATCAATATCTTGCTCGACCCTCGCATACCGGCGAACTTAGTCTCTCATTCGCTGTTCTGTCCTAGTATGACTTCCTTAGAGTTGCAATCTATATGGGCATGCTACTCCGAGATCCATTCCATATTAAAGATTAAATCAAACTGATATGATATTGGAATCATAGATGCTTCCAAACCAAAGTCATGACTTCCTATCCGCACCTCAACACAGCATGCTCGATCCATGCGCATCAAGCAACTGTTAGGTAGCAACACATTCACTCGATCTGTCAGTATAAATGAAGGCACTCTGATACCCCCCACAAAGTCCTCACATAGAAAGGAATGAGAAGCTGTTGTATCAAACAGTGCTCTCGTCGGATATTTTGATATCAAGGCAAAGAAAATTCAATCAAATCACATACAAGCAATACACAAGGTACTAAGTTTGGAAAGCAATAAAAATTGTATCTTAACTCAAACTCGTTACGACGTCACTTTGTATTATGGCCTCCTTTTAGCCAATATTATAGAATCGGGGTTGGGCTTGAGATGCAGTTGACTCCACAACTGCTTTTCACTTTTCAGCATAAGTCGCACCCATCTTTTTCTCTGTCTTAAGAGGCCACTACAACATTCTCAGGCCATAGGTACCACCTTGCGACATGTGTAACATGTGAGCGGACCTCTCTTAGATGTTGCTCCAGACATAAGAGAAGAGGGAGATGGTGTAGAAGTGTTAGACTTCTTATTCCACTGTCGATACCCAGACTTTGGAGAACTAGGTACCGTAAACACTGGCTTCTTCACTGCCAAGTCATTCTTATGCTAAATGTGATTCATATCCGGTTCGAGGGAATGAGTCGTATTGACCAAGGAATGAAACCCTTGCATCTTCGGTCATGAGAGAAGCAATCACAGGTCATCCATCAACCCTTCATAGAACCGATTTGTTTTTCGTTTGTCATCTGCAAACATAAAGCATGCATACCTTCCTAATCTCGTAAACTCGTGCAATTACTCATCCACCGAACTCTTGCCTTGAGTTAGACTTTGAAATTGGTTTTCCATTACAATACGCTGTGCAGATGGCATGTATCTTGCCAGAAAACACCTTGAGAACTCCTCCATTGACATCTCGATCAATGGCCGACCAGCAAACTGGTGCAGCTCTAGCTCATCACACCATTGCCTCGCATCACCATCTAACAAGAAGGTATCCACAGTTACTTTTTGTCACACCTCCGTTTTAGTTGCCGTCAGGACTCTCTTTATTCTTTAGAGCCAATCTTCGGTTTTTATAGGGGTTCCAGTACCCGCAAACAAAGGAGGATTGAAACCCATAACATGTTTCAATTGATTTTTTGTCGCTTGCCTTGCGGTCACTGGCTCAATGGCTAGATATCATACCGCCACATGTTCAACTACGCTAACCGATTCCTGGACCACCTCAGGGTTAGGAGGTTGTACTCGCCCTCTTGGTTGCATATTGATTAATGCGAACATGGCTTCAACAACCAACCTTATAGTTTTCGCAGAAGGAGGATGTGTTGGCACCACAGTTGGTGCATTACTCTCCGCCGAGCGATGGGGTTCCTGCTGTCCCGCACCGCTTCTTCTTGTCTATAATCGTGAAACATACAATTAAGCAACACACAGTATGGCCAAAAGCAACTATAGGAACACACAAGTTTCTTCAAGACATCTATTTTCATTCCTAAATGGACATTCTTGAGTTCATATTTTTTTATAACGGTAAGTACATACACGTGCTCGCTACCCTGCAAAAGAATTCGACCACGAATTCGTAAAAGGAAGTCCGAGACAAGCTGATACCAAATTATAACACATCCATCTATCATATAGATTATAACAGAGGGTCCGGTCGGGGCCCCACGCTATATTCCACAGACAGTCAGCATAGTTACATGTGATTATCAGAACTACTAATTGAATCCTAACTAAGAGCATTCTAGCGGAAGCTTCAAGGGGTAATTTGAACTCAACACATACGAATGTCCACAATATATAAATATCACATGAATGTTTAGAAAATACACAAAAAGTTATGGCCTTAAGCCCTTACAACTGTTTCCTTTACAAAAGTGTTTTCATACATCGGCACGCAGGCTGACCACATATGAAATAGTAAAGGTTCGCCTTTGGGCCTTCAAGGGCCAGCCAATAGCTGCATAAAGGACTTCATCCTGCTACTTTTAGTTGGCTCCCTAGCACCTGTGTAGCATGACCTACAAAAACGTGGCAAACAAAGCAGCGGTCAGCATTAGCTGACCAATTTATAAAGACCCACCACTCACTTGGGGCAGCGGTTCTCCTTCCCTACAAACAGTAATATATATATTTTTTATGCAATAGGAACGTGCAAATTATGCACCATTCGCCACAGACGTAGGCTCGATCAGCAACACGCACCGTGCAATCAGGGCACATTATCGGAGTTCCAGATCTCCAGAGTACCACCACCATCCATAGTCCTAGACTTGATGGTCAAAACTTGAGCATTTCTCTCTTTTCTTCCTATGAGTCGACAAAGTCATAGGAGCACTCACAAATTCAATCCAGTGACTCACTCCAAGTCGATTGTCATAAGATGGCTGCAGGTTAGCCAAAGCCCATTGCTCAAACCGTCATTTGCCGAAAGCCAAAACCTTCATGGTCGTGACAAGACGCAAGTAAGTGTCCCCCTCATGCCAAAGCAGAACTATTTATCTTCTCGCTAATATAGCCCTCAGGTCCCCCAAAGACAGGCTTCGCAACCAATGGCCCACAGGTCTCCACGAGTCAGGCCTCATAAACATAGCTCATTGGGAGCAAATGTCGGTGGTAGCAAACCACCATGCGTTAGGGACAAAAATCACTTCTTCCTCCAATTTTGTGTGTTTTCCTGGAGATCATCTCCAGTACTATCACTGCAGCATCCTACACACACCCAGACCCCAGATTTTATATGTTAAACCACACATTTTATCCACGAAGTATTCTCTGACACACAAATTTATTCATCACCAATCCAGACCAACCAGTCCAGATGGGCTTCACACAGCATTCATATTCTGGATCTATATGCAAGTTTTATTGTGGATCACAATGATCTACCCGCGTGAAACCACCCTTTTCTTCACATTTTCGTGAGAGGTTCCATGCACGTATGCAAATTGAGGACTTAAATTGTCAAAGGAGAAATTCGTTAGCCTCATAGGTCGTTTTGGAGCCATTGTGAAGTCTTTTATCCTAATGGAAAGGATTGCCTCACTTTCCCCCTCACAAATCTTGTCTCAACTCTTAAATCCGACCACATGATCTCCTTCCCCTAACTTGCAAGGCTCAACCCCAGACACTTGCTCTCAAGAACCTCAATAACTAACAGAAAGTATAATGAGAATTATTCTCTTGTACAGCTTATATCTGGAGGCTACCGCCACGTGGTATCTACTACTATCGTGTGATATCAAATTCGGTTGCCTCTTGGCCCATTCGACATCACATTATCGGTCCAAAACATCATACACCTTACTACTATGTGGCAGGCTACCTCCGAGCCTCGATTTACCGCAAAGTAGTACTTTAACTCGAGCTATCTCCATATGTTAGCTCACTAACGCCGCGCGGTGGTCACTCAACGCTATGCCGAAGGTGTTGAGAGAGTTGCGTACTATCTCCACGCGATATCATACTACCGCCGCGCAGTAGTCACTCAATGCTTTGTCTAAAGTGTTGAGTGCGTCGAGTGGTAGCGCTACACGCTAGCTTACTAGCGCCGCGCGGTAGATTCCCGAACCCTCAGATGATTTAATTATATATCTAACGCTGGAGTTAACTCTATCGTCGCGCGTTAACTTCCAATCCTTGGATTTTTCGGGGGGGGGGGGCATTACACTAGGAATTGCGATTTTGAACTAATTAGGTATTCAGATGCAGTTTTGCAGGTTGTAGAGAAGACAGGAAAAGCACCTATGGCACCTGTCAGTTTCTTGGAAGAAGACTAGTATCTTGGTGTATCTAGAAGTAGACGAGTGTAGCAATCTCCACTGCAGAATTTAGGTACATTTAAGTTGGGAGTTGTTGTACAAAACTACTATAGATTCAGAATAAACTCTAGGATTATAATCACCAGCTAAAGTAAAACTCTAATGTATTGTGATTCATCTAGTGCTATCTCAATTGTTAAGAATCTGGTCTCTCATTGCAGGACCAGGCACATTGAGAATAAATATCATTTAATTAGAGAACATGCGAGAAGGAAGACATCAGTCTTGAGTTTGTCCCCACAAAAAAACAAGTGGTTGATATCTTTGCTTAGCCAGTAAATGAAGCCAAGTTCAACACCTTCAAATTTGAGTTGGGTATGTGGAACTTGGAGTAGCTTCACAATCTTTACATCCATATGTGCATTTGGAGAGATTAAACTTTTGCAAGTAATCAAGAAAGCTATGGACTAACTGTCTAGGCGTCAAGAGCATTGAGACAACTTCAGACATTGAAAGCGTCAAATGCATCGAAAGTGTCAAGTGCACTCAACGCATTTATTCTCGTGGTTCAGATCTCGGCTAACTATTGGGATTAATCTCAGCCGCTGATCAATTCTTATAAATCACGACTTGTACTTGCCTCTCCACATTAGAATATGGGTAACTATACATAGAAATGTGTGCCTAGAATAATACTCATAATTCCTTGCCCTATTTGACATTCTACGTCACTGCCAAAGTGTTCACGAGCAAGCTCTTCAACTCTATGAAGTTTAAAAGTCTCAATGGCACCTAAAGGAGTGGATTTCATATTCGATGCATCTGAACTTGTTAGGAATGGATTCAAGGATGCTCCAGAAGAAATACAACTAGTTCTCTATCTATTGACTGCCACCAACCTAGTCGTTCTATTAGAACCATGCTCAATCTAGAAACGAGAAGTGTTAGAACTATACTCAAATGCCAAAGTGGACTCTACCTCAATTGAGAATAAGACTTCCATTAGAGGATACATGATTAATATTTCCTTAATGAGGTTGAGCAAAGATCTGCACTTGACTAAGTTTGGGCCGATAGATGAGGAAGTTGAACTTTTTCTTGAGGATGTAAAGTCTGCTCTTAAATGGTGTGGCATGTCAAAGTACACCTCTTGTTCTATACTTAGGAAAGAGATGAATCCGAAGGGGAAGTTCTTGGCGGATGTAATAGACAAGGCCTTAATCTGCAAAACAGGGTCTCATGACAAGATTTCCAGGAAGATGTTTGAGATAATGACAAGAGTGATTCTATCTAAGAGGACTGAATGGGGAAGGATTCTTTTAAGAGAATAGTGGAGTGCAATCCCAAACCCAACTTGGGTAGAATTTTATCCTTATAACTGTTGTGCTCTGCTCCCAGGATCCTCAATATGAGGATAGGTGCTTAGTGTCTTTAAATTGTTACGAAAATAAATCCGTACTAGCAATCGAATGAAGGCAAGTATACCTATCAAATTGTAGCAAGGGGACACAAGTGTCGTATTGAAATCAGGGAACTGTTGAATAATTGTAGTCACACGAATTACTATTATCTTATCAAAATATATTTTAGGGTTTGCTTAAAAAATTAGAAAAGGAAAATTTACTTGCAAATAAAGAGAAGGGTTTAAATGATGATAAAGAAATAGTACTTGATCGTGATTCACCTCGACATAAATTAATCAAAAATGAAATAACAACGTAAGTCTTAATAAGGTAAAGGTCCTTGACCATTGGGGTTCCCAAAGCAAGAACACGCTTCTCTCGAAGACAAGCCCAACTAATTTTAAGAAGATCCGACTGAGCTCTCATCCTGTATTCGGATACCTAAAGCTTCCCTTAAGTAATGAACCTTGCCATTGGATTTCATTCCAATACATGAGATTTACGTTATCCTCTCTCGAGGGGTGCATGCATTTAATGCCTCCCCTATAATGACCATATAATATGGGTCTGGTCGGGGCCCCACAACATATATACGCCACAGCTTAAGCATTATAAGATGATATAAACTACCCAACTCAAAACTCAGACCAAATACAGCGGAAACAAAAGAACAAGATTAGAAGTTCTCCACAAACATATGAGTATCCTGAGCCACCACATCACCATGCAGGTCAGCACTTCATATGCAAAAATACATGTAGAGTGCAAGTAGTATAATAAGTTTGGATGTCTCATACAGCAAACACGTTTCTATGTTGATCTTTTAAAAAAAGGGGCCTACAAATGCAGCATGTATACAAACCTGGGCTTCTCCCAAGGCACCCTAAAGCAAATGCATCTAACACATTATCAATCGGGTACATCCAATTTCCCCATCGGCGTTCAAGCTGCAATCACAAGGGTACTTCCAATTTTCCCGAAACGGCCTACAAGCTGCCACACGGAACTCTTGCCTTGACCCCACCCGCTCGTCGGTCTCAAAACCCAGGCTTGCCGACAAACTCTGACTTCTCACGTCCGGATTCCTCCACACAAATCAACTAATATCAAGAACCGTAAATAGATCACACCCGTTCGCGACGACCCCGGCCCAACTCCAATATCAGGACTAAGTCTACCAAAGGAAACCCATGGGTACCCAGCTGGTATTGTCCGGGCATGTCTAAAGCTTGGCGTCCTCATCAGTTTCATAGAAGGGGTCTTGTCTCATCGGGACACTCTCCCCACATGACATGCACATCACAGGCTAGCCAGCTGACTACAGAGACAAACCATCCCTTAGCACATCACAATCCCAAGCCTTTTCCACCCAAATCCACCATTCGTATCATACCATCCCCGCATTCTCGCGTGTACTCTAATTTCCACCCGGTTCGGTTCTGGTTACTCATACTCACACGAAAGAGGGGGAAAACAACATCACAAACGACATCTTGCCGCTAATAGATTTCTACAGAATCCTTAAGACTCGCTATGCCACATCACCGAGTCGGACTAACGGTCATGACTACGGCTTCACCCACAATGCCTAATCCACTAACGGAGCGGATTTCTAGTGCAATATCATGCCAGGGATGGACACTATCAACCCGGTGGCTCCTCTTGAAACATGTCAGCCCAAATCCCTCTCACTTAAGAGATCCATTTCCCAAATGCTTTAAAGAAAGCAAAAACAACATGGATGCCATGCATGCATCCTAAAGAGTGAGAGTAGAAGTGTCGTTACCTTGCGATTCTTCTTCCTAGCCATGGTATCCTTGCCATACACGGATGAAAACGAGTACCTCCAAGTCCTCTCCACGGATCTTGGCTCGGAACAACGATCGGAGTTCCGAAGCTCCGTCAATGGTGGGGAATGAGCTCCTTCTTCCTCATCCCGCCATCACTTCCAAACCCTAAGTAAAAACCTCAAAAGGGGAAGAAATGAGGGAAAATCCTGCTCAGCCCTATAAAATCACTCTAGAGGGAGAGTCTTGGGCATTAGGATCAAATCCTAAATGAAATCAGACAGCCAAACGACGGAACTGCTTCCGTCCGCAACCGTCGTGCGTTAACGCTAAAATCGAGTGATAGCTTCCCGAGCAGCAAGATAGAAATTAATGTCGTGCTAACATCGACGGTAAGGCTAATGCTGCGCGGTAGCATCTTTCTTGAGAACTCAACATTTTCTCGAGAACTCGACCCTTTCTCGAGAACTCAACGCTCTCAACGCAACCCTGGAGTTACCGTCGCACGGTAAGGCTAACGCTGCGTGGTAACTTCTTTCTAGAGAACTCAACGCTCTTGACGCAAATGCTGGAGTTATCGCCACGCGTTAACTAACTACCGCCAAACGATAATCCTCTCAACACTCGACGAATGGGGCTTTCATCTCAACATCTATACCCGATGAAACAAGGCTATCGCCGAGCGATTGCTACTATCGTCGGGCGATAGCTACCAGAAATTCAAGTTCTGGAAAAACTGGGGTATTACAACTCCTCACCCCCTTAGAAGAATTTCGTCCTTGAAATTTAGTATGCACACAAATAATAAGCATACCTGAAGTAAAGAGTTAAGGGAAGTCCTCCCGCATTGCTTTCTCATGCTACCAAGAGAACTCATCTCGCCCGTAGTTGTCCCAGCGCACCTTTATGAGCTTAACTTCTTTGTTCCGCAACTGTCGGACTTCTGAATCCTCTATGCAAACTGTTCAAACTTTTGTCCGCAAGTCCTCTTCTATCGGCACTACCGCTAACTCGACCACAACCCTTGCCTCCACCAAGGTTTTCCACAAGACGGAGACATGGAAGACATCATGCAATCCACTCAGCTCTGCAGACAATGCTAACTGATAAGTAGCTTATCCAATGCATTCTGTAATTTTAAATGGTCCCAAAAATCTAGGACTCAACTTCTTGAGTTGGCGAATCGGCGAAACGCCTCTGAACGGCTTATTCTTTAGGTATACCAGTCGCTTACCGCAAACTCCACATTCCTATGGCGAGCATTTAAATACTTCGCTTGTCGATCTTCAGCAACCTTCATGCACTCCTGAATGGTTCGCACCAACTCACAAGCATTAGCCACCACCTCTTTTCCCAAAAGTTTGGTGTCTCCTGTCTCTGTAAAAGACATTGTTGTTCGACACTTCCTTCCACACAAAGCTTCGTATGGTGTCATCTTTATACTTGCCCGGTAACTTTTGTTATAGGCAAACTCCACCATGAAGATGTGATCTTCCAACTTCTTTCCAAAATCGAGGGTACACGTTCTCAGCATATCCTCCATTGTACGATTTTTTCTTTCAGTTTGTCCATCGGCTTGAGGATGGAATGTCATACTAAACTTTAGCTTCGTGCTCAGACTCCTCTGTACCAACCTCCATTCCTTTGATGTAAATCGTCCATCGCGATCACTAACGATACTCATAGGAATCCCATGTATTCGCACAATGTTGCGATCGTACAACTCTATCAGCTTCTCCACACTGTCCTCTTTCCGATTTGGGAGGAAATGAGCCACTTTGGTCAAGCAATCCACGATCACCCAAATCATATCATTTTCCTACTGCAACCGAGGTAAACCATGAACAAAGTCCATGGAGATGTCATCAAATTTCCACACATGGATAGAAAGAGGCTTCAGGAACCCTCCCGGCTTCTGATACTCAGCCTTCACTAGGGCACAAGTTTGACATCGACTCACGTACAAAGCAATATCTCACTTCAAACCAGGCCACCAAAAGGATTTCTTCACATCCAAGTACAACTTTGTACTGCCCGGATGCGTGAAATGAGCCTCAAATATTAACCCCTCACGAAGCTTGCTGAACTGCGATATGCATATCCTTCCATAGGATCCCATTAATCATCTCCCAAACACGACTCTTGCCTTTTTGAGCTTCTACCATAAATGGCTGAAACTCTGCATCCACACTGGTCGCTTCCCGAATTCGATCGGACAAATCATTCTACAAGTCCATCCAGTTCAATCAAGCCATGCTAGACTCACCTCTTACTACACAAATGATGTTTAGGGACTCAAAATCTCGCACCAACTGCTCATCATGAGCTTTAATACAATTCCCTTATCCAGAGTAATTCTTGCTCAAGGCATCCGCCACCACATTGGCTCTGTCTGGCGTATATTATATTGTTATGTCATAGTCCCCAAGGAACTTGACATATTTGTGTTGATGCATGTTCAAATCTTTTTGATATAGAAGATACTTCAGGCTTTTGGGGTCTGTGAAGATCTCCACTTTCGCACCATAAACATAGTGCCGCCATAGCTTTGACGCAAAAATTACCGCCGCCAGTTCCAAGTCATGGATGGGGTAATTCCTCCCATGAAGTTTCAACTACCTAGTCTCAAAGCTATCACCTTTCCATGTTGCACTAACATGCAACCTAAACTGCATCCTGATGCGTCACTGAAAACACGAAATCCTTTAGTCCATTTAGGAAGACTAAGGATCAGAGCTTTCATCAGCCTTTCCTTCATGGTGTCAAACGCTTGAATACACTCCTGAGTCCACACGAACTTTTGGTCCTTTCAAGTCAACGAAGTGAGGGGCCGAGCTATCCGCAAAAAGTTTTCCACAGACCTTTTATAATACCCAGCTAGTCCAAGAAAACTTCTGACTTCTGCCACGATACTCAAGACTAGCCAATCTCTGATAGCCTCAACATTTGTATGATCCACTGCCACCCCATCACCACTAATTATATGACCCAAAATTCCACCTTCTCTAATCAAAACTCACATTTAGAGAACTTTGCGTACAGCTGGTTCTCTCTAGGGGTCTGCAAGACTACTCTTAAATGAGCCCCATGCTCCGCATCCGTTT
Organism: Platanthera guangdongensis; assembly: GCA_039583875.1. Taxonomy (NCBI): domain Eukaryota; kingdom Viridiplantae; phylum Streptophyta; class Magnoliopsida; order Asparagales; family Orchidaceae; genus Platanthera; species Platanthera guangdongensis. Next base: position 109,179,004 of record CM077151.1, read on the forward strand.
TGGAGTAGACCAAGATATCGTTAATGAAGACCACCACAAATGAGTCTAAATACTCGTGAAATACTCAGTTCATCAAATCCATTAATACAAATGGCGCGTTCGTCAGCCCGAACGACATCATTGAGATCTTGAAGTGACCATACCTCGTACCAAACGCTGTCTTGGGTATGTCCTAGTCATAAATCCGTAACTGATAGTATCCGGACTTCAAGTCCAAATTAGAATACACTACAGACCCTACCAACTAGTCAAATAGGTCATCTATCCATGGATTCAGATACTTATTCTTGACGATCAGTTTATTAAATTCCCGGTAGTCTATGTAGAGCCGAATACTACCATCTTTCTTCATTACGAACAATACTGGTGTGCTCTATGGCGAAGAGCTGGGTCTTATGTACCCCTGATCCAACAGTTCCTGCAATTGTACCTTAAGCTCAACCAATTCATTCGGTGCCATCCTAAAAGGAGGACGTGACACCAGCCTTGCTTCTAGCACTAACTCGATCGAGAAATCGATCTCCCGTCGAGGAGGTGCTCCAAGTGACTCCTCAGGAAACACATCCTCAAATTTTGCCACTACCGGCACTTCACCAATTGATAATTTGGGAAGTTGAACTTCTAGCAATGTGACCAAAACTACCCCTCCCTGATTAACTATCCGCACCAACTGCATGGCTGAAATCAGGGAACAAGACACTCCAATAAGGCCCTCAAATATAACTTCTGACATTCCCTCGCTTATTAGGGTCACCACCTTTGACATACAGTCAATACTGTCACGCTGCTCCGTAAGCTAGTCCATCCCCAGGATCACATCAAATTTGGCCAACAGTAGAACCGCTGCTACCATCCCAAAGTCAACTCCGCCTAGACTCCAACCAATGCGCCCCCTCGTCCCGGTGGTCACGAAGTACCCATTGGGCATCCACACACTAAGCTCTGCGTCCGTAGAAAAGGACTCGACTCCAATTCTCCGGATAATCCTTTTGGCAAGAAAGGATTCTGACGCACCCGTATCAAACAATACCCTGACGGGATAACCAGAAACTATCAAAAAGCCTACAAGACTGACGACATACATAAAAGATCTTGAAAGTCTAAAGCAAATAATTGAACTTAAACTTTCTTATACTTGTCACCACATCATGTTGGAGGATCTCTTCCTACTGCCCAAGGTTGTACGCCATTGGCTGCACGGGTTGAAAATGAGAACCGCTAGACTCCGCCATTTTTCCCTTCACTGCCGCACTGGGCCCTGAGCGTACCGGCCGCTCTTACCTTGGCTCCTGCTCAGCGCCACATTCAGTGCAAAAATACGCTATGTGGCCCGGCATGCCACACTTGTAGCACGATAGTGGACCCTTGAAGTGAGACCCCCCCGATGTCGTACAACTCTTATCCCAATTCTTGTTGGGATGGGACTTCTTCTTCCACTTACTTCCATCAGATTTCCCTTGCGATTGAGAAGGCTTTCCTTCTCCCTGCTTGGTTGCAAAACCCTTCCAACGATTTGTTCGCTCCATATCGCTCTCCAACATCCTAGCAGCCTTGACCAACTAATTGAAGCCCGCTTTCATCATAGCTATGAGGGGTTGTCTCAGATTCTCCCTCAATCCATGGTAGAAGAGGTCGTCCCTCTCCTCATCGTCTGTCATGGTCGACCCCAGTATAATATCACAAATGAGTGAACTCCTGGAGGTACCCAACATAATGTCATAAATGAGTGAACTCCTTGATGTACTCATCTAATGTCTTGTCCTGCTGCACCGAGTGCAAAAACTGTCTCTGAAGTGCTAGCCTTGTCAATGCGGGAATAAATTTCTTCAAGAAAGCATTCCCGAACTCTTTTATGGATGGGGTGCGTCCAGGAAACTGGCGACTGCTATGACTCACCCACCACTGCTTAGCATCACCTTCCAACATGAAACTCTCAAACTCGGACTGCTTCTCTATTGGCATTTCTGCCACCCTTAGCAGCTCGACAATTCTCGCCGACCAGTCCTCTCCATCGGTCAGCGTGCCAACTCCCTTAAACGTTGGAGGATGGAAACTTAGGAAATACTTCATTTGTCGGTCTCCTTGCCCGACAACTACTCTCTCAGCCAACGGATCTGCTGGCCTAGCTCCTCTACCCGGTACGATTGGTGCCACATCCGGGGTAACAGGAGTCGCTACCTATGCAACAGGGGTCACAACATGTGTTGTCGCTACGGCTTGGGCCACTACCATTGCTTCTATAAGCATGCGACAAAAATCAGTCGGGTTACCCCCATGCCCATCGGACATGGAGCAGTAGCACTGCTCGCCGAAGGCTCCTCTAACGGCCTCGACGTCCCTTCCTCGCTTGCATCCTTAATAAAAGCAAAGTAAACCAAAATCAACTTTTATTACAAGACTAGATACAAGGACACTCACGGTCCCGAGGTACTCCTCTGTGGATAACTTCTTAACGTGATTCGATTAGGACATTCGACCACGGAAACTTAACTTGGACACTAACCTCGCCCTGATACCAAAATGTAACGCCTCCCCTGTAATGATCGTATAATATGGGTCCAACTGAGGCACCACAACTTACAGACACCACAACTTAAGCATTATAAGATGATATAAACTACCCAACTCAAAACTCAGACCAAACACAGCGGAAACAAAAGAACAAGATTAGAAGTTATCCACTAACATATGAGTATCAACACGGCCTTATGTCCTTACAATAATTGAGAGTCCAAAACTCAAACAATAACATCAAGCATCAACGTGCATAAGCACTCCTAGGCTACCTCGACATGCAAGACGGAAACATAGTGCATTAAGCATCACATTACACAAAACAGAGCCATTACACAACATGTAACACTTCATGAGGCTTACTCCTTTTTGGCCGGCGAGCTTTCTCCCCCATGAGATCATTGTCCTGTAAAAATTGGTTGTAAGTGGGTCAACAAAGGCTGAACTTAACTGTGTAATCAACACATTCGCAACCTGGTCGTCCCTAGCGGAACCCGAGGCACCCCATCACCCTACAGGTCAGCACTTCGTATGTAAATATACATGTATAGTGCAAGTAGTAAAATAGGTTTGGATGTCTCATACAGCAAACACGTTTCTATGTTTAGCATATAATAAAAGAGGCCTAGAAATACATCATGTATGAAACTTGTGATTCACCCAAGGAACCCAGAAGCGTATGCTTCTAACACATCATCAATCAGGTATATCCAATTTCCCCATCAGCATTCAAGCCGCAATCACAAGGGTACTTCTAATTTTCGCCAAACGGCCTACAAGACGCCACACGTAACTCTTATCTTGGCCCCACCCGCTCGTGGTTCTCAAAACCCGGGCTTGTTGGCAAGCTCTAACTTCTCACATCAGGATTCCGCCTCACAAACCAACTGATACTAAGAACCACGACAACCCAAGCCTGGCTCCAATATCAGGACCAAGTCCATAGAAGCATACCCAGCGGGACCCAGCAGGTATCGTTCGGGCTTGTCCAAATCTTGTTGTCCTCGTTAGTTTCACGGAAGAGGGCTTGTCTTACCGGGACACACTCCCCACATGACCTGTACGTCACGGGATATCCAACCAACCACAGAGACAAACCACGCATTAGCACATCACAATCCCAAGCCATTCCCACACTAATCCACCTTTCATACCGTACCGTCCCCGCATCCTCGCGTGTACTCTAATTTCCACCCGGTCCGATTCTGGTTACACGTACTCATATGTTAGAGGGGGAAAACAACATCACAAATAGCGTCTCGCCGCTAAAGGATTACTAAAAAATCCTTAAAGCTCGTTATGCAACATTATCGAGTCGGACTAACAGTCGCAACTACGGCTTCACCCACAATGCTTAATCCACTAACGGAGCGGATTTCTATTGCAATATCATACCGGGGACGGACACTATCAACCCAGTGGCTCCTCTTGAACAATGGCAGCCCGAATCCCTCTCACTTAAGAGATCTGGTGCCCAAATTCTTTAAAGAAAGCAATAATGACATGGATGTCATGCACGCATCCTAAAGATCGAGAGGAAAAGTGTCATTACCTTACGATTCCTATTTCTAGCAATGAAATCCTTGCTTTGCACGGATGAAAATAGTGTCTCCAAGTCCTCTCCATGGATCTGGCCTTGAAATGACGATCAGAGCTCCGAAGCTTCGTCATTGGCAGGGAAAGAGCTCCTACTTCCTCCTCCTACCCTCACTTCCAAACCCTAAGTCAAAACCTCAAAAGGGGAACAAATGACGGAAAATCCCGCCCATCCTTATAAAAGCACTCTGCAAGGAGAGTCTTGGGCCTTAAGATCAAATCCTAAATGAAATCAGCTAGCTAGAAAGCCAAACGACAGAACTGCTTCCGTCCATTACTGTCGGTCGTTAACGCTAACACCAAGCGATAGCTTCCCGAGCCGCAAGAAAGAAAATAATGTCGCGATAATGCCGGTGGTAAGGCTAACGCAGCGTGGTAGCATTTTTCTTGAGTCCTCAACGTTTTCTTGAGAACTCAACCCATTCTCGAGAACTCAACGCTGTCAATGCAACCCTAGAGTTACCGTCATGCGTTAAGTTTAATGCTTCGTGGTAAGTCTAATGCTGCGCGGTAACTTCTTTCTCAAGAACTCAACGCTCTCGACACAAACCCTGGAGTTACCTACAACTCGGAGAATGAAGCTCCTACACTCAGAGAGTAATCTCCTACAAGAATAAATTGAGAATATGAAATGCAAACAACAATATTTCCCAGATTTGAAAACTTCGGACAAGGACTTCCTCTTGAACTTTGCGACGTTATCAGAAATTATTGAAGAAGATACTCAGCTAGATCCTGATCTGAAACTTCTTGACTCACACGATCAGAGAGAAGATGAACAAGTTGAAGAACAATCTCGATCTGTAAGTCGACTGATCTGAATCGTCTTGAATGAAAGCCCTAGGCGATTTGCACGATGTCGAGCGGCGGCGGCTTCAGTTTTGGAAAGAGAAAGAAGGATTTAGATTTCTTAGAGTATTTCTTTTCAGTGCTTGTTAGAGTTAGTCGAAATGACAAGACCTTATATAAGATCTCCCTAACGGTCATAATTAGCATTAATGATGTCCACGTGGACCAATCACGTCAAGTCATTGGAAAATCCCGTCAGTTTAGGACTTAGTGAATTTTCTGGAAAAACTGTCTGAATTACTCAAGTAAAATAAGAGCTACTCAAGTACAATGATGAGTTCTCGAGAAGACAATGTTAGACTACTCGAGGAGTCCTTCAGAAAATTCAGAACAAAATTCATCATCACTCGAGCGGAAAAAGGTTACTCGAGTGGTGGAGATGAACCACTCAAGAAAAAGACTTGGAGAGAATTTTGGGAGTCTAAAACTGATTACTCAAGTACTAGTTCTAGACTTCTCGAGAAGTAAGAAGACTTCTCGAGTACATAAACTTTACTACTCCAGTGAGGTAAATATAACTCGAGAACTTTGCTTCTGTCACTCGAGACAAAGAGCTTATCTACTCGAGTGGTAAACTTGACTACTCGTGTATAAGACTTAAAAAAATTCTGAGATAGAAAATCTGTTAACTCGAGAATAAGAAGTGGTCTACTCGAGTAATGAAACTGGCCACTCGAGAACTATGTTCAGACTTCTCGTGAACCATTCCCTTACTTAAAAGTCAGACTTAACTTACTCGAGTACTATCAGGAAATCTACTCGAGTACTTAAGTTCTTCTCGAGTAAAATACTTAAAATAAAATTGTTTCCTGAAAATTTTCCTTTCTTCTATGGAATAAGCAACATGTCTTTCTCCAACAATCCTAGTGCTTGAAAAATGAAGTGTATCCCAATAGAGAGGCTACATATGAGTCAACACCATGGATCACACAATAAGGGATTACATTGTATGGTCTTGTGTTTGGTGACACATTGTAGATAGACATTGCTCCGTACTTGGCAATTAAGTCCTGCAAACACATAACTCAAACATTACATCAAATACAACTTAATTCATCTTAGTTCAAGGGTGACTTCACCAAATCTAGGTTATTGTGGATACAATACCCAACAATCTCCCCCTATTTGTAGAAGTCAAAACCCTCTACACTAAGGTGAATTATATAAACAAATAAAGAGCTAGATATACAAGGGAGAAAACAAAGTAACATGCACAAGGATTATAAGCAAAGAGTAGATTAACAAAATTAAGGATGTATATTAATAGAATTATCCAAAAATCATTTCTACACAATTCTCATCCACAACCTTATAACCTTCTTCGTCCTTAGGCTTGATGCTGTTGTTGTTGCTGCTGTCTATCCTTCTTTTCTTGTTGCCTCCTTTGATAGCCGAATGGCTTTGGATAGTACTTGGGAGGTTTTGGAGGTGCAACAGGATTATTCCTTCCATGCTCTCTATCATAGAGTCTTCTCTTGGTCATAGACTTCTCATACAAGTCCCACTTTTGGGAGCTGTAATGATCATGTCTATTCTCATTGAATTCTAAAACTAATTTGAGACTATCAAGTATTAGTGATTTTGATGTAGGACTCCAAATCTCCGCAAATTCAGGAGCTTTTCTTTACTCTGCCTCTGGAATAGGAATGGATCTGCTGGCAGAAGCTTCATCACCATACTTCCTTTTCTTTGGTATATGAATTTTAGGAGGAGCTTGAAGAAATATATCTGCTGGATCTGATTCCCAAAACTGAGTATAAGATTCTGAGGAGGGGCTTCAGAGCCTTCAGGTCTTGGAAAGAAAGTAGGCTGAGGAACTAGAACTGGAGCAAGAGGAGTTAGGGGATTTAGATGATGAGCAATAATGTTTGGATCTGCTTGAAAATCAGGGAATATCTTGTTGTGCATCCACACAGCTGTATCATAGGTATGAAATTTTACACGGTGGATCTGATTCTACACATCATCATGAATTTCCTTTAGCTTTGCTTCCCAGAGAGTTTGCTTGGCAGCATCTGAGGTTTCTAAATGTCCTTTGACTAATGTCTCCCCCTTTCTGACTTCTACAGTGAGTTCATCTATGGAAGCTTCTTTGAAGGTACCCACTTCGTCATAGATTTTGAAAGTGTGCTTTTGGGCCAGCTTTTCTAACTGAATCTGATTATTAGCAAGAGTAATAGATTGTTCAATCACTTTGCCAACACTGGTAATAGTGTGATCCAATGCTTTTCCACCTATCTAGAATAAATGTTTGAGCTCATCTGTATTTTGATGAATTTAGCAAAACCTCTGCTCATCTTTTTTTCAAGAGCAGAAACTTTCTCTTGCACAACCTTCAAGGAGTCATCAAAATATTTTCTTTGGTCAAGCAGCATCTGTTCTATCTTACTTAGAATATCATTTGTAGCAAGAGGTGGAGTTGTAGTCTGAGGAGCTGGAGGAGGAGGAGGAACAGTCAATGGAATAACTTTGAAAGTGCGAGTTAGATCTGATATACTCTAGAGGGGGGGTGAATAGAGTATGGTGCTTGCTAAAAACTTTTACAACAGTTGTTCTATTCTAGTGTGAACAGGGAAGCAAATAGTAAATCTAACCACAGAATAATCACAATCTACAAAAGAAACTAATCACAAGCCACAGCCAGAAATAAAAGAAACACAAGAAATCAGAAGACATAAGGAGCTATAGTGGTTCCCCTAAACTTGGGTACATCCACTCTTCTACCACCCTAGGTAGGAATCCACTGCAGGATGAGTTGATCAGGTGTCCTGGGCACCAATGAGCTTTTGATAAGGTGCTCAAAAACCAAACCAGATTTTTTGATCAGGTGTCTTGCCACTAATGAGCTTTTGATAAGGTGCTCAAAAACCAAACACAAACTTTTGAAGGGAGTTTGAAAAACCCTTTACAGAGGTGGGGATGAGAGAGTGATGGAAGTCTTCTTTTCTCAATCACAGTGAGAAGTCTATGTGGATTCAGTGATGTTGTCAAAGCTCCCCCTGAGATCTGTAGTTGTTCAGGAAATGAAGCTTTGCAGTAGGGTGATAGGCCTTCAGAAATTGATCTCCAGCAAATGATGATTTCAGCAACAGCTAAAATGTGAGATGTCTGGAGTCTTGAAGGATGATGGCCTTGAACACTTGAATCAAAAGAGATCTGAAGATTTCAGATGGTTGATCTCTTTTAGTGATGGTGTTCTTGTATGAATTCTTTGAGACAGAGAATGTCTGCAACTCTTTTTCTTTCTCTTGTGTGATTGTGGTTGTGAGAGTTGTTGTAGAAGAAGATTTGCAAAGAATGAGTATTGTAGAATATGTGTCTCTCCCTTGTTCTTCTCTTTCTTTTTCAGTTCTGAAAAATCTAATCTTTTATTCTCTTGTTGTTTGAACAGAAATGATCTACTGTCAAGATAGCCGTTGGCCTGTCATAAATGACTTCCTTAATTGCTTTTGTCTTCTGGGGGAAAGTCCAATGAAACATTCCTTGATAATTCCTTGAAATTTGCTCCAGAATAAATGAAAACGGCTGCAAAATCTTCTGAATTAATTGCTGAGAATAACTCCTTAACTGTTCTGAATTTGAATCTTGAAAGTCATTGAACTCTTCAGAAAAACGTCGAACTGAGTTCTACTATCGTCGAACTGAGTTAAGTAATTTGGACTTAGACAGCAACAGAGATCGTCGATCTGAGCTCAACTATCGTCGAACTGAGCTCAGAGATAGCGAGACAAACTGGAGTCAAGATCGTCGAACTGAGCTCGAAGATCGTCGAATGGAGTTCGACGATTTGTTGAAGTTGAGCTCAGCGATCGTCGAATGGAGTTCGACGATCCGTCGAAGTTGAACTAAACGATCGTCGATAGGAGATCGACGATTCGTCGTACTGAGGTCGACGAAATGACTTAGTCTCCAAACTGAAAAACCTTGGTCTTGAGGGCAGCTTCCAAACCTAACTACTAACCCTTAGACTCAATTCTAATTGACCTTTAGATCTATACAATGAGGTCAAAAACAGGTTTCCTAAAGACATAGTGATCCTGACCCAAATTAGTAATAGGATGTTCCAACAATCTCCCCCTTTTTGGGTTAGTATTTCTATTTATAGAAATTGGAGAAATTAAAAACAACATACAAAGCAACAATATAACAAACAAAAACATTACAGAATCACAGATATAATATCTCAGACAGATCAGAAATCAGAATAATTGTCACCTTACAGAATTACTCTTTCTCCTTGCTCTTTATGAGTTTAATTTATCTATTTGGATTAAGAGCTTCCTTCTTTGATCTTCTGTCATCAGCTACACCTAGAGATGTTTGATGTTTAGGCCTTGGTACTACAGCTTCAGGGTGCAGCTCCATGTATCTTTTAGAATCAAAAAACTTGCTGGAAGCATATCTTTCAAGTTCCTTCTTTCTTTGATCAGACAGAGTAGTAATGCTGGAGGTATCCTTGCCTTGCTCTCTAGCTTTCTTGATCTGGTCCAGAGCAGCTAACTCTTTCATCCTAGCAGTCCATGCAGTAGGATTATTCTTTGGATCCTCAAAGGGCACTGGAGGCTCATATCTGTTGGAGGGATTGTCTAGAGGAGCTCTGGAGGAGACTAATTCTTTCAACTTATAAGGAAATGGACCTGAAGTAGTGTCAGATGAACCTGGTCCTTCCCTTGAGTAAGGATGTTGCCTGGAGTAACCTTTGGAATAAACTTGAAGTTCTCTTTGGTTTCCTCTATAATTTCCTCTCCTAGATTGAGAGCCTCTGGATTGGCTTCCCCTATATTGAGATCTTCCTTGAGGCTGATAGGGGGTTTGACTTCTGGCAGAAGGATGAACAGCAGAGCTACCACCTGCACCTGCATCAGGAGGAGGAGGTAGAGGAGGATGATGGAACTGAGAGGAACCTTTCTCATATTTTCTCTTCTTCTTCATAGCCTTTAGTTGATTCTTGGAATATTACATCCAGTGTTCTGTTATAGGGCAGTCATGCAGAATATAGTAGGGAATGTCATTTGTGTCTTTCACTTTAGCTGGAGGAACTCTTTTCATTGCCTTGCTTCTTGCTTTTCTTTTCCTTGCTATAGTAGCTGAGGAATCATCAGAATCAGTTCTGAACTGATCACTTTCAGAGCTTTGTTCATCATATAAAGCATCAATCCTTTTCAGATAATCTTTCTGTTGTTGGGTTGTAGAAGAGGTAACAGTAGTGACATCAATTGTAGCAGCAGCAGTAGAAGCAGAAATAGCACTGGCAGAAGTTGTAGCAGCAGTAGTAGATACAGAACTTTCAGGAGCAACACTCTCAAAAGATACAGCAGCAGTAGTAACAGCAGCAACTGGGGCAGCAGCAGATTCAGAGAAAACAATTTCAGATATAAAAACATCAGCAGGGGAAACATCAGCAGTGACAGCAGGCTCAAAGTCATATGCCTCTGTCATATGTATATCCTTAGAGATTAAATCATCAGAATTGTTAGCAATATCAACAATATCAGCAGCAGCAACAGAAACAGCAGCATTATTATCAGCAGGAGTAGCAGCAGTAAGATCAATGGAAACAAAAGCCTCAGTAGTTTATAGGGAATTTATATAGGAGCTAATTAAGCTGGTATCACAGCTTGAGAAGGGCACAATGGCCTTGGAGAGGTCTTCAGATTACTGGACTGCAGTGCTTACTGGGAGACAGCTGAAATAAACTGAATCAAAAACTGATAATAAAGATCTGAGATCCATTGAGAAAACAGCAACTTGTGGTGTTGAGACTAGAGCTTGAGTTGAAGAGACAGCAACTTGAACTGAGGAAGTAGCAGCAGCAGGTACTGAAGAAATGGCAGCAGCAGGCAATCTAACATCTTCATGAGGCATCTCCCCCTGCCTAGATTCAGAGATAGTTGGATCAAGGCACCCAAAGTAAGGGATTGCCTGAGGAATGAGAGAAGATAGACTGGCAGAAAGGGCTACAATAGACTGTAGAAGTGGAGCCAAGGAGGTCTCCAACAAGAGTGAGAGCCTGGGAGCTATCAGCTCATACAGTCTATCAGCTAAGGCTGGAAGATCTACATGCTCAATAGGGATTTGAGCAGAGGTAGAGACTGTAGGTGGAACATCTGGAGATGTTGGAGGAGAGCTGGTGTATGGGGGAAAGGAAGGTTGAGGTGTGGGGATTGTTGAAATGGAATAAAGGGGAATGGAGATAGAAGGTGTGAAGGAGGGTTGAGCAATGATGTCTTGCAGTAGCTGTTGATAAGATGTGGATGAACATGGTAGATCAGGAGGGGATGAAGGTGAATCATCCATGAAGGAATCATCTATCAGATTGAATGATGGAAGGTGAGATGATGTGTCAAGATCTGGTTGAGGGTAGTGATGTAAAGGATGGAATAGTTCTTCTATTAGAGGTGGAGGTGGAGAACTTGAAGTTGGAGATGGGGTTGAAATTATGATGGTGGATGAAATTTGAATGGTGGAGGAGACTGGTGGAGATGAAATAGGAGGTGGAGGAGGAGAAGCAGCAGGCAAGTCTTCTGCAAGGGCAGAGACTTGAGGGGAAGAGACTGTAACAGTCCTTGTGCCTGAAGTTGCAGCTGCAGAGGGCCTGCTGTGCTTCATAATTTGTTTGTCCCACTTGACAAAGAGGGCACATGAGAGCCTCTTAGAGGCATTGATGTGCATCCCATTGGATACAAGCAGGGCAGGGCATCTGTTTTGAAGAAACAGCCCTAGAATCCTTCCATAATTCATAAAATTCTTATTTATCTTCTTCTTAATCAGATCAAAGAAGATCTCTCCCTAGTTTAATTGTTTCTTATCCACTAAAGCATCCATCAAGCACAGCTGATTCCTGGAGATGGTATCATGGGCTGAATGCTTGGCCAAAAGAACTTTTCCCACAACATCAGCTAAAAATCTATATTCAACAGCTAAATTCTTTTTCAGTAGCTTGCTAGGGTTTGAATCAGAATGACCCATTTTATCAAGCATAGTAGTAAATTCTTCTCCAGACATTTCAACAGAATCTCTTCCAGAATTTAATTGAAAAACCTCTGTCAGAATAGCACGTGTAAGAGGTACTTGGGTTCCAGAAATTGATCCAACAACTGTATTTTGGTCTTGGTTGTGGGCAGTATACACCCACTCCTTGATTTCATCAGCAACCAGTTTGATTCTGGTGGACATGATAGTGACTAGCTTTTGCTCCTTGAACAGTTCGAGAATGTCTTGGAAAACCTGATCACTGGTGCTGAAAGAATCCATATCAATATCGAAACCTGCATCAAATTTCATGGCGGCCAGAACGGCGACGAAGACGGCCATGGTTTCCTGCAAAAAATAAACAACCAAACGACCAAGTGTAGAGATGTTTGGAGGGAAAGAGAAAATTTGCAGAGAGATTGAAAGCGTAAAAAGAGAACGACGGCCGAAAAATGAATTTTATATTAGGGTTCGACGCAGAAAAGGAAAGATCGTTGAACTCAGTTCGACGATCGGGGCTTCTAAAGGAATCTGAAGGGTCCTCAATATCGTCGATCTCCGTTCGACGATATTGGAGAGCGTCGAGCTCCGTTTGACGATTGTTCAGAAAACAAAATCATCGAGCGCTGTTCGACGATCGTGGACCAGGAGTGATAGTTGAGCACTATCTGAGAAGCGCTGAACTCTGGTCGACGATTTCGGAAAGCGTCGATCTCCGTTCGACGATCTGGGGGAAAATCGTCGAGCGCAGTTCAGAGACCAGAAACACTCTAGACACTAGAAAAATCAAAATGTTTGCCTAGTCTTGGTCATTTTTAGAGTTTCAAAATCTTGGACATTATTTTAGACTTCCTCCATCTAACATTCCTAACTGATTTAGGAAGAAGGTGTGTTTCTTTTCATCCAAGGGTTTGGTGAAAATATCTCCCCTTTGCAAATCAGTTGGGATATATTGAAGTTCAATTTTGTTTTTCTCAACAGTATCCCTTAAAAAGTGATGCCTAATTTCTATGTGTTTTGTCCTACTATGAAGGACTGGATTTTGAGCTATAGAAATAGCACTGGTATTATCACAAAAGATTTTAGACTTCTCTAAGTTGTAGCCATAGTCTAGGAGTTGGTTTTGAATCCACAATATTTGTGAACAACAACTACCTGCAGCCATATATTCAGCTTCAGCAGTTGAAGTTGACACAGATGTTTATTTCTTCCAAAACCAAGAGACAAGTCTGTCACCAAGAAACTTACAAGTTCCACTGGTGCTTTTCCTGTCAATTCTGCATCCAGCATAATCAGCATCAGAAAATCCAGTTAAGTCAAATGCTGAATCTTTTGGATACCAGAGACCTATATTTGGACAACTTTTAAAATACCTGAGAATCCTTTTTACTAATGTTAGGTGTGACTCTCTAGGGCTCACTTGGAATCTAGCACATATGCATGTAGCAAACATTATGTCAGGTCTACTAGCTGTAAGGTACAGTAAAGAGCCAATCATTGCTCTATATGTTGTCTGATCAACAGGTTTCCCATGTTCATCAGCATCCAATACAGCATTGGTAGGCATAGGTGTTTTCATACAAGATGCTTCAGACATACCAAATTTCTTGACCAATTCTTTTGCATACTTGGTTTGAGAAATAAAGATGCCTTTAGCATGTTGTTTGACTTGCAATCCTAGAAAGAAGGATAGCTCACCCATGCTACTCATTTCAAATTTAGAATGCATTAGGTTGGAGAACCTTCTGCACAAATTTGAATCAGTAGAGCCAAAAATAATATCATCTACATAAATCCGTACTAGTAGGGTATGGGACTTATGGGTTCTAATAAAAAGAGTTTGGTCTACTCTACCCCTTATAAATTCATTTTCGAGAAGGAAGCATGCTAGGGTCTCATACCATGCTCTAGGAGCTTGCTTGAGACCATATAATGCTTTGTTCAGCTTAAAAACATAATCAGGATGAGTTGGAGAGATAAAACCTGTAGGTTGTCTGACATAGACTTCTTCTTTGATGTCTACATTGAGAAAGGCACTCTTTACATCCATCTGATATACTTTGAAACCTTTGTGTGCTGCATATGCTAAGAAGATTCTGATGGCTTCCAATCTTGCAACCGGTGCAAAAGTCTTGTCATAATCTATGCCTTCTTCTTGAGAGTATCCCTGAGCAACAAGTCTTGCCTTGTTCCTTACAATAACTCCTTGATCATCCAATTTGTTTCTGAACACCCAATTTGTTCCAACAATTTAGTGATCCTTAGGCCTTGGCACTAGTTCCCAAACTTTGTTCCTTTCAAATTGATGCAACTCTTCTTGCATTGCAATGATCCAGTGTGGGTCTTGCTCTGCATCTTGAATGGATTGAGGTTCAATTTGAGATAGGAAGCAAGTGTGCAACAGGTTTTGGTTGACCTGATTTCTGGTTTGCACACCAGCTGAGATGTCTCCAATTACTTGGGAAATTGGAGGGTCTCTTGATGTTACTAAATCAACAAGGGTTGTTGATTGTTCACCAACCTGTGTTGTTGTTTCCTCTTGTGGTACAACAACTGACTCTTCAAGAAGTTTCTCTTCATGATGTTGAATGTCTTCTTCATCTTCACTGCTTTCCACTTTTTGAATAATCTATAACCTGTTCAAATCTTCAGCAAGAGAATGTACCTGCAAAGGTTCTATGGTAGAAGTATTCTTCTCCTTGAAAGACATGTTAGATTCATCAAATGATATGTGAACATATTCTTCAATTTTAAGAGATGATTTATTATATACCCTATAAGCCTTACTGATCATGGAGTATCCCAGAAACACTCCTTCATCAGCTTTAGCTTGAAATTTTGCTATATACTTATTGTCATTATTATGTATATAGCAAATACAACCAAAAATTCTAAAATAATCTATTTTAGGTTTCTTCCCTTTGAGTAATTCATAGGGAGTCTTGCCCTTTAGTTTATGTATTAAACTTCTGTTCAGCACATAGTTGGAGGTGTTCACTGCCTCTGCCCAAAAAGATAGAGGAAGGTGAGCATCTGACAACAATGTAGTGGTAGATTCAATAAGAGTTCTATTTTTCCTTTCAGCTACCGTATTTTGTTGAGGAGTTCTAGGAGCTGAGAAAGTGTGCCTGATCCATTCACTCTGACAGAACTCTTGCATAAGAAGAAAATCAAACTCTGTACCATGATCACTTCTGATCAGGGCAATGTGAGTATTGAACTCAATCTGTACGCATTTGAGAAACTCTGTCAAACACTTAAAGTTATAAGACTTCTTCCTCAAAAAGAACACCCATGTGAATCTAGAGAAGTCATCTACAACTACTAAAGTGTAAGATTTCCCTCCTAAGCTTTGTACTGTAATGGGTCTAAAAATATCCATGTGTAACAGATACAAAATCCTAGGTGAATCACTCTTATTAAGTGACTTGAAACTATTTTTAGTTTGCTTGCCTAATTGACAAGCCCTGCAGAGTCCTTCCTTCTTGTAGGGGCCAGAAGGTAGTCCTCTAACAAGGTTGTCCTTGGATAGCCTAGTAATGGTTCTTAGGTTTAAATGTCCTAGTCTCTTATGCCATAAAACAGTAGGTCTACAAACATAATTAAACAGACAAATATCTACTTCTGTTGAAAGAAAATCTACTAAATAAATGTTACCTTTCCTTTTACCTGTCAACACAGTTGTGTTGTCCTCTGACTTGATCTTGCATAAGGCTTTGCTGAAAGTCACCTGGTAGCCTTCATCACATAGCAGAGTGATACTGATCAAATTATGCTTCAGTCCTTCCACATAGGCTACCTTCTTGAATGTGACTGTGCCAATCTGGACTGCACCATATCCTTTAGTTTGTCCAAAGTTTGAATCACCAAATATAACTTTGGGTCCAAGCTTGGCTTTAAAGGATGTGAGGTTGTCCCTATTTCCTGTCATGTGCTTGGAGCACCCACTATCCAAATACCATTGTTGGTTTGATGTTGGATAGGTCTTCACCTGCACATAAAATAATTCACTTATTTTTGACCCAGTTTACCTTGGGCCTAGGTTGATAACCTTTAAACTCAGAAATAAATGACATCCCTGGTTGACTCTTATAACCTTCAGGATGATATCTCCTTGGAGGTATTATCCATTCAGTATAATGGTTAAAGCTTTGGGATGAAGGACCCCTAGGATTGGATTTTGATTTACCCTTGAAAGAATTTCCAAAGCTCTGATCTCTGTTCGACGATTGTTGAGCTGCGTTCGATGATCTTGGGTCAGATCGTCGAGCTCCGTTCGAAGGTCGACTGTGGCAGAGTTCAGGAATTAGAGACCGTCGACCTGAGTTCGACGATTTTGCCTAAAATCATCGATCTGCGTTCGGCGATCGTCGAGCTCCGTTCGACGATTTCTGCTGGAACTTGGTTTTCTTAGGCAGATCAGAATTTTTCCTAGCTACCTCTACAACTCCCTTCCCTTTATGAGAAATAAACTTAATTGGGGTTGTTAGTGAAAGATATAGTACCTAAACACCTAGAGGGGGGTGAATAGGTGACCAATTTCTTTTTAAACTTTAATGGCAGCAATCAGTTAATATCACAGAATTCTAACTACTTTTGCACAACAATCACACAGCATACACAGCAAAGTACAGCACAGCACAGAAGACACAGCGTTTTATAGTGGTTCCCCAAGATTTGGGTACATCCACTTTCCCCCTTCGCCTATCTAGCAGTGTACTAGATTCGGCCAAACTTCACCACTGTCTCAGAACCCAAACTGGTTCCTACACCTTAGGCCCAAGGCCCTACAACTCAGCTTTTCCACAAAGCCTACACTCAGCCACAAAGGCCTACACTCAGCCAACAAGGCCTACACTCAACCACAAAAGGCCTACACTCAGAGATTCCAATCTCCTACACTCAGGCTCTCAAGCCCTACCCTCAGCCTTTATAATTACAGGCTTACAATCACTCAGATCCAAAGGATCCTACAAGATAAAAATGAATTTACAATTGTTAACTCAACAACTCAGAAATAAGAGAGGGGAGTTGAGAGTTTCTTGATGAGTTCTTGGAAGAACTCAGCTGGATTCAATCTGACTTAGCTTTCTTCAAAGCTTCTTGAAAGTAGAACTGAATAAGACTGATTCCTTCTGCAGTTGATCCTTGACCTCTGCTTCTTAAGATCCAGAATGAATCTGAATCCTTCTTCTCAGCCTAGTTCCAATGGCTGATTTCTTGGATGGAGCCCTCTCTCTCCAACTTCTTAGATCTGCACTTGGACTGCAAGATCTTCTTGTCTTGATACTTGATCAATAACTCTGTGAACCACTTGTTGAATTACTTCAATTACTTGAACAACTACAACAACCACCACAGTTTCTGTAGACTGTATGAGTCTATTTATAGGCCTTCTTCATGGTAACCTGCTGGTCCGGTCCATAACTGAATTCTGACATCTCTGACAGGTGCTGTAGACCGGCTGGAACGGCAGCTGTCAAGTCATCCAGTCAGTTCTTGAAAGTTCTCTAACTGTCTGAAAGTGTCAAGACTTTCTGTCTTTAAGTGTCGACACTTATAGACCAAGTGTCGACACATGTTGTGTAAGTGTCGACACAAGTCTACAAGGTGTCGACACAACTCCTTGTATTGTAGATGCTATGTCTCGACACAGTTTCTTCTGCATGTGTCGACACTGAAATTGAGTGTCGACACAAGTACTTGATCTTCTATCTTTTGCTGAATTCTTCTAAGTGTCGATACATGTCCTTTGTGTCGACACAACTTCTTGTGTTGAATCTGTTAAGTGTCGACACTACTTCTTGGTGTCGACACATAGTCTTCAATGTTGATACTTGATGAGTGTCGACACAGCTCCTTGTGTCGACACTTGATTCTTCTGTTGAGACTTCAGCTGAGTGTCGACACATTCCCTTATTGTCGACACTTGTACTTAGAATATTTTGTTGATCTTTCTGTTCTTTTCTAAGTGTCGACACAACTCCATGTGTCGACACTTTCTTCAAGTGTTGATTCTTCAGATGAGTGTCGACACATTGTTCTGGGTGTCGACACTTACTTCAAGTGCTGACTCTTCTGTTGAGTGTCCACACATTGTTCTGAGTGTCGACACTTATACTTAGTCTCTACCGATTTTTGCTGAGTGTCGACACAGCTCCAAGTGTCGACACTTTCTGGTGTATACACAGCTTCACTGGGTGTCGACACAGCTCCTTGTGTCGACACTTTCTGTCTGCACTTTTCTTCATTGAGTGTCGACACAGCTCCTTGTGTCGACACTTTGTGTCTGGTGTCGACTCTACATCCCAGGTGTCGACACAATGACTCCAAGTGTCGACACTACTTGTCTGGGTGTCGACACAAGTCTTCTTAAGTGTCGACACTTTCCCTCTGGGTATCGACACATGAACTTAGAAATTTTTGCTTCAGTCCTGCAAATACTTAACCTGCACAAGTAACTCAAAAACACATCAAATACATTTTGATGTATATCATTGAGTTGGGTGAGGCTTCTTCAAATCAGGTACATTTAAACCAATGTACCCAACAATCTCCCCCTATTTGGAGAAGTCATAACCCTTAGTCAATGATATACACCATTCATAATAAAAATTACAAAATGATGTAAGGCAGGATAATGTACAGCAGGGTAAACATGTATTAATTTCACATGTATATAAATTCATCATCTCAGAACAAATAAGAAATAGACATAGACATATTCACAGAACAAACATGAAATATATTAATCATATATTGTTCTAATATCTGTCTTATACATTTTCAGAAGTTCACTAAATGTTTTACATCCAAAAGATTACAAAATAAACTTCAAGAAAATTCTAAATCTATTTTTGTTCTGGCTCCTTAATCACTATGCCTTTGCCAGCTTGAACTTTAGCTTGGACAGGAGCAACAGCAGTTTCAGCATCAGCAGGCTTCTTGCCTTTCAGATCTTTCATCTTAAGCTCTTCAGCTTTGATCTTCTGCCTCTCAAAATAATGGTATGGCTTAGGAAAGTACTTGCTAGGCTCCTGAGCAGTAGGAGGTAGCTTTCCCATCTTTGCCTTCCTTCTATATTGAACAATTGCTTCCTGTCTAGATTCATGTTTTCTCCATTCAGCTTCAGAGAACCACTTGTTCCTGTCTTGAATGTTGTCTTTGGCAGCTTTCCAGGCAGTTAATATAATGTTCCTAGAGGTAGGGCTCCACTGCTCAAAGTCTGGTCTTTGCTCAGCTTGTTCCCTAAACCTCTTCTTTGACAATCTTGTCTCTTCTTCTTTCTGCAGTGCCTCTTGCATGGCTTCAGAAATAGGCTGCACCACTTTCTCAAGAATAACATTGTCCTTGCCCCCAGGTGGGCTGTACATGGTCTGTACATCTGCATGAATCATGTCAAAATCTGGAGGAGGGTATATGACTTGAGCCACTTCAGCTTGCTCCCCTCCTAGATATGCAGGTTGAATCCCAGATTCTGCCACATTGTCATCATCACAAAGAGGAGGATATCCCAGTGTAGCCCTGATTGAATTTGATATCCATTTTGCATGATCAGAGCTTGCCTTGACTAACACTCTCTCCCCCTTTATGACTTCTCTTTCAATATGATCTCTCACATCATCCTTTTGAAATCTCACTTGATTATCCAAGTAATTCACTCCATCTTTGAAGAAAGGTTTTAACCTTTGGAGTTTGTTAGTTATCAGCTTCTGAGAATCTTGGATGGCAGTTTTAAGAGCAGTGATTTCTGCTAGAAATACTTTGTCAAAATCTGCCTTAGCTATAGCTGGAGTCTGCCCTGCAGCCAGATTCTTCAGTTCTGTGACTATGGCATTGTGGGATTCAGTAAGGTTGTCATTCATTCTTAGCTGATTTTCAAGAACATAACCTTGTTTCACAGCTATGTCATCCACCTGTGCTTTTATCTTTTCCTGGTGAGTTGCAAGATAGACTACTGCATTCCCACCCTTGTGGAAGCAGTCAGTCATCTCCTTCTTGTTGAGATTCATCTCAAACCTGATTGATTTTATATCCTGGGCCAGATCAAATTGGAGTGATTTTTGCCCTTCATCTACATATTTCTCTATGGCTTGCCTTTGCTCATCCAACTTGATTTGCATTGCCACCATCAGTGCACTATAATCAATGGCTTGGGCTGGTTGAATTATAGGCTATGGTGCAACTGTTTGGAGAGCCTTCTTGTAACTCTGGCTTCTTCTCCTGAAGACATAAAGTTTCTTGTTCTTTGCTCTTTCAGCTTCCTCATCTTCTGAGGCAGAGGTGCTGGCTATATCCACCCTCTCCTTAGGGCTTGGAGGCCTTTCAGTGTGCACATCTTGTGCCTTCTCAGTTTCTTGCCTCACAGACTCTTCATGAACTTGCACTTGCTCCCCCTCAGCAGCAGCATTCTCTCCTTCAGCAGCAGTAGGTTCTTTGTCAAAATCCACTTGATCCAGATTTAAAAATAAATCCTCCATAGTGTATTCTTGTGGTGATGGAGCTGGAGGAATTCTTTGCTCTTCAACCACTGGATCAGGAACCACTTCTAGTGCAGCAGATGTGTCTTCTATAACAGCATCTGGAGCTTGACTATCCAGCTGAATTTGCTGATGAACATCAGACAAATCAGTATCTTCTATAGGAAAATCCAAAGTATTTAGGTCAGTGATTACCTCTAGTATGGTGTTTGTTGCTTGTTCACTTTCTAGTGTAGTGGGTTCTGCTACAATTGGAAGCTCCCCTGGCTTTGATCCTTATGGATGGGGCTAGCTTGAGGTAGCTCCCCCTGGATCTCAGCATCATCCTGAGGAGCAGGAGACTTTACAGCAGGCTCTTCCTCATGTTCATCTGGAGTGAAGACAACCTGTTTTTCACTGTCAGAACTACTAGTGGACTCTTGTGCCACTTGAGCAGTTTTCCTTTTCTTCTTGGGAGGAATCTCCTTCTCAGTAACTGTCTTCTCAGGGGTTGGCATCTCCTTTGACAACACCCTGTCCCATCTAGAAAATATCCTCATATCCATCTTTCTCATATGGTTTATTTTGCTTCCAGCAGCAGTACTCATTACCTCTGGTATGGTACCAGCTAGGTAGAGACTTAAGATTCTGCCCAGGTTGGGCTTCTTCAGACTTTCTTTAATTTTCTCAAATACTATAACAGACCAATCAGTTCTTAAAGTGAAGATAATCCTGGTCATTATATTGAACATAGAGGCAGACACTCTGTCATGCCCTCCTGGCTTGCTGAGAATAACTTTTCCAACAATCTCAGACAATAATTTGCCTTGATTGTTCATGCCTTTTCTGTTGAAGACAGAACCAATCTTCATCTTAGAGTCTAGTCCACACCAGGTTAGAGCTTCCCTGGTCTTTGAAGCTGTAACCTCATCTTCTTCTTGAGTCCTTGGTAGCTGGAGAATCTTCCTCAGACTTTTAGGGGATACCTTAACCTTTGCTCCATGAACTCTGGATTTGATTTTGTATCCAGATTCATCCACCTTGGCTCCATTGAGGAATTCGAGTACCTCTTTCTTCCATATCTTTGTAGATTCAGAAACTAAATATTCTAACCCAGAATCGGCTACTAGGGTTACGACAGACCTGATTTCTTGATCAGCATCTTCGAAAGCGCCGCGCACCAGCTCATATCCTTCGTTGACGTTCTCCTCTAGCTTAGGCGCCATTAGGGTTTGTTGAATTTGTCTTGAGAGAAGAGAGGTGTCGACACTGAAGTTTGGTCTCGAAACTTTGAAAGCGTGTCGACAAACAAAGACAAAACCCTATTTATACCTTTCTGATTTTGAAGATGAACAGGCGGGACTGCTAACTTAAAATGTGTCGACACTGGCAATAAGTGTCGACACTGACTTATAATGTCTCGACACATATGTGTCGACACAAGTTTAGTCAACAGATTTTATGTGTCGACACTTGGTTATGTGTCGACACAACACGACTCGACACATTGTCGAGACTTTACTTAGAAAATTCTGAGTAAATACTAAGTGTCGACACCACATTGGATGTGTCGACACCAACTTGGCATGTGTCGACATTAATATTCTGAAGTGTCGACACCAACTTCCTAGATGTGTCAACACCGTTTTCCTGAAGTGTCGACACCACTATTCTGTGTCGACATAGACTTGTCTATGTGTCGACACCTTTTTACTTAGCCATTTTCAATACTGTAAACTTACTCTAAGTTTATCATTCCTAGTTCAATTTTAAATCTATTGAACTTAGCTTCTTCTAGGGGCTTAGTATACATATCAGCTACTTGATTATCAGTTTTAACATATTCTAATAAAATATCTTTTCTTTCTACATGCTCCCTAAGAAAATGATATTTAATTTCAATATGTTTTGTTCTACTATGAGATACAGGGTTATTAGCTATTGAAATAGCACTAGTAGAATCACAGAAGAGTGGAGTTCTACTTACCTGAAATCCATAGTCCTCTAGCTGATGTTGTATCCACAGAAGTTGAGCACAGCAACTTCCTGCAGCCACATACTCTGACTCTGCAGTGGAGATAGCCACACTGGTTTGCTTTTTGCTACTCCATGAAATTAGTCTCCCACCTAGGAATTGACAGGTTCCAGTAGTGCTTTTTCTATCTTCTCTGCATCCTGCAAAGTCTGCATCTGAATAACCTGTTAGATCAAAATCTCCATTCCTAGGGTACCAGAGGCCTAGATAAGGAGTGCCCTTTAGATATCTCAATATTCTTTTGACTGCTGTCAAATGAGACTCTTTAGGGCAGGCTTGATACCTTGCACAGACACATGTAGCATACATGATATCTGGTC
Organism: Platanthera guangdongensis; assembly: GCA_039583875.1. Classification (NCBI taxonomy): domain Eukaryota; kingdom Viridiplantae; phylum Streptophyta; class Magnoliopsida; order Asparagales; family Orchidaceae; genus Platanthera; species Platanthera guangdongensis. Next base: position 109,201,749 of record CM077151.1, read on the forward strand.
TACTAGCAGTCAAGTATAATAGGGAGCCAACTATCCCTCTATACAAGGTTTCATCCACAGGTTTCCCTGCATCATCCTTGCTAAGAGACATACTTGACCCCATAGGAGTCTTCATGGTACTGGATGAATCCATACCATACTTCCTTATGAGTTCTAGGGTGAACTTGGACTGACATATGGATAAACCACTTTCAGTCTGTTTAACTTGGAGACCCAAGAAAAACTTCAGCTCTCCCATACTACTCATCTCAAATTGACCTTGCATCAGTTTTGCAAACTTTTTGCAAAGGCTGCTTTCAGTAGACCCAAATATAATGTCATCTACATATATTTGGACTAGTATAACTTTGCCTCTAGATTCCCTAAGGAATAGAGTCTTATCTATTTTCCCCCTTGAGAACTTGTTCTCAATGAGGAAACTAGATAGGGTTTCATACCAAGCCCTAGGGGCTTGCTTTAACCCATATAATGCTTTCCTAAGTCTATAGACATGATGAGGTAGAGTTGGATCAACAAAACCTGAAGGCTGTTCCACATAGACTTCTTCCTTAAGATTACCATTCAGGAATGCTGACTTGACATCCATTTGGTAAACCTTGAATCCTTGATAGGTTGCATAGGCTAAGAACATCCTTATGGCTTCCAGTCTGGCTACTGGAGCAAAGGTTTGATCAAAGTCAATACCTTCTTCTTGCCTATATCCTTTAGCAACCAATCTTGCTTTATTCTTAATGATGACCCCTTGTTCATCCATCTTATTCCTGTAGATCCACTTGGTTCCTATTATATTGTGGTCTTTAGGTTTAGGAACAAGTTCCCAGACCTTGCACCTCTTGAACTGATTAAGCTCTTCTTGCATTGCTTCAGTCCATTGTGGATCTAGTATGGCTTCTTCAAACTTCTTAGGTTCAACTTGAGATAGAAAACTGGAGTAGATTGCTGCATTCATGTATCTGCTCCTGGTTTGTACTCCTTGTCTTGGATCTCCAATAATCTGCTCTACTGGATGATCTCTAAGATGTCTGTTGGCTGGAGGCATCCTAACTTCTGGTTGAACCTCTTCAGCAACTCCATCATGTTGTACTCCTTGTACTTCTTCAGCAATTGGCACATGTAGTTCTCCCCCTGGACAACAGCTACTGTCCTCTACTTGCTGTCTTGCAGCAGGTACTTCTTCTATAGTAAGCTTGTCCATCTTCTTTGTTAAACCTGTGGGGCTGCATACAGTACTAGACAACTCATTGTTAATAAGTTTAGTCTCATCAAAAACTACATGCAAAGATTCTTTTACAACTTGTGTAGTCAAGTTGTAGACTCTATAAGCCTTACTGTTGTTGCTGTACCCAACAAAAATTCCCTCTTGGGACTTGGCAGCAAACTTAGTCAAGTAAGACTTCCCATTGTTAAGTATGAAGCATTTGCAACCAAAGATCCTGAAATATGATAGGTTTGGTTTCCTGCCTTTCACAACTTCATAGGGGGTCTTGTTGAGGCCTTTAGTGATGGTAGCCCTATTTATAACATAGCATGCAGTGTTAATTGCTTCAGCCCAGAAATACTCTGGTAGTGATGTATCACTTAATAGGGTCCTACCAGCCTCTATCAAGGTCCTATTCTTCCTCTCAGCAATGCCATTTTGCTGAGGTGTTCTAGGTGAAGAGAATTCTTGAAATATCCCAAATTCTTCACATAGTTTTGTCATGCTATCAGACTGAAATTCAGTACCATGGTCACTTCTAATCTTGACCACTGTACTGTTTAGTTCATTCTGAATTTGCTTGACAAAGCTATAGAAGACACTAGGTGTTTCAGATTTCTGTCTTAAGAAGAACACCCAGGAAAACCTTGAGTAGTCATCTACAACTACAAGGGTATAGACCTTCCTACCTAAGCTGTGAACTGGCATTGGACCAAAGAGATCCATATGCAAGAGGTATAAACACCTCACAGCATCTTTGTTTTCTATGCTTCTAAAGGTGGATTTAGTCTGCTTGCCCTTTTGACAAGCTGAGCAAATACCATCTTTAACACACTTAACTTGAGTACCATTCCTCACTAACTCTTTGCTAAAGAGTTTGCCAATAGTCTTGTAGTTAAGATGGGCTAGCCTCTTGTGCCATTTGACACAATGAGAGACTGTCTCATCAGCTACAAGACACACTGGAGAACCATTGTTCTCAATCATAATGTCTAGGCAGTAGACATTCCTCTTTCTATAACCTGTCAAAATGATCTCTTGATCACTTGACCTCTTGATATGACAACCATTTTTAACAAATGAGATGTCATACCCTACATCACTTAATTGACTTATACTTATTAGGTTGTGTTTCAACCCTTTAACATAAGCCACTTGAGTAATGGTAACCAAGTTGCTAGAAATGTTACCAAATCCTTTGATGATTCCTTTTTCAGAACCACCAAAGGTTACTTTTGGACCATCTTTTATTGGAATGTAGTCCCTTAGTAATCCTCTAGTTCTAGTCATATGTCTGGAACATCCACTGTCCAAGTACCATGTTGGGGTATGGCCACTTGGACTCACCTGCAAAACAGATTAATGAACCTTAGAACCCAAAGAATTCTTGGGTCCTTGGTACTTGTTAGTTTGCAATCTGACAAAGCTACCTACTGGCTTTCCAACAGGTAGTTTGGTACTCACTTTGGCACTAGCATTATGCCAACAGTCCACTGCAAAATGGCCAATCTTGCCACAGCACCAACATTCAAACTTATTGTACCTTTGCTTAGGTACAGTCTTTGTTGTCTTATCTACAGCAGACTTGTTGAATGTTGAGGCTTTGCCCTTGGACTTGGACTTGGACTGCTCAGTCCTTGCAGGTCTAGAAAAGCCCAGTCCAGCTTTACCCTTGTGATGAACAAATTCATCAATTATGGGTAACACTGACTTAGGTTTAGAAAACCTAGCAACAAGCTCTCTCTCTTTCTGAAGATTGATCTCCAGACTCTTGATTTGATCATTCTTAAAGGTGATAGTTCCCATCTGAATCACTGTTATGTGTTTCAGCCTGGCTATCTCATTAAGCTTTTGATCAAATTGCTTCTCAGAATCTGTTGCAGCAGCTTTTAGATCAGCAATTTCCTTTGCCTGACTTTTGGCTAGGGACTTGCTCTTCTTGTAAGCTTGCAACAGTACTTTATATTCATCTATCAGCTGATGAATATCATCCTCAGACTCAGATACACTTTCATCATTTGATGAAGATGAATCTGATTCTGTACTAGAACAAAAAAACTGAACTTAAAGTTGAACTTTGTACCTTACTGGGTCCTGGCTGCTCCAGGATTTTGTCATGCTCTGTCAAAGCCATTAGCCCTTGGCATTGACTGTCTTCTTGTTCATAAATAGACTCCATTATCTGCATGAATTCTTCTTCTTCATCTTCAGCAAACAGCCCTATGTATGCATCAGCATCAGACTCAGTTTCTGAAGAAGAGATCTTTGATAGAGTCTTCTCCTTCTTGGCAACAAATGACTTTTCTTTCTTGCCTTTGAAATAAGTCTTTTTCCTGTCACTAGACTCTTTTCTCTTTTCAGGACAATCTGCAATAACATGACCTTGTCTATTGCAGCAATAGCACACTATTTTTGATCCAGTTGCCTTGCTAGACTTAGTCCTCTTCCTGTCCTTCTTTGAGGCCTTTTTATTCTGATATAGGTCTTCTTTTCCCTGTGAAGTAGAAGGCCTTGACCTCCACTGTTTCTTCTTCAAGAATTTCTGAAAATGTCTAGTGAAGGCAACAAAGTCTTCATCACTTTCACTGCTTTCAGATTTTGTGTTGGCTGACTCATCTGACTCTGATTCAACTACCTTTGGAGGTGGAGTTGATGACTTATTCCTGCACTTTCTGGAGGCTTCTGTCTTGAAGGCTACTGTTCTTTCCTTGTGTTCAGTTCTTGTTGATTTCTCCTCCTCTTTTCTTACTGTCAACTGCATTTCATAAGACAATAACTTGCCAAACAGTGTAGGTGGAGGAATTTCTCCCAACTTAGCCATTTCTCTAATGGCACAAATCTTTGTGTCCCAATCTTTAGTTAGGGACCTTAGGAACTTGTCATTTAGTTCATAATTGCTGAACTCTCTTCCATAAGACATGAGTTCATTTACTATTCTGTAGAACTTCTTATAGCACTCAGTTATGCTATCACCCTTTCCTTGTCTAAAACTTTCATACTCCTGATTTAGCAAGGATTTTCTATCTTGTCTAACTTCTTCAGAACCCTCCATATACACAATAAGAGTGTCCCACATCTCTTTGGCTGTCTTACAGTGTATAAGATTCTGAAATGTTGCATCATCTATGGCACTCACTATAATGTTTTGTGCCCTCTTGTCCATGGTGGCTAGGACAATCTCATCCTTAGTCATCTCAGAGAAATCCTTTGGAGTTCTCTGATTTGTATCTAGAACTGATATCTTCATGGGCACATAAGGCCCTTCCTTTACTGTGATGTAGATTCTAGGGTCTGAGGCCTCCATAAACAGCCTTACCATTTCCTTCCAAATCCCAAAGATTTCTCTCTCTGCATATAGGTAATTTCATGGAACCCAATTCCTTGTGATTCTCAGAAGAACCCATGTTTCTTGATTTTCTTGAATCTGTAATTTGCCTTAGACTGAATCTGCCAATCAGGATCTCCTCAGACTGTTAGTCCTTTTTGAGGAACCTGGCTCTGATACCACTTGAAAGATATAGTACCTAAACACCTAGAGGGGGGGGGGGGTGAATAGGTGACCAATTTCTTTTTAAACTTTAATGGCAGCAATCAGTTAATATCACATAATTCTAACTACTTTTGCACAGCAATCACACAGCATACACAGCAAAGTACAGCACAGCACAGCAGACACAGCGTTTTATAGTGGTTCCCCAAGATTTGGGTACATCCACTTTCCCCCTTCGCCTATCTAGCAGTGTACTAGATTCGGCCAAACTTCACCACTGTCTCAGAACCCAAACTGGTTCCTACACCTCAGGCCTAAGGCCCTACAACTCAGCTTTTCCACAAAGCCTACACTCAGCCACAAAGGCCAACACTCAACCACAAAAGGCCTACACTCAGAGATTCCAATCTCCTACACTCAGGCTCTCAAGCCCTACCCTCAGCCTTTATAATTACAGGCTTACAATCACTCAGATCCAAAGGATCCTACAAGATAAAAATGAATTTACAATTGTTAACTCAACAACTCAGAAACAAGAGAGGGGAGTTGAGAGTTTCTTGATGAGTTCTTGGAAGAACTCAGCTGGATTCAATCTGACTTAGCTTTCTTCAAAGCTTCTTGAAAGTAGAACTGAATAAGATTGATTCCTTCTGCAGTTGATCCTTGACCTCTGCTTCTTAAGATCCAGAATGAATCTGAATCCTTCTTCTCAGCCTAATTCCAATGGCTGATTTCTTGGATGGAGCCCTCTCTCTCCAACTTCTTAGATCTGCACTTGGACTGCAAGATCTTCTTGTCTTGATACTTGATCAATAACTCTGTGAACCACTTGTTGAATTACTTCAATTACTTGAACAACTACAACAACCACCACAGTTTCTGTAGACTGTATGAGCCTATTTATAGGCCTTCTTCATGGTAACTGGCTGGTCCGGTCCATAACTGAATTCTGACATCTCTGACAGGTGCTGTAGACCGGCTGGAACAGCAGCTGTCAAGTCATCCAGTCAGTTCTTGAAAGTTCTCTAACTGTCTGAAAGTGTCGAGACTTTCTGTCTTTAAGTGTCGACACTTATAGACCAAGTGTCGACACATGTTGTGTAAGTGTCGACACAAGTCTACAAGGTGTCGACACAACTCCTTGTGTTGTAGATGCTATGTCTCGACACAGTTTCTTCTATATGTGTCGACACTGAAATTGAGTGTCGACACAAGTACTTGATCTTCTATCTTTTGCTGAATTCTTCTAAGTATCGACACATGTCCTTTGTGTCGACACAACTTCTTGTGTTGAATCTGTTAAGTGTCGACACTGCTTCTTGGTGTCGACACATAGTCTTCAATGTTGATACTTGATGAGTGTCGACACAGCTCCTTGTGTCGACACTTGATTCTTCTGTTGAGACTTCAGCTGAGTGTCGACACATTCCCTTAGTGTCGACACTTGTACTTAGAATATTTTGTTGATCTTTCTGTTCTTTGCTACGTGTCGACACAGCTCCATGTGTCGACACTTTCTTCAAGTGTTGAGTCTTCAGCTGAGTGTCGACACATTATTCTGGGTGTCCACACTTACTTCAAGTGCTGACTCTTCTGTTGAGTGTCGACACATTGTTCTGAGTGTCGACACTTATACTTAGTCTCTGCTGACTTTTGCTGAGTGTCGACACAGCTTCAAGTGTCGACACTTTCTGGTGTAGACACAGCTTCACTGGGTGTCGACACAGCTCCTTGTGTTGACACTTTCTGTCTGCACTTTTCTTCATTGAGTGTCGACACAGATCCTTGTGTCGACACTTTGTGTCTGGTATCGACTCTGCATCCCAGGTGTCGACACAATGACTCCAAGTGTCGACACTGCTTGTCTGGGTGTCGACACAAGTCTTCTTAAGTGTCGACACTTTCCCTCTGGGTGTCGACACATGGACTTAGAAATTTTTTCTTCAGTCCTGCAAATACTTAACCTGCACAAGTAACTCAAAAGCACATCAAATACATTTTGATGTATATCATTGAGTTGGGTGAGGCTTCTTCAAATCAGGTACATTTAAATCAATGTACCCAACAGTTAGAACTATAGGTTGGCTGGATGAAACACCTAAGCCTAGTGTACTATTAAATCTAGAGTTCATTGTGCTTGTGATGTCCATTAGCTTGATGCTTCTCCCATTAAGGGATTCTTCAAGCTTTTTGGCCTCTGACAGCTCACTTTTCAGTGAAGCTATCTGCTCCCTACAGCACTCTAACTCCTTAGAGAGTTTGAGGTTTTCTGATTTTAAGGAACTGTGTTCAGACAATTGATTTCTGAGAGAGATAATTTCCTTCTCAGATTTTAATAAGTCTAAGAACAGTGCTTTAAATTCATACTTAAAGTCCTCAGAATTGAAATCAAAAGAACTAATTACCTGGTCCTCTTCAAGTTGAGTGTTTGAGTCTGACTCTGAATCTTCTGCATCAGAATTGTGTTGAGAGGCATTGATTGCCATCATGCAGAACTCCTTCTCTTCAGCATCATCTTCATCATCACTTGAGCTGGATGAAGCTTCTGATTCCTCTTCAGTCTCACTCCAAGATTCATCAACAAATCCCTTCCTTGTGTGTTTGTTCTTTCTTAAGGAGGGTTTGTCATTGCTACTCTTCTTGAAGTCCTTATCTTTTCTTCTTTCTCTCTTATCCTTTCTGTCCTTATTTTTGTTCTCTGGGCAGTCAGGCATAATGTGGCCTGATTTCCTGCAACCAAAGCAGACAATTTCTTTATTGTTTGATTTATCATACCTTGGCTTGTCATGATCTTTTTATGATCTCTTCCTGAAGTCCTTTCTGGCCATCTTGTAAAATCTTTTGGCCAGCAGACTAAGTAGCTCATCATTGCCTGGGATTTTATCTTCAGGCTAATCTTCAGTGGCTTTAAAAGCTATATACTTCTCTTTTCTTGTGGCTAGTGAGGCAGCCTTCTGCTCTTCTTCTCTATTTTTGATGAGCAGCTCATAAGATTTGAGCTTGCCCAAGAGAGCTTCTGTGGTGATCTCATTCAGACTTCTGGCATCCTTGATTGGCCAGATCCTTGAGTCCCAAGTGCTTGGGAAGCACATTACGATTTTATCATTTAGCTCAATCAATGAGATCTCTTTATCCAGAGTCTTTAGTTTATTGACTATCAGACTGAGCCTGTTATACATTTCAGCTACTGGCTCAGCTTCTCGTTTCTTGAAATTCTCATATTGGGATATGAGGTGAGATCTTCTGTCTTTTCTTTCATCAGCAGATCCTGAGACTATTTCAGATAGCTTGTCCCAGATTTCCTTTGCTGAGTTGCATTCAGCTACCTTTTGGAAAATGTCATCAGACATAGTCTGGGCTAAGATGTTCATAGCCTTTGCATCTGCTACCTTCCACTTCTTGATCTCTGCATCTGTTCCTGAAGGAGGTGGAATAGCATTTGTACTTGTGTTATCTGGAGGTCTTGGACCAACTGTCAAAACAGAATTAAAAATGTCCTCATCAATAGAATTCATGTAGAGTCTAATCCTTGCCTTCCAAAGTGCAAACTTAGACAGATTGCACACTGGAGGTCTGGTGCTAGCATAATCTTTGTTTTGGGCCATGTTTTGTGAATAAATAATTCTAATAACAAAATCTACAACAAGCAGATCTAACTAGGAATCTTTGGGTTCAGGTGTTAGCCTGTGCAACCACCAAGGTGTGGTATGTTTAACCAACCTGGCTCTGATACCAATTGAAAGTGCGAGTTAGATCTGATATACTCTAGAGGGGGGGTGAATAGAGTATGGTGCTTGCTAAAAACTTTTACAATAGTTGTTGTATTCTAGTGTGAATAGGGAAGAAAATAGTAAATCTAACCACAGAATAATAACAATCTACAAAAGAAACTAATCACAAGCCACAGCCAGAAACAAAAGAAACACAAGCAACCAGAAGACACAAGGAGCTATAGTGGTTCCCCTAAACTTGGGTACATCCACTCTTCTACCACACTAGGTAGGAATCCACTACAGGATGAGTTGATCAGGTGTCCTAGGCACCAATGAGCTTTTGATAAGGTGCTCAAAAACCAAACCAGATTTTTTGATCAGGTGTCTTTCCACCAATGAGCTTTTGATAAGGTGCTCAAAAACCAAACACAAACTTTTGAAGGGAGTTTGAAAAACCCTTTACAGAGGTGGGGATGAGAGAGTGATAGAAGTCTTCTTTTCTCAATCACAGTGAGAAGACTATGTGGATTCAGTGATGTTGTCAAAGCTCCCCCTGAGATCTGTAGTTATTCAGGAAATGAAACTTTGCAGTAGGGTGATAGGCCTTCAGAAATTGATCTCCAGCAAATGATGATTTCAGCAACAGCTAAAATGTGAGATGTCTGGAGTCTTGAAGGATGATGGCCTTGAACACTTGAATCAAAAGAGATCTGAAGATTTCAGATGGTTGATCTCTTTTAGTGATGGTGTTCTTGTATGAATTCTTTGAGACAGAGAATGTCTGTAACTCTTTTTCTTTCTCTTGTGTGATTATGGTTGTGAGAGTTGTTGCAGAAGAAGATTTGCAGAGAATGAGTATTGCAGAATATGTGTCTCTCCCTTGTTCTTCTCTTTTTTTTTTCAGTTCTGAAAAATATAATCTTTTATTCTCTTGTTGTTTGAACAGAAATGAAACACTGTCAAGATAGCCGTTGGCCTATCATAAATGACTTCCTTAATTGCTTTTGTCTTCTGGGGGAAAGTCCAATGAAACATTCCTTGATAATTCCTTGAAACGTGCTCCAGAATAAATGAAAACGGCTACAAAATCTTCTGAATTAATTGCTGAGAATAACTCCTTAACTGTTCTGAATTTGAATCTTGAAAGTCGTTGAACTCTTCAGAAAAACGTCGAACTGAGCTCTACTATCGTCGAACTGAGCTCAACGATTTGGACTTAGACGACAACAGAGATCGTCGATCTAAGCTCAACTATCGTCGAACTGAGCTCAAAGACAGCGGGACAAACTGGAGTGCAGATCGTCGAACTGAGCTCGAAGATCGTCGAATGGAGTTCGACGATTTGTTGAAGTTGAGCTCAGCGATCGTCGAATGGAGTTCGACGATCCGTCGAAGTTGAGCTAAACGATCGTCGATAGGAGTTCGACGATTCGTCGTACTGAGGTCGATGAAATGACTTAGTCTCCAAACTGAAAAACCTTGGTCTTGAGGGCAGCTTCCAAACCTAACTACTAACCCTTAGACTCAATTCTAATTGACCTTTAGATCTATACAATGAGGTCAAAAACAGGTTTCCTAAATGCATAGTGATCCTGACCCAAATTAGTAATAGGGTGTTCCAACAAACTTCTTCAATAATGATTGAGCTCTGAGCTCTGAGCTCTGGTAGTGTGAATCAAAACATCTCCTTATTCATCAATGAAGGTGGGAACAGGGAAATCCAAGCTCTTCAGAGGAGCTTAAACTTGTTCTGGGGTTTGTTCTTTCTCATCAGAAATCAGTATTGTCTCATCTTGTGCTATGTCAATAGAAGGGGATTTGGGAATAGGGGATTCTAAAGATGGAACAGGAGAGGGTGATGGTACTGGAGTGGGTTCCTTGGTTGGTTCTGTAGGTTGTTCTTTCTGAAGGGGAGGAAGAGGCTCTTTAGTGTGGAGTTCTTCAATCATCTGGTTAATGGCTTCTTCTGTAGAGAGATTGGTATCTTGTACCTAAGCAACTGAGGGAGTTTCTTCTGGAGTGGCTGGAGGGAGAGAAGTAATAGCATGTGCAGTAGGAATTCTGTCTTATGAAATAGAAGTAGCAGGCTCCCCCTCAGCAGCTGCACCAGATGTGCTGGAAATATGAGGTGGAGAGGTAGATGGAGTCCTGTCCTCTACAGCTGGACGATCATGGGCTATAGCAACCTGGGCAGGATTCAGCAACTTTAATTCCCATCTCTGAATGGAAGAGATGGATACTTTTTTCATGTGGTGAAGGGTTGTTCCTTTGGAGAATTCAAAAACTTCAGGATTGATCTCAGGCAGCATCAAAGAGATGATCCTGGCATAGTTAGGAGACTTGATGCTCTCCCTGATCTTAACAAGAATCAACATGCCAAACTGAAATCTCTTTCTGCAAATGATGGCTGTCATTATATCAAACATATTAAGTGAGATGTCTCTTATAGAACTAGTCTTGCATAGGAGAATCTTTCCAATGTTGTCCACCAGGAATTTTCTTTCTGGGTTGAGGTCTGATCGACGAATTGTAAGAACTTCTGGTGATAGTCCAAAGAACATGCAAGCACTATCAGAGTCTTCATGACTTAGATGTTCTTCTTCATCAACTACGGGCAGCCGAAGAAGATAGAAGACAAAGGTTTTGGTAAGTTTTATCTTAATTCCCTTGACTGTAGACTTGAGGACCTTGCCATTTTTCCTTACTTTGATGTTTTGAAAGAATTCTTCAACTTCTGCAAATAGGATTTTGCACGGTTGCTGGAGAACGAATGTCAAGCCAGCGGTGTCGAGAAGAATGCGGAGATTTCTGAAATCATCTGACAGTTCGGCAATACCGGCGGTGACAAGTTCAGAACCAATCCCAATCTTTGAAGGCGGTGCCATGATCCAGAGAGTTGTGAAAAATTTGCTGCGGGGAAGAAGACGATGTGAGCTCTGCGATAGTCGGCGGAAGGCGAAAGGACTTTCTCTTTTCTCGAGTGAGAGGGATTTGAATTCATGTAGAAAATGAAATCCGGATTTTTCTATTTATATAACCCTAATTATCGATGATTAAGGAAGTAATAAATCTAACATACCTTTGAAAGTGGCGGTATAAGCTTCGGGTTGCGAATAAAGAAATTAGTCACTCCTCAGTGCGAAAAGCTGACTCTATGCCTTGGTAAACAAGCGGGGAGAGGGTTCGGAAGGTACTTTTCTAGTTGGAACCCCGAGTTTGTTGCTACACCGGTCCCTGCTAGGATCTAAATACGTTTAGGAATGCTATGGGGGTCTATCCTATCTCCGACCGCTGAAACTGAGTAAGGATAGAAGGGGCGGGGGTGCACCCTACTGGTTCTGTGCATGACTGGATCTACTTATAATGTTATAAACTTAAGGTCAGGTTGGTTAATCGTAGGATAACAACATGGCATACTTAGTGTGAATTACACATGGGCACACCCCTGCTTTCGCTATGTAAGTTTGTCCATAAACTGACCAATCGAGCGGGGGTGGCACCATTGAGCTAATGGCTGGAATAAGATATCCAGCCAATATGGCTATGACCATAGTTGTGTTTGTTGAATTCTGTGAAGTGAAAGTGGATGAATGGAAGGCTTGGGAAACCTATCCGCGCGGACTACGCGGACTGGGTTGGCGGACTGCTAGGTCGGCAGGGATGTTGCAGGCGGTTTGCTCTGTGGCGGCCTGGGCGGTCTGTTCGCGCGGACTGCGCGGAACAAGCAGCGGCGGTCTGCCAGGCCAGTGTATGCTCACAGCAGGCGGTTTACTCCCAGGAAGTTAACGGGCGGATAGGAATGTTATCCGCGGAGTCCGGCTTGAAGCGGACTGAAGAACTGGAGCTCGGCAGACCGGTTTGGCAGTTGCCTTGGTCTTGCTCTAGTGAAGCGGCAAGTGGAAGCCGCGGAGACCGCCGGTCAGCGCGGACAGGAACTGGAGGTCGCCCGGTATGGCGGGCTAGATCCAGTGTCCGCCAGTAAGTGCGGACTGGCCCTTGCGGCCAGTGGACTGGACTTGGTGGAATTGAACCAAGTTCAGGATGGCTCAGTCCGGGGAGATCGCGCAGTGGAGCGCGGGCTGGTTTCTCAGTCCGCCAAGCGTAGTAGAAGTGCTGCTTGCCTTGTTTGCTAGCTTGGGGATATGCGGACTGGAGGATTGCCCGTGCAGGAGCGTGCGGACTGGAGCTGGAGTCCGCTAAGTCCGGAGATGCCTTGTGATGAGGCAATGGACTCAGGAGTTGCGGACTGGAGTCTGCTGTTAGCGGACTGGATTGGCGTGTCCGCTAAGTCCGGAGGGTGCCTTGGCAATGAGGTAATGGACTTGGGATATGCGGACGATAGCTGGGTATCCGCTGAGTCCGGCAGGTGCCTTGATGGCGCGGTTGCGGGCTCGGGTTTGCGGGCTGATGCCTTGTCCGCAGAATGGCGGATACGGCTTTTGTGGAGTCCGGCTGTGGTGGTCCTGGCTTGGTCTCTGGCGGTAAGGCGGACTGGATATTGGAGTCCGGCCTTGGAGAAGCTGGGGCGGACTGGCTATCTGCACAGGGCGGGCGAACTGGCATGTGTGTCCGCGGGCTGGCGGAACACATAAGTTCTTGCTGCGGGTTGTGGCGGTGATCCTATCGGGAAGGGCGGTGACCATACTCATCGTCGTGCCTATAAATAGGACCCATGTCACATCAGAACTAACGGAGGAACCTAGACCGAAGTAAGTGAACAGTGTTTGAGCTCGCGTAAGTTGCTGCGGCCTGGACTTTGTGTCCGCGCGGATAGAGTTGACCCGGGTTTGTGCTGTGCAGGTTGTGCGGATAGCGCTGGGAAAGCCAGGACTTGGCTCTGATTGCGGTCAGGGACAGTGCGGACTCTGCGGTTAAGCAACAGGCGGTAAACAGCAGGTCGCGGATAGCGGCCAGGCGGTCTTCTCTTTGGCGACTTGGTTCGGGGTTCAGGAAGTCGCCGGTTTCTGGCGGACTGTTCCATTCGGTGGCGCAGCTTGTGCGGTCTGGCGGCGTGCAGACCGCGGTGAAGAGCTAAGCATTGGAGTAAGGGTGAGTTCGCGCGGCTTGGGTTGCGGTCTGGCGACCTGGCGGACTGAGCGGACTCCACAGCAAGTAGGTCGGCGGCTCTTAATTGTTTGAGTCCGCGCGGCTTGTTTTTTTTTTCTTGTCTTTGTATCTGTCTCTGCTCTCCCGGTGTTGGGTTTTGGTGAAGCATGTCTCGCCATGTATGTCTCGCCTTGTAAAGAAGTTTGCTCTTGATCAATAAAGAACTTGTGCTGCATGTGTTGCTGGTTGTTACTGCTTTGTTGAGATAACCACTGTTAACTCCACGATCCGGGAAAAACTTTCAACATATAAGTGGGCGTATTCTCCTTCGGCTTGTTGAGTTTTCAGCAGGGTATCCAAGGGGGCGTCTGCGGTTTGTTGAATTTTAACATGGTATCAGAGCCAGGTTGTTGGAGTGGTCAAGCAGTGCTCAATGGAAGTAGTTGCTCTTCTGAAGAGGAAAACCATGTGGTAGAACCATGGCATGGAGGATGCAAGTTGTCTTGGTATTGATCTTCTTACAGAGGCGAACTGTGAACGGTGGAAGTCCTGTATGAAGAGCTTTCTTCTTGGCGAGGACCTTTGGGAGGTTGTATGCGGAGTAGGAAGACAAGAGGACAACTGCTGGCAATGCTGAGGCGATTAGAGCTTGGAAGGAGGCAAATGCGAAAGCGAGTCTATTCTCAAGCAGGTGATCTCATCGGAGCTCTTGGACCACATCAGTGGATGTCGGTCAGCTGCGGAGTTTGGACTTCCCTTGATGGGTTGTTCAGGAAGAAGGTGAAGGAGGGTTGCTGCTGATGATGGTCCCTCTACTTCATATCAGGAAGAAAGGAGTGTTTCTCCTAGCGTGATAGGAAGAGGAAGGAAGGACCACGTGCTATAAATGCAAGCAGCAAGGTCATCTTCGGAAGGAGTGCAAGGTTACCTTGCTCTCGGCGAACGTTGCTCAGGTAGGGAGGAAGGAGAAGAACGTAGTTGGGACTTCAACTAGTTCTGGATCTGATCGGCTGGATGCCCACTGATAGTGCAGCTATCTGGCATGAAAGACTGGGGCATGTAGGGATGGACAAGCTGAAAGCAATGGCGGAAAGAAGACTCGTAAGAGGCTTGCCTAGATTGTCATCCTATGGCGATGGTCGGGGGTGTGCGGGATGTCAGGAAAGTGGAGCCTATCGCTTCATGGTCGATAAAGCACAAGCCAGGAGTAATGCACCATTGGCGGTTGTCCATTGTGCTCTGGTGGGACCGACCGTCACGGCCAGTCTTGGAGGCAGCAGGTTCATGCTGATATTGGTTGATGGACTATTCTGGGTATACTTGGGTATACTTTATGAAGACGAAGTCCAGCATGGTACGCTTGTTTGTGGAGTTCAAGAAGCTTGTCGAAGGCCAGCTTGGCCGGAGGATCAAGGTGTTGAGGACAGGTTTCGGTGGTGAGTTTGACTCAACCAGTTCTCACGCTTTTGCAGGAAGCAAGGGATCGATGGAGCTTTCTTGTGGACATACTTCACAACAGGGTAGTGTTGCAGCTCGGATGATCCGTTGGTTAACGGAGACCTGCAAGTGTTGGCTTCGGAGTAAAGGCGTTCCGAAGGCTCTTTGGGCGGAAGGAATGGCCTGTGCTGCTCATGTCATCAACCGGATGCCTCTTAGTCCGATCATAATGAAGACTCCTTATGAGCTAATGTTCGAGTGAAGCCCTTAGTGAAGCACCTTCGGGTGTTTGGATCTACCTGCTATTTACACTCTCCGGGTGCTCTCAAAACAAAGCTAGTCTTTGTAGGGTATGATGAGCAGAGAAGAAGATGGAGGTGTATGGATCCTGCGACGAAGAAACTCATATGTCGAGAGACATTGTTTCGATGAGTTGACGCCGTATTGGGGTAGCTCTTATGTGGAGCTAGAGATAAAGCAGGTCAGATGGTGGGCTGAAGGAGGCTGCTGCTAAGGAAGTGGAGTTGTCTGAGTCACCAGGTGCTCCAGGTTGTTCTAGCTCCGGGGCAAAGGCGTCAGAGTCGGGAAGAAGGGGGAGCGATGCTCCAGGACTTTCTGACTCAAAGGCGGAGGCTTCCTGTTCAGGAATCAAGGGAGCGATGTTCCAGGCAGTTCATGTTCAAGAGGAAGTCTTCTGGTTCAGTAGCAGGGGGAGCGTTGCTCCAGGTGCTCTTGGTTCCAGTAAGGAGGCGTCTTGTTCAGAACAAGGGAGAATTGTTCCGGGTCTGCCCGGGAACGGAGCTGGTTCAAAAGCAGCGGAGGTGGTTAGCCATGATCAGGTTCTTCGGAGATCGAAGAGGATCAGTAAGCACCAGCTCGATATAGTGAAGGGAACACGGCGGACTTGGTCCCGTGTTCCATGGTAGCCCTCAGGTCGAGCAAGGGACTTCTGGCTGTGATGACCCCACTAGAATCAAGGAGGTGGTTGACACCAAGTCTGATGAGGTGACTTCTCTCAGAGGCAACGAGGCTTGGGCTTTGGATCCAAGGAAGTTGGTGATTCTCCTTTGATGCATGAGTGGAGGTTGAAGCTGAAGAAGGCAGAGGGAAGCATGGCTCTTTTGGGAGATGCTGGAGGGCTCCCTCATGGTCCATGATATGCGGGGCGAGGACTATGTCTTGGACATCTCTTCGTAGATGCTATCGGAAGGACCAGGTGCAAGGTTACGGGAGCTGCTGGAGTTATTCACCACTTCTCACTTCAAGGGGGAGTGTTGAATTCTGTGAAGTGAAAGTGGATGAATGGAGGCTTGGGAACCTATCCGCGCGGACTACGCGGACTGGGTTGGCGGACTGCTAGGTCGGCAGGGATGTTGCAGGCGGTTTGCTCTGTGGCGGCCTGGGCGGCCTGTTCGCGCGGACTGCGCGGACAGCAGCGGCGGTCTGCCAGGCCAGTGTATGCTCAGCAGGCGGTTTACTCCCAGGAAGTAACCGGCGGATAGGAATGTTATCCGCGGAGTCCGGCTTGAAGCGGACTGAAGAACTGGAGCTCGGCAGACCGGTTTGGCAGTTGCCTTGGTCTTGCTCTAGTGAAGCGGCAAGTGGAAGCCGCGGAACCGCCGCGTCAGCGCGGACAGGAACTGGAGGTCGCCCGGTATGGCGGGCTAGATCCAGTGTCCGCCAGTAAGTGCGGACTGGCCCTTACGGCCAGTGGACTGGACTTGGTGGGAATTGAACCAAGTCCAGGATGGCTCAGTCCGGGGAGATCGCGCAGTGGAGCGCGGGCTGGTTTCTCAGTCCGCCAAGCGTAGTAGAAGTGCTTTGCCTTTGTTGCTAGCTTGGGGATATGCGGACTGGAGGATTGCCCGTGCAGGAGCGTGCGGACTGGAGCTGGAGTCCGCTAAGTCCGGAGATGCCTTGTGATGAGGCAATGGACTCAGAGTTGCGGACTGGAGTCTGCTGTTAGCGGACTGGATTGGCGTGTCCGCTAAGTCCGGAGGTGCCTTGGCAATGAGGTAATGGACTTGGGATATGCGGACGATAGCTGGGTATCCGCTGAGTCCGGCAGGTGCCTTGATGGCGCGGTTGCGGGCTCGGTTTTTGCGGGCTGATGCCTTGTCCGCAGAATGGCGGATACGGCTTTTGTGGAGTCCGGCTGTGGTGGTCCTGGCTTGGTCTCTGGCGGCAAGGCGGACTGGATGATTGGAGTCCGGCCTTGGAGAAGCTGGGGCGGACTGGCTATCTGCACAGGCGGCGAACTGGCATGTGTGTCCGCGGGCTGGCGGACACATAAGTTCTTGCTGCGGGTTGTGGCGGTGATCCTATCGGGAAGGGCGGTGACCATACTCATCGTCGTGCCTATAAATAGGACCCATGTCACATCAGAACTAACGGAGGAACCTAGACCGAAGTAAGTGAACAGTGTTGAGCTCGCGTAAGTTGCTGCGGCTGGACTTTGTGTCCGCGCGGATAGAGTTGACCCGGTTGTGCTGTGCAGGTTGTGCGGATAGCGCTGGAAGCCAGGACTTGGCTCTGATTGCGGTCAGGGACAGTGCGGACTCTGCGGTTAAGCAACAGGCGGTAAACAGCAGGTCGCGGATAGCGGCCAGGCGGTCTTCTCTTTGGCGACTTGGTTCGGGTCAGGAAGTCGCCGTTTCTGGCGGACTGTTCCATTCGGTGGCGCAGCTTGTGCGGTCTGGCGGCGTGCAGACCGGCGGTGAAGAGCTAAGCATTGGAGTAAGGGTGAGTTCGCGCGGCTTGGGTTGCGGTCTGGCGACCTGGCGGACTGAGCGACTCCACAGCAGTAGGTCGGCGGCTAATTGTTTGAGTCCGCGCGGCTTGTTTTTTTTCTGTCTTTGTATCTGTCTCTGCTCTCCCGTGTTGGGTTTTGGTGAAGCATGTCTCGCCATGTATGTCTCGCCTTGTAAAGAAGTTTGCTCTTGATCAATAAGAAGCTTGTGCTGCATGTGTTGCTGGTTGTTACTGCTTTGTTGAGATAACCACTGTTAACTCCACGATCCGGGAAAACTTTCAACATATAAGTGGGCGTATTCTCCTTCGGTTTGCTGAGTTTTCAGCAGGGTATCCAAGGGGTCTGCGGTTTGTGTTGATTTTAACAGTGTTAGTCCGAGAGTCACACGACAAAAGGTGGTGGAAGTCCCTCTTAGGTTCCACTTTCCAAGGCCAAGTGTACACTGATATCATTTGGACCGAGTTTTCTGAATCCTTCTTTGATAATTTCATTCCCTCTAATACTCCACATGATCTTGAAGAAAGGTTTCTGAAGTTGAACCAAGGATCACAGTCCGTGACAGAATATCAAGGGGAGTTTCAGCAGTTTGCTAGATTTTCTGACTCCTATGAGTTGGATGACCGCGGGTACGCAAAACGGTTTTACAATGGCTAGCGGGATCCCCTATGACAAGTACTTTTATTTATAACATATACGAGCTTGGAGGTAGATCACTTGGAAAGTAGGAAGAGACCAGTCGAGGGCTACATGGAAGCAGGCCCCAGCTTCAGAAAGAGAGATAAAAGTAGAGGTGGAATAGGAAACCAAAGAGGTGGTTGTCGATTCCACCATATTTATAGGATGGAATGTTTGGGCCCGCGGTTAACATTGCATCCACCTCTACAGTTCCAACCTCATCAGCAACCAGAAGGACCATTCAGACGAGACTGTTTTTTTTTGTGTTACCATCCTGGCGACATCCGACATTTTTTCCTGCAACTAGGTGGAGATGCTCCCCCTATTTTTCCTTCGGCACCTCTGTGAGGAAAAGGACAAGGTCATGGTCGAGGATGAGGACCACGAGGAAGGAATCCTGAACCTGCTAGAGAGCCGATATTTTCTCTGGACGTGACTCAGGTGTAAGACCGCATTTTTTTTCTTTTAAACCACATGGGGTCTTATGCCCAGAACTGCCGCTTTGCCGTGACACCGACACACCCGGGAAGGTCGTCACTATAAAATGCTGATCCTCTCGGTCATACCTATCGCAGAAGAGTAGAAGTATAAATAGTACATGAGTAAAGTAGAACTCAATACTAGTCCACTGGGAACACATATATATAAATAAATCTCCATGAAGGGAGAGTCCACAGAAAAGAATAAGCAAAGTAATAAAAAGGGCTCCTGCCCGATACATCAAGATCCTCACTACTAGTCACTCAATGTAGAAGCAATTCTATAATATCTACTGACTCACAGTCCCTGCTGGCTGGACTCCAGTGCTAGACTGACCCGTCTCCATGCACACCAACCTCTGGGGCTGCGTATCCTAGTGCGGCTCCACGATCGCCTAAAATGATTTGGTCAATGTTAGTATAAAAAGACTATGTCCTATCATCCCCCACCTATCCCCCATGGCTCCTAGGCACCGAGCGGGGAGGACGAAATGGAAGGTAATGAAGGTGGAGAGTAACAAAGTAAGCAGGTGACGGCAAAACTAGTTTATCATGAATATATAATCACAATAAGTATAAGTAAGCAGTAGTAGGCAAGCAGTAGTAGGTAAGGAGTATAAATATACACAAGAATAAGGGAACAAGTATAGTATGAGAAAGTAAACTAAGAAAGTAACCATGACCTATAGGAATGCCCATACAAACCTATAGACCAAGGGATTGTTTTGCAAGGCCTATTATATAAAGCGTCCCATACCACTTTATACAATAGGTATCAAGGGTTATATGCAATGATGATGCTATGACATGCAAGTATGCCAAGATGTGAATCATGCAAGTGTAACACACCCACTCGACTCTGTGCACACAGACCTTTAGTTCCCCCTTTTTAGAGACTAACCTCCCAGGATACCTCCGTAATGGCAAATGGAAGTGGTGTGTTTGGCCTCGCCCACCTCTAAACCGGTATCACACTACCAGTCAGACCTATCGTACGCATCAATGCTGGTGCACTAAGCGGAGCTCCTGCGTACTCTTGTAGGCTGCGCACCGAACTTTATTTGGCCAAGTGCAAAACCACACCTATCGAGTCAACGTATTGGTGTCGGTGTGATGACTCTCCAATACTGATGACCCACCACCTTATATCTTATGCACATGCAACATTAATGTATTTTCCACCGAGCCAAAGCTCCCCAGACAATCCCATCTATCACAAATATCTACCGAGCCAAAGCTCCCCGGAATAACCCATCCGTCTCAAAACCATCCGAGTCATCGACTTGTAGGGCTAACCTGCACATCTCCAAAACCACTGAGCCTACCGCTCGTGAGACCTAACCTTACTCCCACAACACCGGGGAGTGTGAGTGTAAGTGTAACCCTATAGTATTCTAATTACTCTTCCATTCCATTTATTCTTACGACTTACGTTAACCTTGGACTGCCCAAGGCAATCCCCGTGAAGGGCTCTCAAGGGCACTAGGAAATACGATGGGATGAAGCCCAAAGCACCCTTTTCGCAAGGAACTTACTGTTATTGGTTAATACCCGATTCTCGATCCATTTTAACATTATTCTGGATCTCACCCTAGTGTATTTTGACTCTCTCTCTCTCTCCACAGGAAAGACGACCTTTCGTCGATCCCGAGCACCTCTTAGCACTAGTCAACCCAACACTTCCCTCATCATGATTCCTAAATATGAACCTATTTCCACTCACCAAAATCAGTAAACCACTAAACCCCAACTCCCTAAGCTCATTTCACATGCTGTCCCAATTTTCTGCAATTTTACTATACGCAGACTAACCTAAGGTATATAATTATATGATAGGGGATACTCTAAATTTTCATTCAAATGCCCTAAAATATTTATTGGGGACCTTACATGACACATTTAGCTCAAATCCAGAAACTTATAATTTCCTAATTATTTTGGTTTTTATTTAATTTTCCCAATATTTGGCCATAGGTAATTTTGAACATGAAGCACTAGATTTTCTCAAGTTATGGTCACCCAAAATTTGTGAACACTACAAAATTCCAAAATATTAGAGAGCACCAAATGTCACTGATTTTCATAATATAATTACCCTGTAATTAATTAATCCAAGATAATACCAATAAATAGATGTAAAGAAGGAAGCATCATTAAACTTAATCCAAAAGTTATACAAACAATACCAGAGATTTAATATGATCACAAAACATACTGATTAAGTTTCATAACATTCTAAGTTATTTTAGCCACTATTTTATCAAAATCATCAATAGGGGAAACACATGGATTAAAACTACAAGTACAATCTATTGTCTTCCAAATATTTGACAATAATTTTTCGAGACTCATAATGTTATAAAAACCTTCCTGCCAAAATTTCCTAAGGAACCAAGCTCATATGCCCCTTCAATATTTTCCTAGAAGGTAAAGGCCTAAACTAACCCTAATTGGTTTAAGTTGTGTTCCTAAGTCTAAATGTCACCAAATTCTTCCTTAGGGCATTTCACCACCGTAGAATCACATGGACTAAACACCAAGTCCATACAAGGACATAACACCCAATGTCCTTCACAAACCCCTAGAGATAAATCCTAGGGTTTGAACTAGGGTCCTAGGGCAAATCCACCCTAATCCACCCCATAATCCATGGGAGGGTGTTTACTAACATAACACACCAGGGGACCAAGTATCAACCTTTGTTGAGGTGATTTGGCCCCTTAAACCCACAAGGGACACTTTGATATAATTACCCCTTTTGGGTCAAGGCTAGGGTTTACTAAATTCCAAACCAAAGCATCTCGAAATGAGATGAAATTTTATACAGAGACCTATATTGACCTTGAAAACCTCTCACCAAAAGTTTGGAGGTCATTAGCTCCTTTAAATTATTCATAAATGAATTATTCAATTTCTACAAAAACTTTAGGAAAATATCTTCCGCAAATTCCCATTTTTGGATATGTTATAGGTATATGTAATAGTGACCCTCATCCACAATTTCAAGTCATTTGGATGGCTGCATTGATGGGAGAACTCAGAACAATCTCTGATCTAGCCTAGGAATAGAACTCACCAAAAGGAGTGTTGTGGCCTGACCTGAACTCGAAACTGACTCAAATAAATTTTAAAATAAACTAGACACATAGATCTACAAATTGCATGATGAAAACCTTTTCTATAATGGAACCTAGGTATTTTTAATATTTAAATTACAATAGCCTAGTAAACAGGACAGAAAATTCAAAAATAATGAAAACAAATAAATATGATCCAGCACAGATCTTCAAGCAGATCTGACTCCTCTTGGCCATCTTAATACTCCAGCCAAGGGCTGGGATCAGCCCGACCTGGAGCTTACTCCAAGGAATTTTCCCGGACACTCGGCCACCTCGCTGGCCGGCCACCACCGCCACCCTTTTCGTTGAGGTGGGGGCTATCGCCGGGCGGCGGCACGGCCACCGGAGGGGTGGTTTCCGGCGAACCCGTGAGGTTGGAAAAACCCTGAAAACTAAATTTTCTCTCAACTGATCGGGCTCAATTGAGCCCAATTTCTCTCCTAAAAGATTTAAAGATCTAGCCCACAAAGAGAGGAGTAGAGGAGGAACTTCAACCATGCTTGCCTACGGGTTTGGTGGTGGTGCGAAATGACCGGATTTTGGAGCTTCGGGTATGTTATAACCGTACAGTAGGAGGGCTCGATTCCTTCAGAAAAAGTGTGGAAACTCCTCCCCTTTGCCTGGTGATGCTTTTAAAACACTCAAATGGGGGAGGGGAAGGGCCTAAGCTTCAAAGCCATTTATGGCCATGAAAGTTTGAATTCGGCCATGGCATATTTCTTGAATTTAGCCACCTAAATGCTGGGGAAAACCATTGGTCTCCTACAACTGATGAGGGGAGATTAATCCTCATCCAATGAGAGAGAGATGAGGTGTCAAGGGCATTCAAACACCATGAATGACCATTTTCTCTCTCTCCTCTCTCTCCTCCAACTTGAGAAAACTACCATTTATGTCTCCTAGTCACCATCAAGGATGAATTTGATCTCTCCTCTAACCTATTGGCACCCCAATAACTCATATTAATAATAAAAATGAGGTAATCCCAAGTGGGGGAAATGGGTTTGAGCTTGGGTTAGCCCATTTGAGCTAATTTGACCTAACACTAGAGTAGAGTTGACCATGATCAATTTGACCTTTTGGGTTGGCCCCAAATGGTCCTTGGTGACCCATTAGCCTCCCCTAAGGTCTAGGAAGACTTGGGTAGGGTTGGTTGGGCATCTTGGGGGTCACTTGACCCTTAGTTAGGACACTTCGACGTTTTTGGGGCTAGGGTTGACTTGGGTCAACTTAGCCTCTTTGTTTGACCCCAATGGGTGATTGGTGACCCATTAGCCTCCATTAGGGCTTTGGAAGGTCTAGGTAGTTCCCTTTGGCCAAGGGGAGGTCAGTTGATCCTGTATGAGCTTAGTTTGACTTGATTAGGGTTTGGGTTGACTTTGGTCAACTTGAACATTTTAGTTGACCCTAGTGGTTCCCTATGGCTCTACTAGACCCTCTAACAGTTTGTGGTGGGGTCATGGTGTCATGGTGAAACCCTATGGTCATCCCTAAGCTAGCAATTGGAATTCTACTATTTGTAGATCAAGGTGGTTCAGACACTAACTCCACAGTTCACCCAATCCTTTTGATAATTCTCGGGTTTTGCCATGACCTAGTCATGACAAAACCATCCTAAGGGTCTAGAAGTCTGAGGGATGTTACAAATCCTAATACATAAAAATAAAAAGTTCGTCCTCGAAATTCAAGTTAGGCCTACGGGGTTTCCAGTTTGAGAAGTAAAATGTAACATCCCGATAGGTTATAGGGAATACCTGATGTGAAAATCTCCGGGAATCTTTGCTGCATCAAGTCATGTGGCTCACATGTTTGCTCCTCTTATCTATGATTCCTCCACAAGACCTTGACAAGCAGAACCTTCTTGCGTCGCAAGACCCGCATCCTAGTATCGTCTATCCGGATCGGCTCCAGGTGTACTGATCGATCAGAAGCTATAGGCCCATCTGTCATAGTAATCTGCTGCTCTGGCCGAAGTAGAGCTCTCTTGAGGAAGTAGACGTAGAAGACGTCGTGCAAACTCACTAGCTCTGGCGGCATCTCCAGTCTGTACGCTAAGGGACCGATCTGCTCCAGGATCCTGTAAGTCCCCATGTATCTCGAACTGAGATTCTTCCGACCACGCACCCGCGAGACTCCATGCATCGGTCGTATCTTCAAAACCAACCGGTCTCCTACCTGGAACTCTACCTGATGATGTCGAGCATCGTAATACTTAGCCTGCCTGCTCTGGGCCTTCAACATCCTGTCTCGAATCAATCGCACCTGAGCATCCGTATCCTCGACGAACTCTAAGCCAAGTGCCTTTGGATCCTCATCCTAGATCGAAGACAAAGGTGTCCTGAATCTGCGACCGTATAAAGCCTCATAAGGGGCCATGTTGATGCTAGACTGGTGGCTGTTTTTATATGAGAACTCATTCAATTGTAGCTGCCTCTCCCGTGGCTCTCCGCGGTCTAGTATGCAAAGATGCAACAAATCCTCCAATGTCTGATTGGTGCGCTCTGTCTGTCAATACGTCTGAGTGTGGAAGGCGGTACTGAATGTCAACTGGGTCCCCAAATAAACCAGGACTGACCTGCATTCCTTAGACGTAAATCGCCCATCCCTATCGGACACTTTAGTCCTCGGCACTCCATGGCATCGGATGAATTGTTTTACAATCGTCCGCACCAATCCACCCACTGAAGCGTCCTTCCTAATCAGTAGAAATCTGGCCACCTTCGTCAATCGATCGACGATTACCCATATCGAGTTGTTCCCCTCATATGACCGAAGAAGACCATGTATGAAATTTATGGCGATATCATCGAACTTCCACTCCGGCGCCGGAAGTGGCTGAAATAACCCAGCCGTACTCTTACACTCGGCCTTCAGTAAATGACAAGCTTCGTAATGGGTCACGAAGTATGTGATATCCTTCTTCATACCCTGCCAGTACATTGTCCTCTTCAGGTTGGCCGTCATCTTGGTGATGCCCGGTTGCAGCGAATACCTACTGTAGTGAGACTCAGTCATAATGTCCTTCCGAATCCTACCCCAGCCGGTATATACACCTGTCCTCTAAAACATATCCACCCATATCTCTTTGTATACTCCCCGGTCATGCTTGCCTGCAAGGCCCTGAATACCGTCTCCAACATGTCATCCCTTCTCTGCTTAGCCCTGATGCAATCCCGAATGTCATCGGTTGTGCTCATTGCGGCCAGATACTCCTCATAAAGCTCTGAGTCATCTGAGGATACCATGGAAATCTGCATATCCTCCATCATCCGTACCAACTCCATGGCCATCAACTGGGACTCTGCTCCTGAAGTGGTAGCCCTCCGGCTCAGTGCGTCCGCCACCACATTCGCCTTCCCCGGGTGATAATGTATTGTATACTCGTAATCAGATAAAAATTTCTCCCATTGCCTCGGGCGAACATTCAACTCCTTCTGTGTATACACATATTTCAGATTCTTGTGATCCAAAAATATGTCGCAGTGCACCTCATAGAGGTAATGCCGCCAAATATTAAGAGCGAACACCACTGCCCCCATATCCAAGTCATGGACAAGGTAGTTCTGTTCGTGCTTCTTCAGCTGAAGGGTGGCGTATGCAATCACATGTCCATGATGCATCAGTACAACACCCATCCCCTGAAATAACGCATCAGTATACACCTGGAAGGCCTCCTCCCCAAATAGAAGAGTGAGAATAGGGGCTGACGTAAGATGACCTTTCAACTCCTGGAAGGCCACCTCACACTGTGGCATCCAAACAAACAGAGTGTCTTTCTTCGTCAAAGAAGTAAGTGGAAGGGCTATCTGAGAGAATCCTTGCACAAACTTCCGGTAGTACCCGGCCAATCGTAGAAAACTTAGGACATACGTGGCCGTCTTTAACTGAGGCCAGTCTCGCACTGCCTGAATCCTCGCAGGATCCAACCCCAATCCTGCTCCATTGATCTTGTGACCTAAAATGGCCACCTCCATTAGCCAAAAATGACATTTGCTGAACTTGGCATATAACTGGTGCTCCTTAAGCTTCTCCAAAGTCAAGGCAAGATGTTGTGCATGCTCTTCCTTTGTCCTCGAATAAATGAGTATGTCATCTATGAACATAATGACAAACCTGTCGAGGTATGGCTCGAACACCCGATTCATCAAGCTCATGAAAGTTGATGGCGCGTTCATGAGCCCAAAGGGCATCACGATAAACTCGTACATGCCATATCTGTTGCTAAACGCCGACTTTGGGATGTCTTCTTCCTGAATCCGTAACTAATAGTACCCTGACCTCAAATCCAGCTTCGAAAGCCATTATGGTCCCACTAGCTGATCAAATAATTCATCGATCCTTGGCAGTGGATAGGTGTTCCAGATTGTCAATCAGTTTAGTGCACGATAGTTGATGCACAACCTTAGGGTACCATCCTTCTTCTTCACAAACAAGACCGAAGCTCCCCAAGGTGAGGAACGCGGCCTAACGAACACAGCCTCCACCAGCTCCTTCAACTGACTCCTGAACTCCATCATCTCCTTCGGAGTCATCCGATAGGGAGCCCTAGACACCAGCCTATCTCTAGGCACCAACTGAATCTGAAAGTCCTTCTCTTGATGTGGCGGTAATCCTGGTAGCATCTCTGGAAACACATCCTCAAAGTCTCGCACCACTGATATATCGACAACCATCGTGTTGGCCTCAACCAACTTGAATAATATATGATATACCTCATCTTCCTGCCTGTGGGCCTTGACGGCCTGAATAGAAGATAAAATCCTACGAGAGACGGGAGTAATACCTTTGAAGGTCGCGAAGGTTCCATCATAACTTAGTACAACCCTCTTCGCTGGGAAATCTATCTGGGCATGGTTCCAAGTGAGCCATGTCATGCCCAAAACTAGGTCGAAGTCCGACATCCTCAATACCGTAGCCAGGGCCTCCTGTGTCAGTCCATCAATCGTCACCTTCAGGAGGCACTTAGCAGTAGCTAAGACCTCCGTCCCATTAGGGAGACGCACCCTCCTGGCGACTCCCAAATAATGCATGTCTCCCTCCAGTCCATTTATGAACTCCTCGTAGACGAAATTGTGCGACGCCCCCGTATCCACCAAGGTGTGGGCAGGTTTGTCACACACCATAAATATTCATGTTGAATTAGATATTGTTAGGTAACTGAACCTAATTAAATGTGGACAATTACATGTGATCCCCCATGTTGGCACACCACAGCTTCCACTGCTTAGTTTGTCCCCAAACTAAGCTCGAGCGGGGGTGAACAAGGGTTAGTGGACTTCTACTTTTCTGATCGAGGTTTCCTCTGATACAAGTTTATAAGACCCCAATTTTTTTCTTTAAAACCACCGAGGTCTTATGCCCCGAACCGCCGCTTTGCGGTCACACCAACACACCCGGGAAGGTCGTCACTACAAAGCGTCGATCCTGCCGGCCATACCGATCGCAGAAGAGTAGAAGTATAAATAGTACATGAGTAAAGTAGAACTCAATACTAGTCCACCAGGATCACAAATATATAAATATATCTCCACGAAGGGAAAGTCCACAAAAAAGAATAAGCAAAGTACTAAAAAGGGCTCCTGCCCGATACATCAAGATCCTCACTACAAGTCACTGTACGCGGAAGCAAATCTATAATATCTACTAATGATCGGGACTCACAGTCCCTGCTGGCTGGACTCCATTACTAGACTGCCCCGTCTCCATGCGCACTGACCTCTAGGGCCGCGTCTCTGGGTGCGGCTCCATGATCCCCTAAAATGATTTGGTCAACGACCGTTAGTATAAAAAGAGTAAGTCCTATCATCCCCCACCCCTCCCACCATACTCCCGAAAGATCTTAAGAGTGCTTCCCGTCCCAAGCTAATGCTGATCTTGGGCACCTTGGAGGACACTCAAAGCTTACTAAGAAAAGCCTAAGAAAGAAGTTAAAAGATTCTCTTCATCCAAAGGAGCCCCCTCGGGTCTATTTAATGTTTTCCAAACTTGGTATGCCAACCGCGTAACTCCGCTGTCACATTTCCCTATATGCAGTCTAATTGGGTTTTCCAAACTTGGTATGCCACCAGCGTAACTTCGTTGTCAAAAAGAGCTATCTATAGGCCTCCAGGGGGTATCCAGGTCATTTTGTCGCTGGATCCCATTGGGAGAGTGGTCCGTAGAAACACCAATCGCCTGAAACAACAGATGCTGGAAGAGCCATGCATTTGCCTCCTAGGCGAGTGTTGGCATTACCCATCACTCGCTCGTCTTTGCGAAAACCCTACTTCATGCACATTAAGGTGTGAGGCTTGGGCGAATGCATGATGAAGACCGCACTTGCCCTATGGCCTAACTGCCCCTCCTGACTTGGTCGAAATCTCATTGATGCATTGGGCGAGAGATGGCCAACCTACCCAACTCGCCTCTCTGACTCACTGACCTGAAAATCCTCCTACAATGCCTTGAGCTTGTCGAAGGGTCCCACTCAGTGAATACGAGGTTGTATAGTTATGTTAGACATGTGTTATGGGGTGTAAAGGCTCGCTACCCCATCCTAGAAAAGCTTTCTCTGGCCCTGATTATTTTAGTGCAAAAGCTCCGACCCTATTTTCAGGAAAATTCCATCAAAGTCGTGACCGATCATAGCTTAAGAATGGTTTTGGAAAAGTTAGATCAATCAGGTCGGCTGACAATGTGGGCCATAGAACTCTGTTATTTTGACATAGCCTGTATCCCAAGATCCGCCATCAAGGTGCAAGTTTTGGCTAATTTTCTCTCCAACTTTGCGATTTACGGCAACCTCAAGGAGGAGAATTCAGCTCCATTGTGTTGGAAAACGTTTGTGGATAGGGCCTCCGGTTTGAATTTAGTTGGAGCATGGATCATCTTAGTCAGCCCCTGCAAAATAAGAATTAAGCAAGCTGTGAAGTTCCATTTTCTTGTGATAAATGATGCGTGTAAATCGGCAAGCGCACCGGTCGCACAAGTAATAAAATTTTGGGAATAAATCCCCGAGTGTCGGTCTCTTGAGGAATGCAATTAGCGTAGAACGGCAACAGTACCGAGAATATTTTTAGGAGAGTTATAAATAGAACAAAAAGGAAATAGAGGACTTGAGAGAATGTGGATGTTTGATCTACTGAACTAGTAAAAGCTATGCGGGTCGAAGGCACCGCTTCGCAAGGTGGAGTGGGTTTATCGGCCATGATGCCGAACTTCAGTTGGGCTAGTGGAAGGGAAGATAATGGATTGTAGTGTTCTTGTGTGGAGTGCAATCGGATAAGACACGGGAATGGAGTTGATGTATGGTGAGCGAGACACATTCACAGACAATACTCACAAGCAGAAGAAAATACTAACATTCCATTAGCTATAACATAAACTTGTTGTTCATGGATGGAAATGTTCATTACACTGCTCAAATCATTCATACCACAGAGGAAGGGGAAGAGGAGTAAACCAAAAGAGAGTGAAGATCCACCGCGGGTCGTGGCCGGAGTAGCGAGTTGTCAATCCGCTTCCGGGCTCAGTCCAAGGAGGCTTCCGGTACCAACGAGCTGTCACCTCGAAGGCCTTTAAGTCCGTTCTCTAGGTTATCTACTACACCAACTCTGCAGGAAAGCTTGGAGTTGAAGTCATCAATGGCCGAGGGCTTCGCCGGAGAGTTGAAAAGCTTCAGAGTAGTTGGCAATAGCTTCCCGACGAAGGTGGAGGTGATGGAGCAGATGGAGAAGTGAAATGGCGATTCCCGCGCACTCTCCAATCGCAGCAAATGACAAGCGTTGACCTAAATCGCGGAGCAGGGCCTTAAATACAGAGGCAGCAGAAGCAGTGCGCACGATCAGTAGCGCACGACCAGTGGTCGTGCGCACTGTAGGTCGATGATCATGCGACATTTCCAAATAAACCTGCAACCTGGACAAGAAGCATCAGCATATATGCGCACGAGCAGTGGCGCACGACCAGTGGTCGTGCGCACTACAGCCAGTGCTCGTGCGATTACCGAGATAGCATTAGGAAAAAGGCAATGTAATGCGCACGATCGGTGGCGCACGACCAGTGGTCATGCGCAATAAGTCCAGTGGTCGTGCGCAGTATTCCTGCAACGTCGGTGTCTCCCGAGCGGTTCTGGAGCACGCACACGACCCTTGTACCAGCAAAAGGGGCAGATAGGCCACCAGAACGTGCACACCACATCCCCGAGATAGGGCTAAAGAATAACAACAATATAGAAACACAGAAAGCACACAGAAACGGGCCTACAGTGCACTTAATCGTGAAATAGGTACATAAGCACATATAAGCAATAAAGGCTCTCAAGTGTAGTGCTATGACGATAAAACTAGCCCAGATGAGTCCAAAAATCAGTGTAAAATGTGGACTCATCACACCCCCAGACTTAACCATTTGCACGTCCCGAGCAAATCATTACTCCGTGGACTAGAAGCTAGCTAACTGGCTCAGAAATTTCAAAAATAAGTAAGACGAGAAATCAAATAAATCATGGGTATAGAAGACATAATAGAAAACCTTTTTAATTATACAACGTAGTTTAAACTATTCGACAGACGTAAATAAATATTGTAATTGCTCAAAATTAGAATTCTGGAGAATCTTGCCATCATGTGTAGGAAGAAAGTAGGCAGGCCACTAAGGTGAGCATTGCCAAAGTTCGGGACTCAGGATCACCTCCAAAGGAATCCACCAATGTCGGGGACCATACGCTTGCACGTTCACACTCCCTCCACGACGCGGGTTAGACTCAAGCGTGAATCAGTAGGACTTGTAGGAGAAAATGGGGCTTAGGCGACAGCTTGGTAGTCAAAGATAAACATGAAGGCTCTATGCAACCAAAGCGAGCGAACAAAACCCAAACCAAAACAGCCACTTAGAAATGAATGGGGCACACGCCCCCAGACTTAGCTTGAAATCCGGGTGTGAACACGGCTGAACCCGACCAAATTCAATAAAGAGGATGGGGATCGAAATCTCAAAGCAATTCTTTCATATTTTTCTCTCTTTTGCGCGAATCAGCTTTTTATTTTCGTAAATTTTGTTTTGTTATCGGCACTAGCAATACCCAAACGGAGCAATCAAAACGTGATTAAATTCAGCACCCCTAAAAACAATGTCCACTTATCAAAACCTCAACAAAAACAGTAAATACAAATCAGCTCAAACATTTGATTGCGATGGTGGGTATAGCTTCAGGCCTTGGTGAAAGTGAGTGGAGCTAGATCAAAGGAAGGGTAGGCACAAATTTGGCATGCAACGGTTAACAGGTAGGAAAGGCTAAACAAGGCTCGAACTAGCCAAAATGAAGGCCTACATCATGCTCACGCTTGACTAACCGTGCACCAATGCTTCGAGAGTAGCTTAGGGCAAGTTCTTAGCCACCGAGAAAGATGATCCTTCCTCCCAACTCGAGCAATACGAGTCTAGTGGCAGCTACAAAAATTCCTACATTATCGTTCGATTATCCCAGATTCAGATTTTGAGCAGTACAAACAATATTTACGTGTGCAGAAAAAAAATAAATCTACGAGCATAAAGAAAAATTAATTCTATCCAAACTCTACACAAACCATGAGTATTCGATTAGGAGCACTGCATGAGTTTCGAACTACTCAATCCTGAAATCCTAAGCCAGTACCACTATTTTAAAGTTTACACAAAAGCAATAAATTTGACTCGGGTTGTGCGCGTGGGTAAGAGCGCACTCGTGTGGGTGATTCAGTGTGTGCAACAAAAAGCAAGAAATAAGTAAACAAGAAACTGGAATGCAATAGAAAGTGTGGTGAATTGACCACAGACATGCTCTCCCCCCCAGACTTAAAGTCAACAACTAGTAAAAATCAGCAAGTCATATTTGATAAACAACTAGGGTAGGAAGTACCTATGCTCAAAATTGAGCATACCAGTCGTGCAATGAGATGTCCAAGTGCGGCCAAGTTGTTGCGGCTCAAATATTCCTGCACCAGCGATTAAAGGATGCCAGCCAAACAAAATATGGAAAGAGGAATATATGAATATATAAAAAGAAATCAAAACACAGCATAGGACCAAACGGTCCAACTTGGGTTGTCTCCCGAAAGCCCTTTTGTTTACCGTCCTTAAGGTGGACCAAATACCTGTATTAGCAGTTCAAATAGAATATCGATACATAAAAAAAAGAAAAGACAACAGTCGGCTCCCAGATGGGCACTCACAAAAATATAGTGGCAGTCTTGCTCAGAAAATATAAACAATAGAAATGAAACAGAAGGCGTGGTAGACTAGCTCTGTGGTGAGTTCCACTCACTCCCCCTCACTATCACTGTCGTGAATCTCGATGGGCGACGGATGTGGACCAGTTGCTGATGGGGCGACACGAGTGGGCGGTGGTTGAATGTTCATCCCGCCTCGCACTGCTTGCTGATAAATAAAATCCTGCATCCAAAACTGGGAAGCTTCCAGATCAGCAAGGCGCTCGGACAAATATGGGAAGCCCCGCTCTTGAGCTGAGCTGAACTGGCGGCTAGATTGCCCCTCATGCTTTATGGGAGGCCTCAGTTGTTGTTGACTCTGCTGCGGTGGCACTCCTGCACTCCGCCTACCCATAGCGGAAGATTCACCCGGCTCTCCTTCATCTTCCCCTTCATCTCTACCCGCAGGCGCATCACCAGGCATGCAGACAATAAACTTCCGACCACCTTTTCTCCCAACCACACGTAGCAAATGGCAACTCACCAGGTTGGCCCTGGAGATCATGGATGGGGCAGTGACCTGCACCATCGGAGGAAGCTGGCTCCAAACTCCCAAAGTTTTGGCAATGCGGGTAATGTAGTAAGCACCCCAGATCGCACCCGCGAGACCATATGTGGCTTCGTGGTGGAAGAAATAGGCCAGCATATACCCCAAATGGAGGGGGTACTGCTGCTGCATGTTAAATAAGGAGATCAAATCCTGCCACCCCACCACATTCTTGCTCAGGGCCCTAGCGGTGAGTGAGTGACTAAGCAAATGCTACATAAACCTGAGAGCGGGGGAGACAATCTTTGTTGACTTGGCACGACGGGCTACGCACTCCTCGTGCCCTCCGGTCAGAGAATGCCAAGCGGACCGCGGAGTCACACCCTCTGGAAAATCAATGCACAATTCGGGGAAATTAATCTGGGATGCCTCTGCCTCGTAATAGACGCCTGCATGAATGGCAAGCTCGGGCAGTGTGACAGTGAATACATTTCCCATCATCCGAAAGGAACAAGTGGGGAGATAGTGGTTGTCCGCCGTTGTCTCCCAAGTGAATGTAATGTCAATTCCCGGAAGCCAAGCTCATCGCACTCGAATAACTTGCTCCAAAAATCGAAAGAGTAGAGAATGAGCACGGCCTCTGCTAATGCACCGTCATCCCCAATAGAACGCAGCTCATTCCAGTCAACAAGCCGCTGAGAGAGGAATGGCTTGTCCTTCAAGGAATTATAGCGTTGAGTATGCTCTGCCTTAGCAAAGGTTCCCATTCTTCCCAAAATCTGCGCAGGGGTTGCTGAAGCACGACCGGATCGTTGATAGGCCTTTACTATAGGGCGGCATCTAGGCTCCATTACAGCAAAGTGAGGAAGAGAGATATGAAGTTGAGGGATCCTACCGGAGGAGAGAGAGCCGAACCACCGGAGAGGAATCAAAAGAGGATGAGCGCCGACAACGCACGCGCAGTGGACCAAGCGAGAGATTAGGGCGCACGCACAGTGGAGAGCGGCTGGAAATAAAAATAAAAAGAAACCGGGCATGCGCACGATCAGTGGTCGTGCGATTATAAGTAGTGCGCACGACCAGTGGTCGTGCCCAGTGAAATTTTTCACACGCCTGAGTTTTCAGTCTATTTCACACTGCTGACCACGTGATGCAACAGAGAGCTCAACATACAGCTGGGCTACCACACCCAAATAATGAAATACAAACAAAAATTTAACAAAAGAAACATTATCCTAGATAACTATTGGGTTTATTGTCTCCCAACAGGACTTATTCAAAATCTGAGCATTTCCTAACTGATGGGCGAATGAAACTGGAAATGCTCAGGCAGAGGTTCATGGTCGCGCTGCGGTAGCGGGTACCGGAACGGAGATAGAACATAAGCCCCAATACATGTATACGTATACCTATCGGAAGTGTCAGGCATGGGTAGAAAGTAACTTGGGAAGCTCATCGGCTCCAACTCCATCTGCATCTGGTTACAATAAGTCCTAGGCTGCATTACAGGCCCTTGTACTGATTGGACCAATTCCACAATGTGGTCCTGCATGGAAGTAGACACGAGAGCAGGGTCAAGAAATAAACTAGAAGAATAACATAAACGGACCTCGATCTTGGGGATGATCCCGGAGTCATCCCCCGTCGGCGGAATTGTGGATGCTTCCCAACAGCTGTCTAAGCTAGTGCAGGAATGTTCTGAAGCTGCATCTGCCTCGCCCATGCCTCGGGCATCCTCACATGGGGTGGAGGTTGCAACCTCTGCCACGGAGTCGTCCTCCTCGACTGGATCTAACAGAATGCGGGAAATGCTAATTTCCACCTGCGATTCAATCTCAACAGCACTGTCAGAAGAAGAAAGAATGCCATGCAGAGAATAAGGTGAAGGTACGAAGCTCGGTAGGACGTTGAGCGCTGGCTCTTCACAACTAAAAGATTCTATGCTAGGTGAAGTATGCACTTTAGGAGTATAAATAGCAGTGTCGGAATGGGGATAAGCACATGTATCGGTGCACATACCTAGGATGTCTTCTCCATAACATAGAGATGGCAATGGTACATACCCCGATACAGAAGGGATGCTGCCCAAGGTTGAAGTGGAGACAATCCGAAAATCTGGCTCGTCATCCACCACTAGCTCAGCTAGGTACGCGGCACAATCCTTCAATGCATGATCCCAGCTTCGACAAAAAAGGCACTGCTTAGCCGGCTTTGGCGGTGCAACGGGTGTTGAAGCTGAATAAAAGTAGTGCGGCAATGGCTCCGCAGGTCGGTAGCTAACCGGCTTATGTCGACGATATGTCGATTCATGAATTTCCTGGCTACTATACTTCTGAGGGCATCTGTCGCTAGCATGAGAGATGTCTCCACAATGACGGCAATTGATATTGAAATTGGCCCACATTGCAGCGATTTCAAATAAAAGGGATACAACTACTTGGCATAGATTCTGCGAATAAAACTAACAATTCCATCTGACGGAATAACCAACACAAGAGAAAAGGGATCAAAAACAAGAAAACAACTCGTATAACAAAATTCTCAGTCATCCGGAGTCGCTCTACAGTTGCATTCCCCGGCAACGGCGCCAAAAACTTGATGCGTGTAAATCGGCAAGCGCACCGGTCGCACAAGTAATAAAGTTTTGGGAATAAATCCCCGAGTGTCGGTCTCTTGAGGAATGCAATTAGCGTAGAACGGCAACAGTACTGAGAATATTGTTATGAGAGTTATAAATAGAACAAAAAGGAAATAGGGGACTTGAGAGAATGTGGATGTTTGATCTACTGAACTAGTAAAAGCTATGCGGGTCGAAGGCACCGCTTCGCAAGGTGGAGTGGGTTTATCGGCCGCGATGCCGAACTTCAGTTGGGCGAGTGGAAGGGAAGTTAATGGATTGCAGTGTTCTTGTGTGGAGTGCAATCGGATAAGACACGGGAATGAAGTGGATGTGGGGTGAGCGAGGCATATTCACAGACAATACTCACAAGCAGAAGAAAATACTAACATTCCATTAGCTATAAAATAAACTTGATGTTCATGGATGGAAATGTTCATTACACTGCTCAAAACATTCATACCACAGAGGAAGGGGAAGAGGAGTAAACCAAAAGAGAGTGAAGATCCACCGCGGGTCGTGGCCGGAGTAGCGAGTTGTCAATCCGCTTCCGGGCTCAGTCCAAGGAGGCTTCCGGTACCAACGAGCTGTCACCTCGAAGGCCTTTAAGTCCGTTCACTAGGTTATCTACTTCACTAACTCCACAGGAAAGCTTGGAGTTGAAGTCATCAATGGCCGAGGGCTTCGCCGGAGAGTTGAAAAGCTTCAGAGTAGTTGGCAATGGCTTCCCGACGAAGGTGGAGGTGATGGAGTAGTTGGAGAAGTGAAATGGCGATTCCCGCGCACTCTCCGATCGCAGCAAATGACAGGCGTTGACCTAAATCGCGGAGCAGGGCCTTAAATACAGAGGCAGCAGAAGTAGTGCGCACGATCAGTGGCGCACGACCAGTGGTCGTGCGTACTGTAGGTCGATGATCGTGCGACTTTTCCAAATAAACCTGCAACCTGGACAAGAAGCATCAGCATATATGCGCACGAGCAGTGGCGCACGACCAGTGGTCGTGCGCACTACGGCCAGTGCTCGTGCGATTACCGAGACTAGATTAGGAAAAAGGGAATGTAATGCGCACGATTGGTGGCGCACGACCAGTGGTCGTGCGCAATAAGTCCAGTGGTCGTGCGCAGTATTCCTGCAACTTCGGTGTCTCTCGAGCGGTTTCGGAGCACGCACACGACCCCTGTACCAGCAGAAGGGGCAGATAGGCCACCAGAACGTGCACACCACATCCCCGAGATAGGGCTAAAGAATAACAACAATATAGAAACACAGAAAGCACACAAAAACGGGCCTACAGTGCACTTAATCGTGAAATAGGTACAGAAGCACATATAAGCAATAAAGGCTCTCAAGTGTAGTGCTAAGACGATAAAACTAGCTCAGATGAGTCCAAATATCAGTGTAAAATGTGGACTCATCAATAAATAACCAGGTTGAGTAGAAAAGTTTAATTTCAGGGTTGAGCTTGCCCGAGAGATAGGATTCGAGTACATAGAGGTAATGACATACTCATTATTCATGATATCACAAGTCCACGATGTTTTTGAAATAAGGGAGATGCTCTAACAATGGTATTTGGTCCTAGTCAAGCAATACGTGGGACGTTTTCTCACTTTCAGTGTTCACCATATCCTAAGAGAAGAAAATATAGAAGATGATGAATTATCAAAGTATGGACACACTGCTATAACACTCTCATAAATTTATTCTTCCCTGTGATTGTAGTGATTGATGTCGTAGAGGTAGATTGTCGTCCATCGTGGGTAGACCCATTTGTTCATTAATTCACGACTGGGGAGGTTCATCCTACAAAAATTTATAAGAGGTGGTTCAAGATAAAGGTAGCCTTTGGGATTCTCTATCGGAAGGCACTTCACACTCCTTTAGCAAAATGTGTGGTAGAAGAAGAGATAAATTGAATCATGTAAGAAGTGTATTCTATAGAGTGAGGCAGGCATTCAAGAGCTAGAACCCTCGAAAAGAGAACCCATTATCAAGGTTATTTATGGCCAACGATCAGGATGTATTGCCTGGATTTTGTGAGGCAATGTGTTAGATGTCAGATGTTCAGTCCCGTTCAAGTCCAGCTGACTCAACAGCTTAAGTACTTCTCCATCCCCTAGCCTATTGCCGCCTAATGGATGGATCTAATAAGCCATTTCCAAAGAGAAGAAGGCAGTGCCACTTCATCTTAGTTATGATCGACTAATTTAGCAAATGGATAGAAGCCAAAACACCACCCAGGTTCAAGACCAGATTTTGTCTACTACTGAAGATATCAACCAGAAGATAGAGGAACTCTCTTCTAAAGAGCCTCTTTTCACTGCTCCTGAAGAACATCCCTCTCCTCCTGTAAAGTCTCCAGCACATCTAGACCATCACTATTCTCCAATACAGTCTGCTCATGAAAAATCTCCTATACAAGAACCAGCCAACTCTCCAATTGAAGATACACATGATGCAGAAGTTGTTTCTATTCATGATTTAGAAGATGAAACTCATGTTGAAGCTGCTGAACCACACCTTCCCAGTCTTCACTTTAAGATTCCCTCCATACTACACATAAATGTTGAAGATGAACAAAGCACAATCAGTAGAAAGCAAACCTCTACCTTCACTATCATCATTGAAGAGATTGCTCCATGGACAGTCCTAGTTTAACCTCCACCATCTACTCAATCTGAAATATTTCCTGAAGGTTCTATCTTAAGCAAGATTGAAGCTATGCTAGCTACTCAGAGGAATTACTTTGATTCTTCCCTTAAAATTGTAACTGACAAAGTAACTGCTTTGGAAAAAGAAATGAGCCGTGGATTTGCTGAAATCCAGAATAATACTGATGAATTTAAAAGGATTTTACAAATTGGAGGAAAAGCAATTGATCATACCATTACCATCATTGGTGAAGTAAGGAACAATCAATTACACTATTAAATAATCAGATTCAACTTGAAAAGAAAGCCCAAGAACGCAACTTCAAAACTTATGAAGAAGTTGGGCAGTTCAAAGAAGATGTAATTAGCACCCAATCCCTAAAAGTCAAAAAGGGGGAGGATAAGGTTAAAGAACAACTTGAAAAACAAGTGCAAACATTGAAAAATCAGTGGGATGATCAACTGAAAGGGATCTAGAGTTCAGTGGTCAAAGAAGTTAAAAGCACAAAACTATACACTTATGATACTAACATTTGGATGCACAATCAACTTTTCCCTGATATGGCAATGGATCCTTCTGCAACCCCTCCTGCACACTTGGATGTGAATAGGCCAACATTATCTCTACCTCCTGAATACTTTGAAGGACCTCCTCCTAAAAATTTTGATGGACCACCACCTGAAAACTATAAGGAAGTTTGGGATTCAGAACAAGTAAATATGCCTCCTCAAGCACCTCAAGAGATTCAGAAAGACAAAAGAAGAAAATATGGTGATGGTGCCTCAGCCGGTAGATCAACTCCTCAACCTGAAGCTGAGAGGAGAAGACCTCAAGAATTCTCTAAACTTTGGAGTGCAACCTCCAAAGCTCAGATTCTTGATACTCTGAAACATGTGGTTGACTTTAATGAAGACATGAACAAACAATACAGCTCCTTTCAATGGGATCTATATGAAAAATCTCTTACCAAGAGAAGGGTGTATGATAGAGAATATGGAAGGAAGAATCACAAAGCTCCACCCAGACCTCCAAAGTATTTTCCAAAACCTTACAGCTACCAAAAGAAACAATAAGAAAAGCAAGAAAGACAACAACAACAACAACAACAGAACCAGTAGACATTGTTGATGATCAGAAAATTCAATTTTTGAAATCTTGTGGAATTGAATTTCTCTTGTACAATTTCTATAAATATAAACCTTTAGTTTTGCTGATCTGATTTTTCTTTATTATAGCTTTTCTTCTATTTATCATGATTATTAGTTTCTTTATTTGTTTATCTTGATATAATTTACCTTAGTATAGAGGGTTCTGACTTCTACAATTAGGGAGAGATTGTTGGGTATTGCATCCACAATAAACCAGATTTGTATGAAGTCACCCTTGAACTAAAGATGAATTAAGTTTGTATTTGATGTCCTTTTTTAGATGAGTGTTTGCAGAATACAATTGCCCAGTGTAGACCAATGTTAGTCTACAATGAGTTACCAAACACAAGACCATACAATGTAGTCCCTCATTATGTGATCCATGGTGTTGACTCATGTGTAGCCTCTCTATTAGGACACACTTCTTTTTCAAGCACTAAAGGCATAGGAGAAAAGTTGGCAGGTGTATATCTTGAAGAAATCAAGTTTACTGATTTTCAGAAAAACTCTAAGTCTTTTTCTCGAGTAGGAAACCTTATACTTGAGTAGAACTTAAGTCTATTCTCGAGAAAGACACTTCATGAACTCGAGTTACAGAAGCAGTTCTCGAGAAAGCTTAGTGATGTTCTCGAGAAAACCATATGTTCTCGAGTACTCCATAACTTTCCCTCTCGAGTTACTTCAATTCCAGTCATGATATTATTCTAAGTATTTTTCTCGAGAAGCAATATTTTTTTCTCGAGAAGCCACAGGTCATTTCTCGAGAAGCTCTGTATCACTTCTCGAGAACCAGAAGTCATTTCTCGAGTAACAGATTCTTTTCTCGAGTAATAGAATATTTTCTCGAGAACAGAAGTTCATTTTTCTCGAGTTACTTCTTTTCCAGACAGAATATTTTCTAAGTCCTTTTCTCGAGATGCCAAGGATTTTTTCTCGAGAAGATAATGTTTAGTTCTCGAGAAGTAGGAAATATTTTTCGACACCTAGAATGTTTTCTCGAGAGCCAGACATCGGTTCTCGAGATACTTCTTTGTTCTCGAGTACCATAATGATTATTCTCGAGAACAAAACTTTATTCTTCTCGAGTACTTTCCTTCATTCTCAAAATTGTTGATTTCCACCTCCACATTTTTACTAAGCATTTTTCTCGAGATCCTCATCATTATTCACGAGAATCAGAAACCCATTTCTCGAGTACTATTATTCTTCTCGAGAAATGCTGTACTGTTTTCTGAATTCTTCTATGTTTTGACAGACGTGATTTCAAAAGTGATTAGCGCATGATTGGTCCACGTATCATGCATTTAATATGATTATGACCGTTAGGTAATTCCTATAAAAGGTCTTATCATTATCGACCAACGCTAAGAAGAATCCCTAAGTATTCTGAATCGTATTTTCTCGTTCCAAAATCGGAAGTCTCCGCTATTCATCATCTTCATCGCAGATCTGCTTTCGATCTAGAGATTCATAGCAAGTGATTCAACAGATCAAGATCTTCGACATCGACAGATTCTTTTCTTGATCTTGCTGAGTCCAGAATTTTCATATCCAGAGATTTAGTCGTGTCTTCTTCAATCTATTTATGACAAAGCTTCAAAGTTCAATGAAAAAGAAGGGCTGAAGTTTTCAGATCTGAGATTAATACTATTTGTATGTCTTTGTGTTTCATTTTACTCTTGTAGGAGATTATTCTCCGAGTGTAGGAGCTTTGTTCTCCGAGATATTTGTAGGAAGTTTTTCTTCCGAGTGTAGATCCTATTTTGAGAGATCGAGTTGTAGGAGCATTATTCCGAGTGGTAGGTTTATTTCAATCCGAGAATAGTGGAGTAGGAGAGTCTAGTGCATTGCTAGATCGGTGAGGTGGAAAGTGGCTGTACCCAAGGTTGGGGAACAACTATAATTCTTGGTGTCGTCTGCGTATGCTTGCTTATTTTTTTGTGCATTGCTCGTTCATTTTTTATTCCGCAAAAAGACACAAAACTCACCTATTCACCCACCTCTAGGTAATTTAGGTAAACAACTTAAAAATTTTTCAGATCGTCAACCTACCACGAGGAGGATTTTGAACACTCTCCTCGACACATGGTATTTTCAGTTCAAAATCGACAGGTAATTCGAATCTCTTCCTCCAGATTGCAATTTTATCATCGATAAGTTGGCAGTGCAGACACATCTTTCTCACCATACGCTTTGAACCCTGGCATGAGAATCAAGACTGGTCTTAGATAAAACCATCTACAAGTCAAAATAATTTTCTCCATCGTCGAACATGTGAAGTCACGTCGTGCACGATAGAGACAAGGCCGTGTGCATTCTGGTATGATGTGCCCAAGTATGCATGAATGAGCAATCATGTGCAGACACGCACTCAAGATTGTGCACACACACCTGCACATGCAATCAAATACACACTTGCTCGCGCACGCAACTAGGTGCACTAATATGTGCATGACACCTGGTGTGTGCAAACTGGTGCGCGTGCAACTAGGTGGGAGCGTGCCTTGGAGTTTGCATGACCGCGTGCGCCCTAGTGTGCCCACGCCCATGCCTACGCGGTTACTGGTGCGTGTGGACTCACCAGCTTCCCCCCTGAGCGCATTCTCTGGCATGACCCTTTTTCTCCAGGTTGACTACTTCCATCCGCGATCATCCGCTGACAAAGCGGCGCTAGCCCTCATGACCGCGACCCGTCTCCTCTCCTTCTCCTCGCCTACACAATCTAAGATTTTACCTTAGTATGTGCGGTGCCTCCGTCCACTCTCTCCGTTCATTCATCGTTTTCACCATTGCCGCCATAAAGGAGAGAGAGATCCTTGTTCTTTCACTCATACCAATCTCCAGCAACACAGAATCTTGGGGGTCAAATGATGGGGATGAGATCCCTCTTAAAAAGAACAGGGTGTCCACATAGCCACTCCACATGATCTCCACTAACATTAGTGGGATGATGGGTTTTACCGTGCACACGATCGCCATGACAGATCTCGTCGCACATCGATCCCACTATGCATGATGGTGAAACCCTCCCAAACTCGCCGGTGTCGAGTGGTCGGCGTTGTAACGCCCCCGATTTTCCTGCGATTATTTAATTCTCGTTTGGCGTTACGTTGACACGTTTCCGGCATTTGTCGTTTGTTAGAGCATGGTCTTAGCTCTTTAGCTTCCTTGTGTGGTTGTTGGTAGCCTATTTGGCAAGATTCCCTTGCAAGTCGGGTCTGTTATGGAGACCGGTGAGTCCTCTCGGGGGATGCTTGTGTTTTGGCTTCGGGTAGTGATAACCCAAGTTTTGTTCGTCGAAAGTTGATTTCGAATTCGCCGTTGCGTTCGTAGCATGGGTATTTAGCTACGCTACAAATTTCCTCGAATTCCGAGGATGTTCGGGTTTCGCGTCATTTTGTATTTTATTTATATTAATGCGATATTATATATTATATATGGATATTTTGTTTAGATAGTAGCAGTTATGGTGAATAGGGGGCTGACAGCGTTTGGTCTGGCTAAGAATAGAAAATATTTGGGATCTAGCTGCTATCTATATATAGCCTTAATTAGAAAAGTGACTGTTGTTGATCTTTGTCTTTTCGGAATGCAACCGCCGTCCCTGTGCAAGAGAGGAAAACCGGCGGGCTGCCCTTGCCTTCCACCGCCGATTCCCGGAGTTTAGCGGGCGGAATTCGATTTCAAAGGCGGATTTGGATTGCTCTCGCCTGGACCTACACTCCGACGAATTTTCTTCTTGTTTTGTGCTGCTGGTGCCGAGTGGGAGGAAGGGGCCGACCAAGATTCGCTGGAATTTGAGGCAAGTGGTGCTCCTACCCTTGCCAAGTTTTTTCTCCTTTTATGTTCACATTTGCAGTTATCATACATTTTCCTGAGATCATTTATTTTGCCCTGTTTTTCCCGTCAAAATCATCGGATCTTGAATCATGAATGCTCCTTTGCATTTTTCTTTTAATTTCTCAAGTTCTGAAACTTCAAGTTTTTCGGCTGGGCTGTTGTAGTCTTGTCTTTTATCAAATTGTTCCTTATTAGATCTCGGATTGGGTAGTATTTTAGCGTAATTCTTAATCTTCCCCTGCTGTTAAGGTTTGCCCAGTTCGGGTGCTGGGAGTTGTGTAGATGAGTTTTGGATTTGACCTTCCTGTATGGTAGTCGTTTCCCGGTAAGTTAGGTATCATTGGATTTTATTGTTTTGCAGAAGTTCTATTGGAAGTGTTGACAGCGTTGAGTGCACTCAACGCTGCCAAATCGACGAATATCGTCGATCTGAGTTCGACGGAAATCGTCGAACTGAGATCTATGATCTCCGGTTGCCAGATCGACGAAGAATGTCGATCTGAGTTAGACGGAAATCGTCGAACTGAGATCGACAATCTTCGGCTGCCTTAGATCGACGAAGATCGTCGATTTGAGTTCGACGACAATCGTCGAACTGGGATCGACGATCCCCAGCTGTCTGTGTTCGACGAAGATCATCGATCTGAGTTCAACGGAAATCGTCGAACTGAGATCGACGATCTTCGGCTGACTTAGATCGACGAAGATCGTCGATCTGAGTTCGACAACAATCGTCGAACTGGGATTGACGATCCCCGGATGTCTGTGTTCGACGAAGATCGTCGATCTGTGTTCGTCGAAGATCGTCGAACGGAGATTGACGATCTTCGGTTGCCT
Organism: Platanthera guangdongensis; assembly: GCA_039583875.1. Lineage (NCBI taxonomy): Eukaryota > Viridiplantae > Streptophyta > Magnoliopsida > Asparagales > Orchidaceae > Platanthera > Platanthera guangdongensis. Next base: position 109,245,466 of record CM077151.1, read on the forward strand.
TAGATCGACAAAAATCGTCGATATGAGTTCGATGAAAATCATCGAACTGAGATCGACGATTTCCGGTTGCCTGTGATCGATGATGTCCGTTTCCCTGTGATCAGAGTTCGTCAAAAATCGTCGAACTGAGCTCGACGACTCCTGTAAGCTGTGATCGACGATTTTCCCTCTGTCTTCCATTATTTTCCCGAGTGAATCCAGTTGGGTTTGGGGTTGTTTGTCGGCTATTTTTTCTGAACGCCGAATCGTGGGTTATGGCAGGTAGTGATATTTTGACACTCTAAAGGAGTGGGATGGTTTTGTGTGCGAGCCGTGGCCGCCACCTTTTAATCCCAGGTACGGGTTGGGTATTGTCGTGACCGCCACCTTTTAATCCCAGGTACAGGCTGGGTATGTGGTGGCCTTGTACTGATATAGTGAATTTTTAGTTGGAACTGTTTTGTTTGGGGGACTGTTTTTTGGTCACCAACTCAGGTCCATGTTGTTTACTACTGCCATTAACTCACAAATTAGTATTGTTAGGAGTTTCTTCCTTGTAGAATGTAACATATTGTGGTAAGTTCTCTTTTCTTTTTCCTTGTAGCCTCTGCAGGATTTGAGTAGGGCTTGTTGTTATTTCCTTGTACTTGGTGTACTTTGGCATACTTTGGACAACATTTGTTTTTACTGTCATGTTTACTTACTCTCTTTCATTCCATTTTGATATTATGCTCTAATTCAGATTTTTCTTGTTTTACTTGCTGAGGTATTCTTTTCTTCTCTGAATGCCTTAGGTTCTGATTAGTAGCCGAGTAGGCGGTTAGTTTTGTTGTGCTGTTGCCGGTGATCTCTTGTACTGTAGAGATCAGTTTCTTGGTCTTGTGAGGTAGTTTTCTATTTTTCTTACAGACATACATGCTCGCCAGTGGGTTCGTGTCAGGTTGTTGACACCCGCTGGTGGTTTTTGCTTATGATACTAGATATGTTTCTTTTTCTGCTACCTTTCTGGAGATAGTCTATTTGCTCTTTGGAAGATTTATGCTAGGTTGCTGGTTACTTTTAAACCTAAAAACACTATTATAAGTATATCTCATGATCAGCATGTTTATAAAACTCACACACTACTTTCCAAGCAACGTAAAAAGGATCATTTTCTACTTATAATATAAAATAAATCTAAAGTCTTGCATGGTATAAGTTGACCTCGGGGGTCGCTTATGCACTCTCATAGGATGTGAAATATAAAAAAAGGTATTTTTCGCTGCGTATAAGTATAGTTTTTTAACTGTGGACTAGATGATCCACTGAGCCGAGGGATACGGCCTTTAAAATGTAACTTATTTTTTAATCATTAAACTTATGAATTTTCATAGTCTAGTTAGATGGTGTTCGCCTGAGCGTTGACAGTTATCCCCTGCTCGATGTGGCATCACGACTTGTGTTTTCTCCTACTCTGATACTTCTTAAATTCAGAGAAAATGCGGGTTATGACAGTTGGTATCAGAGCCAGGTTGCTTGATAATTTGTCAGGCAACCTTTCCTTGTAGGTATTAGATGTTTAGTGTCATATCATACACACGCCGATATGTTATCAGCACGTCTTGGCTGATGCACGAACACTACACTCATAGCATAACATGAAGTATACAGGGCATATTATGTAGTATGGGATGCATAATATGTGTCTGTATATGGATCCACCATAGGGGCAACATGTGAGGGTTATGTAGTATGGGATGCATAACCTCACCACATGAATGCGTCTAGCACGTTTCTTTTTCGTTGCATGAGAATATTATGTAGTATGGGATGCATAACATTTTCATGCGTACGCCACTCATAACATGCATTAGGGCCTTTTTTTAGAATGCATAACACAATCATGCATAACATAACATTGCATAAGCACAACGTGCCAAGCTAAAGATTCGTGGATGACATATGTACACACATGGTTTCAAATCAGAAAAAGAATATAAATTCACTCATTCCCGATCTAGGCACAAGAGTTAGTTGATGGTGGTTAACCATCCTAGGCTAGGCATAGCATCACTTTTGTAAAAATAAAATAAAATCCCAGAGCAAGTATAGCAGTTAAAAGTTCATATTTATGTATGTATTGTCTGTACTGGTAGTTTGTTTTAACTGTTGTACTAGGTTCCGACCTCAGTTTTATGGTTTTAGGATGGCGAGACGTCCTTCGACTAGGTCGACTCCCCTGTTTGAGGGTGAGTCTTCAGGAGCGCAGAGTGGTGCGGTGATCGAGAGTCTGCGTTAGAGCAACGATTCCTTGACTAGGCAGATGGTGGAGATGAAGGCCCAGATCAAGTCTCTGGTGGCAGTGGTGGCAGGACAGACTCAGGGGGTGCAAGTCCTTACAAAGGGGTCAGCTGCTCCTCCCCCTCCTACTCCCCTGAGACCTCCAGTGGAGGTGGCAGTAGAGATGGCCTTTATTTCTCAGTTTCAGAGACTTAGCCCTCCTACATACGATGGGAAGGCAGATTTAATGGTCATAGATGATTGGCTGATCTCCATGGAGGAGATGTTCTCGTACTCCGGTGTTGCAGATGATCAGAGAGTCATGATGACCGCCTATCAGCTAAAGGGTTTGGCTAAGAGCTGATGGCTTAGGGAAAAGGAGAGCTTGGTTGCTGGTTGCTCTTGGGGAATATTCAAGGAGATGCTGTTGAGGAAGTTCCTGCCTTCGGTCGAGCGTGACCGACTAATGAACGACTTCCTTCACCTGAAGCAGAGGCAACTCACGGTCAGTGAGTACGAGATAGAGTTCAGTAAGTTGAGCCGGTTTTCCCCTGGGTTGGTGAGTGTTGAAGCAGATCGAGTCAAGCAGTTCCTTGGTGGCTTGAGGAGCGAGGTTCAGCAGTTGGCCAGTGCTTATGGATCAGAGACTTATGCAGTGGTAGTGGAGGCTGCTCTGAAAGTGGAGGCAATTGAGACCGCAAATAACAGAGGCCAGCAAATAAGGAAGGACAAGAGGAAGTCTGCTGAAGAGAAGAACCCCCAGGTACTCGATGATGCTTCGGGAAAGAAGAGCAAGGTGGTGTGTAGCTTCTGTGGCCGGTCAGGCCACCCTGTTGAGAGGTGTTTCAAGAAGGCGGGAGCTCAGAGGAAGGAGCATGTTCAAGCTATACAAGGTGCTCCTAGGAAGGATGTTTCCTGTTCTGTTTGCAAGCGACCCGGGCATGATGCTGCCCAGTGCTGGTCCAAGGATAAAGTCTGCTATCAGTGTGGCCAGAAGGGCCATATCAAGACAAGGTGTCCTCCTGTCCAGCCTATTCCTCAGGCAGTTCCACTTTAGGCTTTACCTTCCGCCTTAGCGTGTGGACAGGGGAAAAGGAAAGCTGAACATGATCTCTTCCGAGGAGGCTCAAACTTCGACTCAGGTCATCTTAGGTTAGTCATTTTCCTAGCCTGAAAGTTTTATTTGCTAGAATGGTTATAGTTTTGTTTTGGTAGTTCCTTAGTTGCTCATATATACTCCTATAGGAAAGTTTAAGGTGAAGAACCGTTGGGCGCGTGTTCTGTTCGACTCCGGTGCTACCCACTCGTTTGTGGCTAGAGCTTTTGTAGAGCGTTATCAGTTGATTCTAGATCAAGTTCATGATACCTTCCGCGTCAAGTTCCCTTCTGGTGAATCTGTGTTGTCAGATTTGGGTATTCTAGATTGCCCTGTTTTGTTGGGGGACTTTCTTGCGAAGGCAGACTTGAAGATGATTGATCTAGAGGACTTCAATGTCATTCTGGGCATGGACTAGTTGTCTATGTATGATGCGATTATTCAGTGCAAAGGGAAATGCTTGGACTTCATCAAGGACAACGGTCAGCCTAGAAGTGTGTATGCTGATCCGTGCCAGGATTCTCCTATCATTTCTGCGTAGTATGTGCTCAGAAGCTGTTTCATTCTGATTGTTTTGCTTGTTTAGTCTCGGTGGTTGGGACTGCTGTTAGTGTACCGCGCTTCGAGGATATTCCTGTTGTACGTGGTTTCTTTGATGTTTTTCCTGATGACCTTCCTGGTCTTCCCCCTGAGCGGGATGTTGAGTTTATGATTGATTTGGAACCGGGTACGTGTCGTATTGCTAAGGCGCCTTACCGGATGACCCCTCATGAGTTGGAGGAGTTGCGAGTCCAGTTGGATGAGTTGTTGGCAAAAGGTTTTATCAGGCCGAGTTCGTCGCCTTGGGGTGCTCCTGTTCTATTTGTGAAGAAGAAAGATAGGTCGATGAGGCTGTGCATTGATTATAGGGAGCTGAACAAAGTCACCATTAAGAACAGATACCCTCTGCCGAGGATCGATGACTTATTTGATCAGTTGCGTGGCAGCACGGTGTTTTCCAAGATCGATCTTCGTTCTGGCTATCATCAGCTCAGGATCCATGAGGCAGATATTCCACGGACTGCGTTTAGATCGAGGCATGGACACTTCGAGTTTCTAGTGATGTCGTTTGGTTTGAACAACGCACCATCAGCTTTCATGGATATGATGAACTGGGTGTTCAAGGACTTTCTAGACAAGTTCGTGGTGGTATTCATCGATGATGTCTTGATCTACTCTCGCAGTGCTAAGGAGCATGAGCAGCATCTGCGCTTGGTCCTATCGGAGTTGAGGAACCACAAGTTATTCGCCAAGCTGAGCAAGTGGGAATTTTGGTTGCCTCAGGTCTCGTTTCTGGGCCACGTGGTGAATAAGGATGGGATCTCGGTCGAGCCGGAAAAGATCGCAGCAGTGATGGATTGGAGCAGGCCGGGCACGCCCAAGGAGATTAGAAGCTTCCTAGGGTTGGCCGGCTACTACAGGAGGTTCGTGGAGGGTTTCTCTACCCTGGCTGGACCTTTGACCAGATTGACTCAGAAGAACACGGCCTTTGTTTGGAGCGAGAAGTGCGAAGCAGCCTTCCTGGAACTAAACAATAGATTGTGCACTGTTCCAGTTCTGACCCTACCTACTGAGGGTGCAGAGTATGATGTGTACGTGGATGCTTCGCATGTTGGTCTGGGTTGCGTTTTGATGGAGGCTGGAAAAGTGATTGCGTATGGGTCAAGGCAACTAAAGACTCATGAGAGAAATTACCCAACTCATGACCTTGAGTTTGCAGCGGTGATTTATGCGCTAAAGCTGTGGAGGCATTCTACTTTATGTTGCTCAGTGCAAGATCTTCACAGATCATAAAATTCTAAAGTACGTGTTCACTCAGAAGGAGTTGAATCTGCGCCAACGGCGGTGGCTAGAGTATGTGGCCGATTATGATGTGGAGATACAGTATCATCCGGGCAAGGCCAATGTGGTGGCCGACGCCCTGATCCGGAACACGGGGAAGATCTTTAACCTCACCGCCGATCGTTTAGTGGAAGAGTTCCTCCTGATGGATATTTTCGTGGGATGCTGTGACATGCAGAGCAGTTTGGCAGTGGCAGAGCCATCTTGGATTTCACTTACCAGGTTGCACCAGAAGGATGATCCGGATCTTCTGCACTTATACCTCAGGACTGAGAAAGGGGAGTTGCCGGATTTTTCTATCGATGATGCGGGTACCTCAAAGTACCGCGGTAGGTTTTGCATCCCCGCTGTTGGAGACATCAGGGTTATGATTTGCAGAGAGGCTCATGGATCTAGTGTTGCCTACCATCCAGGATCTAAAAAGATGTATCATGAATTGAAGCAGATTGCCTGGTGGTATGGGATGAAGGGTGATATAGCCCAATTTGTTGCTGAGTGCCACACTTGCAAGCGTGTGAAGGCCGATCATGGAAGGCCTGGTGGCAAGTTGACTCCGTTGGAGATCCCGACTTGGAAGTGGGAGAGTATTTCTATGGACTTCATTACGAGCTTACTGTGATCTCCAAGGGGATTTGATTCAGTTTGGGTGATCGTGGACCGATTGACGAAGTGTGCGCACTTCGTACCCTATAATATAGATTAGCCGATGAAGAAGATAGCAGAGATGTACTTGAATGAGGTCATAAGATTACATGGTGTGCATGTTAGCATCATTTCAGATCGAGACTCCCGTTTTACATCTCGCTTCTGGAGGAGTCTGCAAGAGGGTTTGGGTACAGATTTGAGGTATTCTACAGCTTACCACCCTCAGACCAATGGTTCAGACTGAGCGAGTGAACCAGATAGTTGAGGATATGATCAGGTGCTACATCTTGGACTACGGTGGAGCGTGGGATGAGCGTTTGCGGCTTATGGAATTTGCATAAAACAACAGTTACCAGGAGAGCTTGCAAATGGCTCTGTTCGAAGATTTGTATGGGAGGCATTGCAGAACTCCCTTGTTTTGGATCGAGGTCGGTGAGAGTCCTGTGCTGGGTCCGGATGCGCTCGAGGAAATGGAAGTCGCAGTGAAGCTTATTCGAGAAAAGCTTTGTATAGCTCAAGAGAGATATGAGACGAACGCCAACCGACTTAGGTCTGAGTTGGATTTTTTTGTAGGGGACCTTGTGTTTCTTAAGGTTTCCCAGATGGTTGGTGTTAAGAGGTTTGGTAAGAATCGGAAATTGGATCCGAGTTATGTGGGCCCATTTAAGATTGTTGAGCGGATTGGCGTGTCAGCATATAGGCTGGATTTGCCAGCAAACTTCCTAGATGTTCATAAGGTATTTCATGTAAGCCAATTACGGAAGTGTGTGCGAAGCAGTGGGCAAGTCTTGGATGTTGTGCCCCAGTTGGAGCCTAATCTTTCATATGTTGAGGTGTCGGTCCGCATCTTGGATACTCAAGATCGGGTGCTGCAGACAAAGTCTATCACGAAGGTGAAAGTTCTATGGAAGAATCAGGATTTGGAAGGCACGACTTGGGAGCAAGAGTCGGCTATGAGGGAGGCTCACCCTCATCTGTTCCCTTGATTTGATTGGTACGTTTTCTTTCTAGTAGCTCTTGTTTTGTTACTTTCCTTCTATAGTCGAAGTTGTGTACGTAAAGTTTCGAGACGAAACTTTCTTTTAGGGGGAGTGACTGTAACGCCCCCGATTTTTCTGCAATTATTTAATTCTCGTTTGGCGTTACGTTGACACGTTTCCGACATGTGTCGTTTGTTAGAGCGTGGTCTTAGCTCTTTAGGTTCCTTGTGTGGTTGTTGGTAGCCTATTTGGCAAGATTCCCTAACAAGCCGGTTCTGTTTTGGAGACCGGTGAGGCCTCTCGGGCGATGCTTGTAATTTGTCTTCGGGTAGTGATAACCACAGTTTTGTTCGTTGAAAGTTGATTTCGACTTCGCCGTTGCGTTCGTAGCGTGGGTTTTTAGCTATGGTGCAAATTTCGTCGAATTCCGAGGATGTTCGGGTTTCGCGTCGTTTTGTATTTTATTTATATTAATGCGATATTATATATTATATATGGATATTTTGTTTAGATAGTAGGAGTTATGGTGAATAGGGGGCTGGCAGCATTTGGTTTGGCTAAGAATAGAAAATATTTGGGATCTAGCCGCTATCTATATATAAACTTAATTAGAAAAGCGACTGTTGTTGATCTTTGTCTTTTCGGAATGCAACCGCCGTCCCTGTGAAGAGAGGAAAACCTGCGGGCTTCCCTTGCCTTCCACCGCCGATTCCCGGAGTTTAGCGTACGGAATTCGATTTCGAAGGCTGATTTGGATTGCTCTCGCCTAGACCTACACTCCGACGAAATTATCGTCTTGTTCTGTGCTGCTGGTGCCGAGTGGGAGGAAGGGGCCGATCATGCTTCGCTGGAATTTGAGGCAAGTGGTGCTCCTACCCTTGCCAAGTTTTTTCTCCTTTTATGTTCACATTTGCAGTTATCATACATTTTCCTGAGATCATTTATTTTGCCCCGTTTTTCCTGTCAAAATCATCGGATCTTGAATCATGAATGCTCCTTTGCGTTTTTCTTTTACTTTCTCAAGTTCTGAAACTTCAAGTTTTTCGGCTGGGCTGTTGTAGTCTTGTCTTTTATAAAATTGTTCCTTATTAGATCTCGGATTGGTTAGTATTTTAGCCTAAATCTTAGTTTTCCCATGTTGTTAAGGTTTACCCAGTTCGGGTGCTGGGAGTTGTGTAGATGAGTTTTGGATTTGACCTTCATGTATGGTAGTCGTTGCCCAGTAAGTTAGGTAGCATTGGATTTTAATGTTTTGCAGAAGTTCTGTTGGAAGTGTTGACAGCGTTGAGTGCACTCAACGCTGCCAGATCGACGAAGATCGTCGATCTGAGTTCGACAGAAATCATCGAACTGAGATCGAAGATCTCCGGCTGCCAGATCGACGAAGATCGTCGATCTGAGTTCGACGGAAATCATCGAACTGAGATCGACGATATCCGGCTGCCTTAGATCGACGAAGATCGTCGATCTGAGTTCGATGACAATCGTCGAACTGGGATCGACGATCCCCGGCTGTCTGTGTTCGACGAAGATCGTCGATCTGAGTTCGACGAAAATCGTCGAACTGAGATCGACGATCTCCGGCTGCCTTAGATCGACGAAGATCGTCAATCTGAGTTCAACGACAATCGTCGAACAGGGATCGACGATCCCAAGCTGTCTGTTTTCGACGAAGATCGTCGATCTGAGTTCGACGAAGATTGTTGAACGTATATCGACGATCTCTGGTTGCCTTAGATCGACGAAAATCGTCGATCTGAGTTCAATGAAAATCGTCGAACTAAGATCGACGATTTCCGGTTGCCTGTGATCTACGATCTCTGTTTCCCTATGATCAGAGTTCGACAAAAATCGTCGAACGGAGCTCGACGACTCCTGCAAGCTGTGATCGACGATTTTCCCTCTGTCTTCCCTGGTTTTCCTGAGCGAATCCCGTTGGGTTTGGGGTTGTTTGTCGGCTATTTATTCTGAACTCCGAATCGTGGGTTATGGCAGGTAGTGGTGTTTTGACACTCTAAAGGAGTGGGATGGTTTTGTGTGCGAGCCGTGGCCGCCGCCTTTTAATCCCAGGTACGGGCTGGGTATTGCCGTGGCCGCCACCTTTTAATCCCAGGTACGGGCTGTGTATGTGGTGGCCTTGTGCTGATACAATGAATTTTTAGTTGGAACTGTTTTGTTTGGGGACTATTTTTGGTCACCAACTCAGGTCCATGTTGTTTACTACTGCCATTAACTCACAAATTAGGATTGTTAGGTGTTTCTTCCTTGTAGAATGCAGTATATTGTGGCAAGTTCTCTTTTCTTTTGCCTTGTAGCCTCTGCAGGATCTAAGCAGGGCTTGTTGTTGTTTCCTTGTACTTGGTGTACTTTGGCTTACTTTGGACAACATTTGCTTTTACTGTCATGTTTACTTACTCTCTTTCATTCCATTTTGATATTATGCTCTAATTCAGATTTTTCTTGTTTTACTTGCTGAGGTATTCTTTTCTTCTCTGAATGCCTCAGGTTCTTATTAGTAGCCGAGTAGGTGGCTAGTTTTGCTGTGTTGTTGCTGGTGATCTCTTGTACTGTATAGATCAGTTTCTTGATCTTGTGAGGTAGTTTTCTATTTTTCTTACAGACGTACATGCTCTCCAGTGGGTTCGTGTCAGGTTGTTGACACCCACTGGTGGTTTTTGCTTATGATACTAGATATGTCTCTTTTACTACTACCTTTCTGGAGATAGTCTATTTGCTCTTGGGAAGATTTATGCTAGGTTGCTAGTTACGTTTAAATCTAAAAACACTATTATAAGTATATCTCATGATCAGCATGTTTATAATACTCATACACTACTTTCCAAGCAACGTAAAAAGTATCATTTTCTACTTACAATATAAAATAAATCTAGAGTCTTGCATGGTATAAGTTGACCTCGGGGGTCGCTTATGCACTCTCATAGGATGTCAAATATAAAAAAGGTATTTTTCACTGCGTATAAGTATAGTTTTTTAACTGTGGACTAGATGATCCACTAAGCCGAGGGATACGGCCTTTAAAATGTAACTGATTTTCTAATCATTAAACTTATGAATTTTCATAGTCTAGTTAGATGGTGTTCGCCTAAGCGTCGACAGTTATCTCCTGCTCGACGTGGCATCACGACGCGTGTTTTCTCCTACTATGATACTTCTTAAATTCGGAGAAAATGCAGGTCGTGACAGGCGTCGTCTAGAGCACCGGCCGCCGCCCTCGACCGTCAGTGTTGCCGCCGCGGAGGCGTCGAGCTGCCCCACCTTCGGCCATCATCATGCGGCCGAAGGGGCGGCAATGTCGACCTCCCCTCTTTGGCTTCCAGCTTGCGGCCGAAGGGTGGCCAAGCCGGTCGCCCCTCTTCGGCTGCCGACATGTCACCGAAGGGAGGGTCATGTTGTCCACCACTCTTCGACCACCAGCACATGGGCGAAGGGGTGGCCAAGCCGGCCGACCCTGTTTTTCCGTCGGCGGGCGGCCAAATGGGCGGCTTGCCGGCTGCCCCGCTTGGGCCGTCGGCGCATAGCCGAAGGGGTAACCATGCTGTCCTCCACTCTTCGGCCACCGGCGCGCGATCGAATGGGTGGCCATTCCGACCACCCCTTTTAGGCCGTTAGTGCGCGACCAAGGAGGCGGCCGAGCTAGTCGGCCCCGACCGCTCCGCATTTCCGCGCAAGCTTAGCTGCCGTTCGCTCTCCCATCCATCGGTAGCAGCTTCCCTCCTCACCGGCAAGCTTGCCGGCAAACTTATCGCTCGCCCGAGGGAGCTCGTCCCCACCGTCCGATCTCGTTGGATCATTCATTGTCCTCTGATTCACATGTAACCACCCACTATCAGCTAGGTTAGGGGAAGAATTTTATTATTAAATTAATTGCTCTACAGGTAGCAAAATGAATGTTCATAATACGCACCCCTAAACTATGATAAAAATATTTATAATGGTGGTTATGGTGTGTGGATAGCCGTTTAACCACCATAACCACCTCCTGGAGGATATAAAACGTGCCCCAGGCCTCATCATTTCTCATATTTTCCTACCAGCTTTCTTCTTCCTCAGGTCGAATCTCTGCCAAATTTCTCCTACAAGCAGCATTCGAGCCAAGGTGTGCTTGTGATCGGAACAACCAGTCAACGCTAGATCCGCGGAAAGGAAGCTATGACGCTCAGTTCCATCCATTTCAAAGGACAATAGCATGGCTCCTAAGCGATCGATAAGGGTAACTTTTTTCTTCTTAGACAAGTGAAAGCCTCAATCTGCATACGTGCATGGAACACCTCACCAAAAGGTGAAGAAAAGGTGGTTTCTAGCGCGTCGATCATTGTGATCCCTGATTAAGTTTGCATATAGATCCGGAAATTTGTAGTACGGAATTGGCATGTTGTGTGAAGGCCATCCAGATAGGTTGGTCTGGATTGATGATGTTTTATATTGCATGCCAGAGAAGACTCTGCATATAAACGAATAGTTTACATGGTGTGTAATTTATGCCTGTGAAATGGGAGTAGCAAGAAGTACTAAGATGATCTCCAGGAAAATAACCAAGAATTTCCACGGTTTGGAAAACTATTGGTTATCTCCGGGCGACAGTGAGTACCTCCATCGATAGCTCCCAGTGAGCTATGTTTGTGAGGCCTGTCTCAAAGATATCTGGGGGCCATTATATGAAAAGTTGAGAGTCTGTAGTGCCCAGCTATGGTGGCCATGAGTTCCAGTCTATTTTGGTGTGAATCCTGTATTGCGAATACCGTGGGACTAGCATGTGAGTTGAGTAATGAAGGCCAACTATTATGGCCATGAGAGCCGTAATAAAGTAGTGGGCCTGTAGTTCCTAGCTCTAAAGGCCATTGAGCCAAACGGGAAAGGGGAAGTCCACCCGCATCTTATCTATTATCCTTGATTGTTGCGGCTATTGGAATTGGCATGGCGATCTGAGCAACGGGAAGGGACCGAACTGTACCTGCATTATGTCTATCTTGATTAGATTGCCTAAAGTAGCTGGTTGTCATCGGTGGCATAAAGAGAGTCTTTGACCTAGGATTAAAAAGACTAGAATGCTCAAGAATGAACCGTTAAGACTTGGACCTCTAATCGGGAGGTGGTATCCGGGAATTCCGGTACACCGAGAATATGCCCTGAGTGCATGGGATGCGTGGTCGTTGAGCCTACGTCTATGGTGAATAGTGATTGAATGCATATTGTTGTTGCCACTATATATTTATCTGTTGCTATTGCAGGGAAGGAGAATCGCTACCCCGAGTAAGAGGTGGGGTCATTATAAATGGGTCAGTAATTATTGGTCGTTACTTTGTTTGCCACATTTTGGTGGTTCGTGATTTGTAGGTGTTGGAAAGCCAAGTTGAAAATAGTGCGCTGAAGCCCTTGTGCTATGATTGGCTGGCCCTCGAAGGCCCTAAGGAGAACTTTTACTGTTTTCATTTGTGGTCGGCCTGCGTGCTGATGTTTGTAAACCACACTAATGAAGTATAACTGTAAGGCCTAAGGCCGTAACATTTTGGATATTTTGAATGAACATTCCTGATGTAGAAATATAATTATTGGTTATATATTATGGACATTCATATGATTTGAGTTCGGGCAACCCTAAAGCTTTCGCTAGAATACTCTGAGTCAGGATTCGTAACAGTGTTTTTGATATTCACTTGTAATCCTACTGATTGTTTGTCAAATATGGCGTAGGGCCCCGGTGGGACCATATGTTAATTTCATGTGATGGACATAGGTGTTACTTCACGTCCGTGACTAGGGCGTGTCACGTGTGGAACTGTCCTCTTGAATGCTCGAGAACATGGGAGAAAACTGCTAAAATTTGTTGTTCTGCGGGTCACACCTCTTGGTCACGCCTGTGACCTAGGGCGTATCTTGACTGTTGCTGGAAATGGTGGGAAGAAAAAATGGCGGGAGTTAATCTGGCATTTGCTGAAGAGGTTACATCGCTAGGTTACGTCGCTAGGTCAAGCCCGTGACCTAGGGCATGTAAGATGGAACAACCTGGATCTGAAATGGTCTTATTAATGTTGCGGCACGCCTGAGCTGGAATTCACGCCTAAAGGTCACGCCCGTGACTTAATGGTCATGCCCATGACACAGGTGTGTAAATTTAATACGACTTGGAATTGTAATCTAGATCTCTTTTTGTCGGTCACGCCCGTATCCTCAGGTCACACCCTATGTCATGCTTGTGATATGTTGTGTGTAATATTAAATGATGTGGCATGGCTTCAGGAATGTCTGGATGGGTCACACCAATCAGTCACACACGTGACCCGATGGACATGCCCGTGACTAGGGCGTGTATTTGAGATTTTTTCCAGATTTGCTCCGCTCCTTCTACTATTCAGTCCGGTCAGCTTTGATTTATTATTCGGAGGCCAGATTGACCTGAAATAAGAAAAGAAAGTAAATTAGAAAGTTAATTAATAAAATCTAACTATAAAATAATTAATTATTAAATAAAAACTATATAAAAATAACGATAAATTTAGAGTTATCAAATACCCTCATACTTACTCATTTGCTAGTCCTGAGCAAACAACTTTCCATACGGAGCAGCAAAATGTCAATGCTAGAAAAGATAATTGTACCTAAGGAGTAAAATGTGAAATCTTATTCCTATGTGCGTAGCTATTTTTGTAGAAAAACCAACTCAACATACAAAATAGTTTTTGTTTTTCAAGAATGTGTTTCCACTTATTATTTCTACTTAGAAAATGAAGATCCAGTAAATCCTAAAATTATATTTAGGGAGAAGATAGCATGTGTACTAAGATCGACATTACACAAATCAAAGATCAAGATATCCACCAAAGAAATCCATCAATGTCGATGGTCATAGGTTTGCCCTTTCACACTCTCGCCACGACACTAGTCTAACTTATCAGCATAAATCACTACTACTTAAGAGGGTTGAAATGTAGGCTTAGGTTTTGGTGTGGATAATCAAAGATAAAGACGACTTCTATTCACACCCAAACCTAAAGAGAGCTCGCACAAAACAAATATTCATGGCTTTAAGAACATAGCCAACTCCCCAAACCATTTTTTTCTTATTGAATCAAACATTTTTCATCATTTTTTTTATTATTTCTCGTTCTTCCCCTTTTAAAGATTTTTCTAATATTTTCAAAAGGAAGGAGAAACAAAAATCAGCACTCTTTTTTTGATAAAAATAGTCACCATCTTTAAATGATTCCAAATCACAAACAAAGTTTTTCATATATAACCATTATCAAACAAAGACATAGGTGTGAGATTACAAGGCTTTTTAGGCCTTGTGGAAATATTTGCTGGAGCTAAAACAAAAGGTAGGGTAATAGGCTCAAAGTGGTTTTGCAACGATAAAGTGTTAGGTATGGGTGCAAAGGCTCAAACTAGCCAAAATAAATGCCTATATCCTATTTGTAACACCTCCGTACGTCACATGAAATATAATAGAGGGTCTGGCCGGGGCCTCACACCATATTACACAAACAGGCAGCGGGATTACAAGTTAATATCAAAAGACTACACACATCCTAACTCAAAGCATTCTAGCGGAAGCTTCAGGTGTTAAGATTTGAACTCAAGTATAACAGTAATGTCCACTATATAAACACAAGAATGTTTATTGCAAAAGTAAACAAAAGTTACTATCGTCCAGTGATAGTCACTGTCGCCTAGAGACAGTGAACAATAGCTTAAAACCGTTCTGGCCTTAAGGCCATACATTTACTCTTTGTAAGTTGTGGATTACAGACATCGGCACGCAGGATGGCCACACATGAATGCAATTATACTTTGCTTGGCCTTCGAGGGCCGGCATAGCTTCCGGGGATTTAGCCAGCTACTTCCCGCTCAGCTCTCCAACACCTACACAGGTACAATCCACCACAAGGATGACAAAATAAGGTAACGGTCAGCATTAAGCAGACCAATTTATAACCACCCTTCCCCTTTCCCGGGGCAGTGGTATTCCTTCCCTGCAGGCATAACATTATCACAAGAAGATATATCACAAGAACCTGTACTCGCACACCATTCAATATATCACAAACGCAGGTCTAAACTGTCGATGCTCCGTGCAGTCAGGGCACATTTTCGGTGTGCAAGTTTCCCAGACTACACCACCTTTCAGAGGTTCACGACTTGACAGTCAATTTATGAGCATTTTAGTCTTTCTAGCTTATAGCCTATGACTCCCTCTCTCTCGTTTCCACCAGTAACTCCCATGTACTTTAGGTCTGTTTAACCAATCGACATCAAGTAGGTACAAATCAGTTTTTCCCGTTGCTCAAATCACCTTGCCCGCCAGCCGAAAGTTACACTCTCATGCAGGTCGACAGGACGCGGGTCAGCCTCCCCTGTCCCGTATCTCAAAACAAAACCAACGTTATGTACAATGGCTCTCATGGAATTTAGAATCTCTTAGCTCATAGATTAGCCTCACAGTCTCCCAGAGACATGCATCATAATCATAAGGGAGTTATCGCCAGCGCTCATCACGATAGCTTGGCGGGACCAACATAAGTTCTCTTTCTGTGCACAAATACACCCAAAACCCTGCAGCATCCTATAGTGCCAGAAACACTGGTCTTTACATAGCAATCAGAGCTCATTATGATCTATCACCGGCGATACTCGCTGTCGCCTAGCGATATCCAACTGTTATGTAAATTGTGGTATTTTTTGGGTATTTTCCTGGAGAGTGTCTCCAGTACTTCTCATAACTCCCATTTCATAGGAATAACCCATCAGACCCCATAAACGCCCCGTTTATACTCGGAGTCTTCTCCGACACTCAAAATAAAATATCATCAATCTAGATCAACCTGTCCGGATGGGTTTCACACAGCATGCCTATTCTGTACTGTGATTACTAGATCTATATGCAAAACCAATCCCTGGGGATACTATGTATTGACCCGTAGGAATCTCCTCGATTCTCAACCATTTGGTGGGGGATTCCATGCATATGCCAAAAGAAGAAATTCACTTGTCCAAGAAGGAAGATCGTTACCCTTGTCATTTTCTTCTGTTCCATGGCGAAGCTTTTCTACACGGATGGAAAGCAGCACGTCGCACTCCTCTTCACTGATCTAGCCTCGGATCTGGCCTCCGATTACCGAATCTCCTTCAACACTCACAATGATTAACCCAAATCTTCCTTAACTCCTTCTTTCAAGAGCACAAATAGAAATGAAGAGAGAGAGAGAGAGAGTGAGGGGAAGAGAATGACTTCTCATTCTAGCACACCTCTACATAAGTATCTTCAGGCTCAATCCCAACCACAGGCTTAATACATCAAGAGAAATGAGTGGATACAAAAATTAGATTAAAAGTCAAAGTAGTCGTTATCGCCTCGCGATATGGATGTCACCTGGCTATGTCGACTTTAGTCGCTTGACTCTAGTCGACCACCGCTCTTTGGCTGCTTAACAACAATCTGATACATGTCTATTTCACGTGGCACTATGGACTGGCGATATCCACTGTCGCCACGCGACATCAAGCCAATAGCTCAATCAACACTTTCAAGAGTTGAATGTGTTGATCTCATTCAACGCTTTGTGGAATTGACTACATTGTGCTCACTCAACGCTATTCCTTTATCACCTTGGCGATACCCACTGTCACTCGGCATTATCGAAGCCAGTAGATCACTCAACTCTTCGAGGTGTCGAGTGCGTCGAGCCCACTCAACTCTTTTAGACATTGAGACCTACCGCTATCGCCTTGGTGATATCCACTATCGCCTCATGATATATCACTCAATGCTCCAAGGCTTCAAGTGCGACAAGCTCATTCAAAGCTTCATGGCGTTGAGTGTTATCGATATCGCCTGTCGATATCGATATTGCCTGCCAATATCGACAAGAAGGTCTGTTGTCAAATTTGGGGTGTTACAAACCTCCCCTCCTTATAGAATTTTCTTCCCGAAATTTTATTCATCTATAAGGGAAAAATAGCAACTAATTTGTTACAACATATTTCCCTTTCACAAAAATAATATTACAACATTATTTTACAAACAAATAAGTAAATTTATCACGCATGTTTGCTTATGCTCCAACGCTCGTTCTCAATGGTCACCATTGTCTCAACTGACGTCGACCATCCTGATTGTCCTATTTTGGAGTTACACTTTGAACCCTTGATTCAACTGGGCTTAACCTTCATTGTCAGCCTTTATTCGACCGTTACTCGGTCATCCACACTCACCTGTGTTGGCTCTTTCATCGCTTTACGCAGCACCGATATGTGCAACACATCGGGCAAGCCACTTAGTTCTGCCAAAAGAGCTAATCGATAGGCCGCTTCTCCAATTCATTCAACCAATTTAGACGGACTCAATATATCTCGGACTAATATACCTCTGACTCAACTTTTCCACACGCTGAATCCTGGACACGCCTTTGAATGTATTAATCTTCAAGTATACCCACTAACCAACCGCAAAATCTATGGGTCGGTTGTCACAACCCGCATTTTTCTCAACATTTAAGTTATATCAGAGTAAGAGAAAATACGTGTCGTGATGCCACGCCGTGCAGGGGATAACTGCAGGCGCTCAGGCAAAACTCCAAACACTACAGTTTATATGAAATTCATAAGTTATTAAGTACAAACCATTTTAAATTGGATGGACGTATCCCTCGGGACAGTGGATAGCCTAGTCGACGAGTAAAAGTATAGTTATACGCTGCGAAAAAATACTTTGGTTATGTTGATTAACACTATACACGAGTATAAACATCCCCAAAGGGCAACTCATGACATGCAAGACTCTAGATTTATTATAAGTATAGAAATAGTTTTTACGTTAGCTAGAAAATAGTATTTTAGTTTTAAAAATATGAGATGTATGAAGTACTAGTAGTAATGCTTTTATAAGTGAAAATACCTAACATGCAACCTAGCATAAAACATTCCTAAAGAGCAAGTAAAAACAACCACAAAAGGCAAAACTAGTAGCTTAGCAAAGTACTTAGCAATTAAAAAGAAAACAACCAGTAGGCGTCAACAAACTGATACAAACCCACTTGTCAGTATGTGTGTATGTACTAACAATAAAACAACAAAGAACTACCTCTCAAGGTAGAGGGAACTTTTGCAACACTACAGTCCACTAGCAAAAACAAAACCTAGCCCCTCAATCGGCTACTGACCTGAACCTGAGACATTCAAAGAAAGAACACCTCAATAAGAAAAAATACAAGTGGCAAACAAAACTGTCAGTAAACAAAGGAGTAGCCAGATTACTAATATAAACCTGAATATCTAACATCCCTCAAACAACTAGACCCTCAAGAGTGATTTTGTCATGGCAAGGGTATGACAAAACACCAGGAGTCCCCAGAGGACCTAGTGAACCTAGAAAAGAAGGTGAGACAACCATGATCTGCAATTAGCAATTTTCAAATGATATCCCTATGGTTTGACTTTAGGGTTCTAACTTGACTCTAGGTTCACTAAGAACCCATTGGGGTCAACAAAGGAGGCTAAGTTGACTTAAGCCAACCCTAGCCCTAATTTGGTCAATGTACCCTTCTTAATGGTCAAGTGACCCCCAAGATGTCAAACCCAACTCACTAAGGTCCCCCTAGATCTTTGGTGAGGCAAAGGTGTCACTAATTACCCCTAAGGGTTAGATAGGTCACCCCATGTGGACTAGTGTTGAGCTAACCCCCTTTTGAGTTAAGTTAACCCAAATAGGATAACTCAAGCCCAAACCCAAGTCCATTTGGGCTAGCTCAATTTTAATCATCTAGATGGGTTTATGGGCTGTAACTTGACTGAATTATTCCATCATTTTCGGCCAAGGCAAGTAGAAGTGAGAAAAGCTCCACTTGCCCTTTAATGGAGGAGAGAGAAAGTGGGTGGAAGAACATTCATGGACAAGGGAGACCAAGGGCCCCTCTCTTCATCTCCAAAGCTTTGATCCTATTCCCCATTCAGTGTAGAGAAGGCCAGGGGTCATTTTGGTGGTTGTTCAATGGCCGGAACAGTGTAACCACCCCATGGCCGAAATCCTCTTCATTGGGCATGAATGGTGACATGAAGAAAGACCCCTCCCCTCCCCATTCTGACACTTTAAAAAGACTCCACAGACCCAGAGGAGTCATTTATACTCTTTCCTCGACGAAATTGAGTCCATCCACAGTGCTGTTGCAGAACTTCAGCGACTCCTCCACCGCATATGGCGACCCGACAATCGATACAGTTGTGTTCCACCAAGAAGGTCGATATCTTCCCCTCTCCCGCTGTGCTAGGATCCTAGATCAAATAGGAGAGATATCAGGCTCAATTGAGCCCAATCAAGTGAGCACTCTCCCAATTATTTTGGGTTTTTCTCACCACTCGGGTTTGCCGGAACATCCTCTCCGGCGGCCATGCCACCGCCTGGCGATAGCCACCACCTCAACGAAGGTGGTAGAGGCGGTGACCAGTGGGGATATGGTTGGGTTGTCGGCAGTCGCACTTGGAAAGGGTTCCAGGATGGGGCAATTTCAGCCGTCGACTGGTGGTTGAAGACGACCAGCTGCCGCACGATTTGCACAAAGATTTGTGTCGCCTCCGATTTTAAACTTAGGATTATATAATTCCTTTTATTTGATTTTCTGTCTCATTTGTTTCAGTTAATGTTTCTATTTATTAAAAATACTTAGATACTTCTACAAAAAAAGTGGTCAATGGCAAAGATGTATCCCTTGAAGTCTATTTTAATATAAAATTTGTTTCAACCAATTTGTCTTAGTGGTCTGACCTTAGCACCTAAAATGGTTTAGTCTATACTTAGGGCTAGTCAGAGGTTAAAATAGGTTCCCCGACTCAACCTCATGTCCAAATGACCTGAAATTTGGGAAGGATGTCAATCTTATCTATACATAGGACATATCCAAAAATGAGAATTTTTTGGAGAAAACCTTTCTATAGTTTTTTTAAAAATTTAATAATCATTGTGTAGTTTAATTAAGGGACCTAATGACCTCACCAACTGCCAAAACTTTGTTGGATTGTCTTAGGGTCATCATGATTCACTGGTTAAAATCTCAACTCATTTTAGTATGAATTGATTGTGTTTTGATGTGACTAATGTTTGAGCCCATAAGGGTGAGTTTAGGGTTTAGGATTCTTAGGGCATGGAGGGGCCAACCCTCGCCCAAAGGGGTTGTGGCTCTGGCCAGAGTCCCAAGGTCAGTAGGATCACCCTCCCTTAGAGTTTGGGATAGGTTAGGGTGGTTGAACCCTAGTGCCATAATTCAACACTCACCCAAAGGTATTTGTAACTTGATTGTCGTTCACGCCGATATCGGTATATTGACTCGGCAAGAGTGGTTCACACTTAGCCAAAGAAAGACTGGTGGTTTTGCCAGCAACGTACGCAGAGGCTCCGTGGTGTGTCCTTCACATTGAGGCATACAAAGGTCTAGGTTGGGTGCCGTGAATTTCAGCCTAATAGTGGGGTGGCCCAACCCACTACCTCTATTTGCCACAACGCGAGGTACCTGATAGTTTAGCTAACTCCAAAATGGAGGAACTAATGGTCTATGTGCATGGAGTCATGTGCGTGAGTTGCACTTGTGTGAACATAGCATTTCATCCGCATAATATTTCACTACACTCATACTAGAATAAAACCAGACACCTCATCAGATAACCTAGTATGGGATAGCTAATATGATGGGAGTCTTGCAAAAGACCCCTTAACTTATAAGTTTGTATGGGCATTCATATAAGTTAAGGTTATTCTTCAATATAGTTGCTCTCTTATTGTTCTTACTTTACAGCCTTCCTTTTGTATTATCATATTACTGTTGTACACCTTTATAACTCTGTGATATAACTGCTAGTTTAGGTCTGCCGCCATCTGCTTTGACACTTCTCCACCTCAATATATTCCCTATCCCCCTTCCCACACGGTGCCTAGGAGTCGCAGGGGGAGGCATGGATGATAGTTGGCTTAGTCTTATGACTAACGATCGGTGGACCATATTTTTTACAGGGGCTCCGGATGTGAGACAGGTTGCAGCCGGAGAGGCAGCACCAGCTGTCGATGCATGAAAATGTACAAGGAGTCGGGCACCACCAGCTAACGGTTCGAGCACTAGGGGAAGGAAGGGAAAAGCGTAGACTGTCGAATAGTCAGTTACTAGCGGTCGTAGCTAAGGGACAGAAAAAGAGTCCGCTGGCAGCGGCAACAGCAGAGTTCACCTGCCGCGGCTTAAATGCCACTCCTGCGACGAGCTTTCCTTTATTTAAAGTGAGAAACGATTACAAGAAGGAGAAAAAGGTGAAGCCGGCCGGACTGCAAGCCGCAAAACACTAGACTTGAGACCGCAGCTCTTAACAGGCGAGCTCCTGGATACAAGTCAGCGTGTCTTGGGGAGTGCACCCTCCCCCTATTTATAGGCATGGGGGCCTGCCCAAGCGGGCAGGGCTAAAGTTACCGGCTGCCCAGGGTACAGGAGAACCGGGCAGAGGTGAGGGGAAGCAAATAAGCAGAAAAAAAGAAAGGAGTGAAGCCGCGCGGCCTGGCGGATTCCTCCTAGCGAGCTGACGGCCTGGGTCCTGGGCCTTGGCTCTGAGCAGGGTCGGATCTGGCGGTGGCCTAACATGGAGACCTCCCAGCTTCGCTGACAACAAGCCGACTTGAACTATGCAGCAGTTAGAAGGAATAGGCCTGGTCTCTGACGACTAGTCGGCTTAACATGCTTGGCGGCTAGAAGAACCATGCCGCCCGGTCTGTAAAGCTGTGCGAACTGGTCGCGGATTCCGGGCTTAACATAATCCCCACACATTTTTAAGTTTCAGAAAAACTTTGAAAATGTAGAACTAAGCTGGAGACCGCTACTGCCTTTAATACATCGGCGTCTATAAAATCCCTTCACCCTTGTCATTCTTCAAGACCTCTGCCTAGCCACGGGTGGCTACTCGCCACTTGCGGTCAGCATTTTGCAAGCCGACGAGGTCTTTCACAAGATGGACATCATGTCGTCGATGCTAGCCCGTGAAAAGAAGTCGACTTAGAAGAAAAAGAGCCGGAGCCAGAAACCGGATGACTCTGACCGATAGCCTACGAAGAAGACCGGGAAGCCGCTTACCCCAGCAGCTTCTGATTCTGAAAAGAGGCCGACGCAGACCGTCGGCGAATCTTCACAGACCGCGACCAATCCTGAAGCGGTCTCGAAGGCAGCAGACAATCCGGAAGCGGTTTCGAAGGCTCCTCCACCACAAATTGATACTGCCAAATCCTTTGAGATAACTTGCACTCCATCGGGTGAAGTGTTCTTAAAAGTAGATGAGATAGAGGAAAAAGCGTTGAATCTGGCAAGCCGTGCTAAGTGTCGGGCAAGGTCGACCTAATTGTCGTGGACGACAACGAGCCGGATAAGATGCTGGAGGCCGAACGTCTTTTGGCTGAAAAGATCAAGCGGACAGTGACGGTAGTCGGCTCCTTGAAAAGACAGAAGAAGAAGAGCGAGACTCTTGAGGAAAATATGAAGAGGAAGATGAGGAGGGTGCAGGACGGAAACTGGAATGTTTCCGTAATGACCGGCGCGGACAGTTTGCAATATAAGCCGCGCGAGAAAGAGGTATCTGAGAGTCTGTCTACACCAGATCCCAAACCGAACGAGCCGGGGGAGACATCCACAGCTAGCGAGATGATTAGTGACATCCTCAAGGGAATGGAGAGTTTGCTGTACCAGGATGCGCTATTGTCGACCCCCGCGGCTTTTGAATAGGTTGACCGCCCCGAAGTCAAAGTCACTTGGGATAAGCTTGGCGGACCGGCTTCCGCAGTTTCTGAAGGAGCCGAGAAACTGAAACTTCGAGAGAAGATGGAGGAGATGAAGAAGCTGATCACTGGGAAGCCTGTGGCGACCACATTTCCTCTGTTGCAAGGTAAACATGGGAGAGTTAAGCGAATTGTTAGCTTCTACAATTCGCGGTCAAGGAAGAAGGGGGCGAACTCAATGTTAAATCCGCCGGCCATCTTTTTCCTGACCACAGCTCAACTAAAAAGACGAGCTAAAGAAGCTGAATGGATATACAAGGAAATGCTAAAGCAGATACACCCCGAACTACATAGGTGGCCAGTGTTTATATACCATAAAGCAGCCTCTGAAGGAGATAAATGCCAAACCGGCGGTCTCATCCTACCAATTTCCTTGTAAGAAGGTCTCAATTATCCGGCTGAACCTGACTGCGGTTTATCTTCTGCAGGTGAATCGGAGACCGCGATGAAGCCGGGCGACTTGACGTCACTCTTGTCTATGTTGCCGCCGCCTCCGCCAAGTGTTTGCGACGAAGAGATGGCTGACTTCCAGAAGGAGGTCGACATATTGCAGGCGGCTTTGAACGCGCACGTCGAAGCCCTGCGGGTTAAGGATGAAGAACAGCGGGTTGCTTAGGAGGCCGCTGAGAAAAGGATCCAAGAGTTGCAAACCACCCTGGAGCAAGAGACCACCAGGCTATAGTCCACACTGAAGCAAGAGACCACGAGGCTGCAGTCTGAGCTGGAGCAAGAGACCACGAGACTGCAGTCCGCGCTGGAGGCTGCTAAGGGGAAAATAGCAGAGATGCAGGTCGACTTGGAGCAGGAAAGGGCAGAGAAGCAGGATATGCAAGAGCAAGTGTTGCTGGCCACACTGCTTGAGGGAGAGAGAGAAGAGACTCGCTGCCTTGAGCAAGGAAAAGACCAAGGTCCGTCAGCGGAGGCTGACGGAAACCAGCGACTTGCACCAGCGGCTTATAGGAAGTTGTCAGAACTAGGCCGCCTGGCTTCTGGTGGGGCTTCAAATCCACCGAAGATCGTGGAGGCCGGGCAGGCCGCAGCTTCTAGCGGGCTAGAAGCACGAGCTCAATTAACAGTTCCATTTGCCATAGTAGAGTGCGACGACGCGCGGGTTCACCGGTCTCTGCTCTCACTCCAAAATCTGGTTAGCCAAGTGTATACTGAGATTGTAAGAACCGTGACCAGGTCACGCGAATAGGGCGAGGGGTACTGGAGGGCGATAAGCAAGGCTGAGCGACTTGCGAGTGACAAGCCGCATGAATAATTTGAACATTATGTTGTAATATATTCTTATGCTGGATGCTGGACAATCTGACTGTTGTAAACTGTTGTATGCATGTTTATTATGTTGCGAACTGTTTGCGTCTTATGCAGTTTGTACTTATGATCGCCATATATGTGCATTGCTCTGAAATATCTAAAGTATGGAATCTTAACCGCGCAGTCTGGCGAACAAATTGCTGGCTTGGAAGTATGATGTCTACATCCTTTGCCCCAAAAATATTCTAAGTACTGGAAAGTAGCCGCGTGGACGGCCGAACTGAATTGTGGCTTAGTCGTTGCATTAATCTGTATTTCCTGCAGGTTAAGGTCGTGCGGCCTGATGGATAGCCGCGATTTGACATTGAGCATTGTACTTTCACAGGTTTTGTATAAATAGGGACGACTCCAGAGATTTCATCACAAGACAGAAAGGATGCGGGCTAAGTCCAAATCGATGCGGTCTAACAAGGCCTCTGCGGTCAGGACTGACGCCGCCTCCGCGTTCCACTCAGCCGATCACAAAGAGTGCAGGCTTACAAAAGCCGAGCTAGATGACTTTGTAGAGAAGCATATGAATGGGAGCCCGCTAGTCGCGCGGCTGCCACTGCAAGACGAGCGAATAAACACCTCCAACGCAAAACAGATCGCCATCCAAATTGACCATTTCGACTGCGGTTTCCGATTCCTGGTCATGATGGAGGCCGTAGTGATCTTCGACCATTATGGAGTTGTGCCCGGACAACTTCCACCAAACTCGATAGCCTCCATATACAGCTTTATTTCATACTTGAGGTCGGAAAGAGTCTGATTCTCCATGAGCCTGTTCCGGGAATGCTTCTCGGTGCGGTCTATCCCGGACTCCGGGAAAAGGTCTTCCGGGGGCACCTGTACTTTGGCTGCAGGGGGCTGAAGATCGTCAACTTGGAAAATAAGATCCCCAACTGGTTGGAGCGGTTTCTCATCTTCGAGGGAAACCTAGGGTTGCTGCCGGTAAACCCGCAAATCCGCGACGAGGCCGCCTTTGGCAGCAGCGGCCTGGACGGCATGGAGAAGGAAATGTACACCTTCTTCAAGGGTGAGCAGCTTGATGTAAACCATTACATTCCACTGCTGCCGTCCTTAGATGGAATTGAAGCGAAAGACAGTAAGTTCTAAACCGGCTGAACTTAGCTCTTAGCCGCGCGGCATGCGAACTAACTATTTCTTTGTCCTTGCAGCTGCTATAGCGGTCCCTCTGAACAAGCCGCTGACGCCTGGCGGTCTAACCCTCATGCAAAGAGAGAAGCGTGCCAGGAGGGCCAAGCAGCAGCGGGTTGAGGAAAAGGAGGAGTCGGCCTCCTCCGACGAATTTATGCTGCAAGGAATGGGCAGCAGCCTGAAGGACGTCCATGGCAACCCGGCTGTGCTGTGGAGCTCGGACATCGAGTCTGTGAAGGTCTCCACCGCCCTCCCCTACTGGGGGAGGGAAGAAGTAACCCGCCACACAAACTTGGTTGGCTCCGCGCTGTACGGCAAGCGCAACCTGAATGCGTTGCGCCGAGTTCCCGCAGACGACCTGCCGCGGTTAACCGCGCAGGTCGGGGCAAGGAGTTTTGTGACAAGCCACTTCATGGGCCTTGCCTACAAGCAGTTAATGAAAGAAAAGAGCGGCCTGGAGAGGAGGTTAGAGTAAAAAGAAGAAGAAAACAAACTACTGAAGGAAAGAGAAGCGGTAAGTTATCATCTGATACTCGTGCAGTTATAATTATTAAACTGCGCGGTCTAACCTTTCACTTCTTTTGCAGGCGATGTACGACCCGACCAACCCGACATTCCAAGTTAATGTCTTCCTGCAAGTTGTCTAGGATATCGATGGAGTGCTTAACCGCCTCCGAGACTTTGGCGGCTTAGCTGCCGGCTTCACCGACTTCACCTGTGCCGACATATACCACACCATGAAAAAGAGGGTGGCCGCTGTCTACAGGGAGATCAAAGGCAGGGGCAAGGTCGGCGAGGAATATGGCGAAGAGGGGGAAGATGACAAGGAAGAGGGTGGCCAGGGAAGCCGGAGCGAAGGCGCTTCATCTGCGACCGACGGTCAGGCTTCGAAGACTGCGCAGACAGAGTCGTAGACTTCCGGCGGCTCGTCAGCTAGCAGCAGTGGGAACTCTGAATCTTCTGTCAACATCGAGGTTGGCGATGATTCAAGTTCTCCTGCGGCTAAAAAACCCAAGCCGGCCGATTAGGAACTTTTTATTTGTTACTTGTATTTTGAGAAATTTTTTAAACCGGCAGTATGTTTTATGTAAACCGCGCGGTTAACATTTTGTAATATTTTATGAAATAGAAATGAAGGAAAAATTTTACCTCTGATGTGTAGCTTACTTGTCATTTTTCTTACTTGTATAAGTCTACACGGTCTCAGTGTAACTTCCGATTTAATAGATAGCTAACGTATAAACCGGTCTGAGGCCATACTGCGACTTCAATGAAGTTACTCGGAACAGAGAGAGAGAGAGAGAGAGAGATATTCATGCGGCTTATGTAAGAACACACATCGACTATAAGCCGCGCGGCTAATAGCTTAAACCGCCATTAGCCTTAATGAAGTAATAGGGTTATCTGCTGTGAAGAGAGAAATGCTCGCAGCTTATATGTCAATAAACTATGACCAGTAAGCCGCGCGGCTAATAACCTTAGCCACTGAAAAGCCCAAACAATGAATTATAAGTTTGCAGCTAGGGCAAACTCTGATATAGAAATAATCTGCGGTTTTGATGAAAGAAAAGGATAGAGAAATAATCTGCGGCTTTTGATATGATCATACAAGCTAGTAATCAAAGATACTAAACATGCTTAGTCGGCAAACAAGTCGCATGTTGAAGCCGAATAAGATAAACCTGGCCAATTGTTATTGACTAAAACAAGTCGATCGGGTTCCTGAATATATAAATAATATAAGCTGGCAGATAGGCACATAGAAGCCAAATAATTTAAGCCGGAAAGAGTAACCGGGTGGTCTGTGTATTGAATGATATAAATTGGCACAAGCAGCTTAATAAAACCTCAAGATAGCGGATATGCTCGTGTTGTCCTGCAAGAATAGATGAAGCTACAGGCTTATGGGTCGATGTGGGCAGGTGCATGTGGCAGTACTTTCCACACAAAGAACACATAAGCGGGATTAAAATTCTTAATATCCGCGACCGATGTCAAGCGGGACAAGTACGCAATGTCTGCGACGAAGGTCAAGCGGGACAACTACGTAATGTCTACGACTGACGTCAAGCGGAATTTCCACTACACAACTACGACTGATGTCAAGCGGGATGTGGAGGGCTTAAGAATTCAAAGGGCATTATGCCCCCATATGCATGCAGGTTAGCATTATAAGTATAGCTAAGAAATAAGCTTCAAATAAAAGATAAAGCTTGCTTGTTGTTAAGGATGTGGCAAAAGGATATATGCTCGAAGCTTGGCTATGCCCCATTAATACCAATTGCTTAGGGGACTTTTTGTATTATTCCGATTTTAAGCATCTTTATTATAGAGAAAAAAGGAATCCCTGCTTAAACCATTGAGTAAAGCAGAGAAGAATGCCTTAGGAAATCCCTGAAGGACATAGTCTTGTAGCTTCCCATCTTTTGCAAGTTGATCAGCTAACTTTCGGAAAGCCAAGCAATCTTCTATATGATGACCAACATATTTATGGTAATTGCAAAAAAGCTTCTCATGGCGATATTTAATTTTAGACTTCATACGTCGAGGCCTTTTGAACTTAGGCATTTCTTGAAGAATCATTAGAAGATCTTCCATAGGAATTTTAAACTTAGCATATTTATCTGAACCTTTTTTGCGCTTTAGAGTTTTCGGACGCCAAGATGTGGCTGGATGTACTTTCACAAACGCAGATAATCCGTTCTGCTGAGGAGATAATGTAGCTCTTTCCTGAGGAAGAGGAGGAGATTTACAATCTTTAACTTGTGAAATGTTTTGGGAAGAAATAAATTGTTGATCACCAGAAGTCCCCTGAGGTTGTTTAGTCATCTAATTCAAAAACAAGATATAACCTTTATTTGCTTCTTCACCTATTATGAACTTATTAACGATTTCAATAAGATCTCCATAAGTTTTGGTGTCCTTTGTGGTGAGCTTAAATTCCAGAGGGCCTTTTCGAAGTCCATTTATGAAAGCATGTAAGTAATAGTCTTGATGGACGCTACAAACATCCAGAACTTCCTTTTGGAACCGGTCAACGAAATTCGGATTAGACTCATCAACTCCTTGCTTTATTCGGAAGAGAGCTCCAACTTCTCTTCTCTGCCTCCTGTAAGTAGTGAAACTTGAAATTAATTTACTTCGAAGATCTTTAAAACTGGTTACCGATCGAGGTGGCATACTATAGAACCATTCCCTTGCAATGTCGCCAAAAGATATAATAAGGAGCTTGCATTTTATTCCATTTGACACCTATCTTAATGAAATAGTCGATTCAAAGGCTTGCAAATGAGAAAAAGGATCATCACATCCAGAATATTCAGGGAGATGCGGTACTCTGAAATCAACGGAGACAGTATCCCAACAGATCCGGTCAATAAATGGAGATGGGACTTCTTCTTCTTCCTTATAAGGGGGTTCTCTTGCAACAAATTTTGGCGCATGTTCAACCCAACTCCGAGAGAAATCGCTATCATTGCCAAGGGCCCCATCATTAAAATACGAACAATCTTGCACTTCTGAGAGATCAGCAGTAGTTGACATGAAATTAGATTCACTCTGTCCCTTTGCAGGATTCATTTTGAAAGGAAGCAAAAAAACCAAACTTTTCTCAGAGACCGCCGACTAGTTGCGGCTTGATCTGGCAGTTAGAAGATAGGACAAGCCGATACAAAGACCGGAAGGAAAACTGGCGGGTAGAACGGCAGGTTATAAAGTGTTGGAGGCGGGCTGAAAACCATAGCGGGCGATGCCGCGGCCTGTTCGACAGGCCGCCGAGCTCTAGAAGCTAGAGCGGTCTGACCAGGCTAGACCGCTGATTTCATCGACTAATCAAGATCTTAAGGTCTCGTGTTAAAGGTTGATGCACAAAAATGGACAGGGAGTTGGGCACCACCAGCTAACGGTTCGAGCACCAGGGAAAGGAAGGGAAAAGAGTAGACTGTCGAATAGTCGGTTACTAGCGGTCGTAGCTAAGGGACAGAAAAAGAGGCCGTTGGCAGTGGCAACAGCAAAGTTCGCCCGCCGCGGCTTAAATGCCACTCCTATAACGGGCTTTGCTTTATTTAAAGTGAGAAACGATTACAAGAAGGAGAAAAAGGTGAAGCTGGCCAGACTGCAAGCCGCAAAACACTAGACTTGAGACCGTAGCTCTTATTAGGCGAGCTCCTGGATACAAGTCAACGTGTCTTGGGGAGTGCACCCTCCCCCTATTTATAGGCTCGAGTGCCTGCCCAAGCGGGCAGGGCTAAAGTTACCGGCTGCCCAGGGTACAGGAGAACCGGGCAGAGGTGAGGTGAAGCAAATAAGCAGAAAAGAAGAAAGGAGAGAAGCCACGCGGCTTGGCGGATTCCTACTAGCGAGCTGACGGCCTGGGTCCTGGGCCATGGCGCTGAGCAGGGTTGGAGATGGCGGCGGCCTGACATGGAGAGCACCCGGCTTCACTGATGACCAATCGACTTGAACTGTGCGGCGGTTAGAAGGCATAGGCCCAATCTCTGATGACCGATTGGCTTGACATGCTTGGCGGCTAGAAGAACCAGGTCGCGCGGTCTGTAAAGCTGTTCGAACTGGTCGCGAATTCCGGGCTTAACACCAGTAGGGCACGATGCACATGGAGATGGGCCAGTCTAGCTCGTGAGCACCCGCTTCTGGTTCTGTGAGTGTTTAGTTTTATTTGCTTCTGTGAGTGACCTTATAGTGAGGATTCTGATGTACTGGGCATAAGCTCGTTTGCCTTTCTGCCCTTTTGACACTCCTTTAATTTTTGGGACATGTTGTGATTCATGCTATATATTTATATATGATATGTTTTGTGGACATGGAATTTACTGTATTCGTTATAAGCTTCCGCATCTTTGGTGATTCTATTGTGCTGGCAGGGTTGGCATTTCGTAGTGCCGACCTTTCCAAGCGAAGGTGTCCCTGCAAAACGGCGATTCTGGGCATAAGATCTGATAGCGTAGGAAAAAAGGTGTCTTACAAATTGGTATCAGAGCCAACCTTGATCCAAAGAAAAAAGAAGTCTGCAAAACCCACGGCCACCCCGCGCGAGCTTGGTTTGGGGACAAACTAGCAGCCGAATCAATGGTGTGCCCATAAGGGGAAATCACATGCAATAGTCCCATCTCTTTACTTCCTTTACTTTATCGCCTAACAATTGGAATTCTCCTTTGTAGCCTGCGACGAACCCTACTCCCAGGAAGGGGGCATTTCAGGCTCAGAATGTGCTTCCACCCTCGTCATCTCTGGCTTTGTTTCAGCAGACAGAGATAGGCCAGACTTTGACTGCGATTCTGGAGGCCTTCAAGGCTCAGCAGGCTCCGGCTCCTCAGTCAAATCCCGGGGAAACCTGGTTTGGCGTCTTTCGTGGGCTTTCTCCCCATCCTATGTCGGGACGGAGACTGCAGTTCGTACGGAGGAGTGGCTGGACATCATTTACGATATGCTGGCCAGTATTAGATGCCCGATGGAGGAGGCTGTGACTTTGCAGTGTCATATCTGGAGTCAAATCCGAAGAGGTGGTGGAAGTCACTGTTATGTGCCACCTTTGCTGGAGTGGATAGTGCGGACATTTCCTGGGAGGAGTTTAGGGTAGCCTAGCTGGAGCATTTTGTACCTTTGTCAGCGAGGGATGAGTTGGAGGACAGGTTCCTGCAGTTGAGGCAGGGAATCAGGACTGTTTTGGAGTACTATCAGGAGTTTACTCATTTGGCCAGCTTTGCAGATTCATACCATCTGGACGATGCGGGCTACGTGAAGAGGTTCTGCAAGGGCCTTCACGATGACACGAGGCAAGCCCTCTTCTTCGTCTCTGATGGAAGTTTGGCCAAGATCTTGGATATGGCCAAGAAGCTGGAAGCAGACCAGCATGTTGTTCGGGGCCAGAAGAGATTGGCCAATGATGCTGTGATCAGTGATATGAGAGACCAGCCGAGAGGTCGAGTTATTGGGGAAAGGTGGAAAGGATATCAGCCCCGTCAGGAGGGCAGACAGGAGAAGAGGACCCCGGTGGTGTTGGCTCATCAGCCACTACAGATGAGGGAGATGCCAAGGGCAGTGGGGGAGCCACCAACCTATTATTGGTGCAACCAGCCGGGGCACATTCGGAGAAACTGCCCTATTAGAGGAGCACCATTACCAGCACTCCACGAGGCCCCACCTACTCGGCAATTTGGCGGGCAGGGACGTGGCCACGGTCGTGGATTTTTGGGGAGAGAACGTAGGCAGGACATGGGGCAGGTTTATGCCTTGGATCTGGCACAGCCCCGAGACCCGGAGAGGGTAATTGCATGTACATCAAACTTTTTCTAAGTTCCTTTCTTTCTAAGATGAGAGTATGTAGATTTGAAACAGTTTAAATGTTAAGAAAGAATATTAAACTAGAAAACAAAGAATAGTCTAATAAACTCAGGAGTAGTGTTGCTGTGTGGCAAGCCTGCACTCTCTCTCATCAACATGGGGGCATCGCACAAATTTGTCCTATAGGACTTCGTCGAGAAGCTGTAGGGCGTTAGATTTTACGAGGGAGTTACCAGGAGGGTACGTATCCCCAATGGGATGGTGGTCTGATCTACTGCGAGTTGCATCCTGAGGGTGACCATCAATGGGTTGACCCTCGAAGCCCCGACAATGACCCTGAGCATACCGAACTTTGATTTCGTTCTGCGTATGGCATGGCTCGCCCAAAACCATGCTTAGATTAACTACCCGGCGAGGAGGATTGTTGTTAAGCCCGGAATCCGCGACCAATTCGCACAGCTTTCTAGGCCGGGTGGCCTGATTCTTCTAGCCGCCAAGCATGTAAAGTTGACCAGTCGTCAGAGACCAGGCAGTCTGTGCAGATCAAGTCGGCTGGTCGTCAGCGAAGGCGGTCGGTCTCCATGTTAGGCCGCCGCCAGCTCCGACCCTGCTCATCGCCACGGTCCAGGACCCAAGCCGTCAGCTCGCCAGGAGTAATCTGACAGGCCGCATGGCTTCCCTCCTTTCTCCTTTTGTGCTCATTTGCTTCCCCTCACCTCTGCCCGGTTCTCCTGTACCCCGGGCAGCCGATAACTTTAGCCCTGCCCATTTGGGCAGGCCCCCGAGCCTATAAATAGGGGGAGGGTGCACTCCTCAAGACATGCTGACTTGTATCCAGGAGCTCGCCAGTTAAGAGTTGCGATCTCAAGTCTAGTGTTTTGCGGCTTGTAGTCCGGCCAGCCTTATCGTTTTCTCCTTCTTGTAACCGCTTCTCTTTGAATAAAAGGAAAGCTCGTCGCAGGAGTGGCATTTAAGCCGCGGCAGGCGAACTCTAGTGTTGCCGCTGCTAGCGGCCTCTTTTTCTGTCCCTTAGCTACGACCGCTAGTAACTGACTATAAGACAGTCTCCTCTTTTCCCTTCCTTACACCAGTGCTCAAACCGTTAGCTGGTGGTACCCGACTCCCTTTCCATTTTTCTACATCAACAGTTAACACGTGACCTTCAGATCTCGATTAGTCGATGAAATTAGTGGTCTAGCCTGGTCAGACCTCTCTAGCTTCTAGAGCTAGGCGGCCTGTCGAGCAGGCCGCGACTTCGCCCGCTAATGGTTTTTAGCCCGCCTCTAGCACTGTAGAACATGTCGTTCCACCCGCCAGTTTTCCTTTCTGTCTTCCTACCAGCTTGTCCTATTGTCTAGCCGCCAGATCAAGCCGCAACTGGTCGGCGGTCTCTGAGAAATGTTTGGTTATTTGCTTC
Organism: Platanthera guangdongensis; assembly: GCA_039583875.1. NCBI lineage: Eukaryota > Viridiplantae > Streptophyta > Magnoliopsida > Asparagales > Orchidaceae > Platanthera > Platanthera guangdongensis. The sequence goes on from CM077151.1 coordinate 109,278,291, forward strand.
CTTTAAAAATGAATCCTGCAAAGGGACAGAGTGAATCTAATTTCATTTCAACTACTACTGATCTCTCGGAAGTGCAAGATTGTTCATATTTTAATGATGGGGCCCGTGTCAATGATAGCGAATTCTCTCAGAGTTGGGTCGAACAAGCGCCAAAATCTATCGCAAGAGAATCTCCTTACAAAGAAGAAGAAGAAGTCCCATCTCCATTCATTGACCGAATTCGTTGGGATACTTTCTCCGATGATTTCATAGTACCGCATCTCCCAGAGTATTACGGATGTGATGATCCATTTTCACATTTACAAGCCTTTGAATCGGCTATTTTACAAATAAAGGTGTCAAATGGAGTAAAATGCAAACTCCTTATTATATCTTTTGGTGATATTGCAAGGGAATGGTTCTATAGTCTGCCACCTCGATCGGTAACCAGTTTTAAAGATCTTCGAAGTCAATTAATTTCAAGGTTCACTACTTACAGGAAGTGGAGAAGAGATGTTGGAGCTCTCTTCCGAATCAAGCAAGGAATTGACGAGTCAAATCCGGATTTCGTTGACCGGCTCCAAAAGAAAGTTCTGGATGTTTGTAGCGTCCATCAAGATTATTCTTACATGCTTTCGTAAATGGACTTCAAGAAGGCCCTTTGAAATTCAAGCTCACCACAAAGGACCCCAAAACTTATGGAGAGCTTATTGAAATCGTTAATAGGTTCATAATGGGTGAAGACACAAATAAAGGTTATATCTTGTTTTGAATCAGATGACTAAACAACCTCAAGGGACTTCTGGTGATCGCAATTTATTTCTTCCCAAATCTTTCACAAGTTAAAGATTGCAAATCTCCTCCTCTTCCTCAGGATAGAGCTACATTATCTCCTAAGCAGAACGGATTATCTGAGTTTGTGAAAGTACATCCAGCGACATCTTTGCGTCTGAAAACTCTAAAGCATAAAAAAGGTTCAGATAAATATGTTAAATTCAAAATTCCTATGGAAGATCTTCTGATGATTCTTCAAGAAATGTCTGAGTTCAAAAGGCCTCGGCGTATGCAATCTAAAATTAAACATCGCTATAAGGAGCTTTTTTGTAAGTACCATAAAGATGTTGGTCATCATATAGAAGATTGCTTGGCTTTCCGAAAGTTAGCTGATCAACTTTCAAATGCTGGGAAGCTACAAGACTATGTCATTCAGTGATTTCCTAAGGCATTCTCCTCCGGTTTACTCAATGGTTCATGCAGGGATTTCTTTTTATCTATGATAAAGATGCTTAAGATCGGAATAATACAAAAAGTCCCCTCAATAATTGGTATTAATGGCTCATTGCCAAGCTTCGAGCATATATCCTTTTGCCACATTCTAAACAACAAACAAGCATTATCTTTCTTTTGAAGCTTATTTCTTAGCTTTACTTTTAATGCTAACATGCATACATATGGGGGAAAAATGCCCTTTGAATTCTTAAGCCCTCCACATCCCGCTTGACATCAGTCGAAGATGTGTAGTGGAAATTCCGCTTGACATCAGTCGCAGACATTACATACTTGTCCCGCTTGACATCAGTCGCAGGCATTGCGCACTTGTCCCGCTTGACATCGGTCACGTATATTAAGAATTTTAATCCCGTTTATGCGTTCTTTATGTGGAAAGTACTGCCACACGCACCTGCCCACATCGACACCTAAGCCCATAGCTCCATCTATTCTTGCAGGACAACACGAGCCTATCCGCTATCATGCGGTCTTTATTAAGCGGCCTGTGCCAATTTATATCATTCAATACACATACCGCCCGGATACTCTTTCCGGCTTAAATTACTTGGCTTCTATGTTCCTATCTGCCGGGTTATTATTTATATATTCGGGAACCCGACCGACTTCTTTCAGTCAATTAACAATTGGCCAGGTTTATCTTATTTGGTTTCAACATGCAACTTATTTGCCTGCTAAGCATGTTTAGTATCTTTGATTACTGGCTTGTATGATCATATCAGAAGTCGCAAATTATTTCTCTATTCTTCTCTTTCATCAAAAGCGCGGTCTATATCAGAGTTCGCCCTAGCCGCAAACTTATGATTCATTGTTTGGTCTTTTTGGCGGCTAAGGTAATAGCCCCGCGGCTTACGGGTCATAGTTTATTTACATATAAGCTGCGAGTGTTTCTCTCTTCCCTGCAGATAACTCGATTAATCCAATAAGGCTAATGGCGGTTTAAACTATTAGCCGCGCGGCTTATAGTCAATGTGTGTTCTTAAGTAAGCCGCAGGAATATCTCTCTCTCATGCAGGTAACTTCATTGAAGTCGCAGTATGGCCTCAAACCAGTTTATATGTTAGCTATCTATTAAATCGGAAGTTACACTAAGACCGCGCAGACTTATACAAGTAAGAAAAATCATAAAGTAAGCTACACATCAAGGGTAAAGTTTTTCCTTCATTTGTATTTCATAAAATGTTACAAAATGTTAACCGTGCGGTGTACAAAAAACATACCGCCAGTTTCTCAAAAATATCTCAAAATACAAGTAACAAATAAAAAGTTCCTAATAGGCCAGCTTGAGTTTTTTAACGGCAGGAGAACTTGAATCATCGCCAACCTCGATGTCGATGGAAGATTCAGAGTACCCGCTGCTGCTAGCTGACGAGCCACCGGAAGTCTCTGACTCTGTCTGCGCGGTCTCCGAAGCCTGACCGCCGGTCCCAGATGAAGCTCCTTTGCTCTGACTTCCCGGGCCACCTTCTTCTTTGTCATCTTCCTCCTATTCGCCTTCTTTCTCGCCGACCTTGCTCTTGCCTTTTATCGCCCTGTAGACAGCGGCCACCCTCTTTTTCATGGTGGGGTATATGTCGGCACAGGTGAAGTCGGTGAAGCCGGCCGCTAAGCCGCCAAGGTCTCGGAGGCGGTTAAGCGCTCCATCGATCCCATGGATGACTTGCGGGAAGACATTATCTTGGAAGGTCGGGTTGGCCGGGTCGTACATCGCCCGCAAAATAAGTGAAAGGTTCGACTGCGTGGTTTAATAATTATAACCGCACGAGTATCAGGTGATAACTTACCGTTTCCCTTTCCTTCAATCGTTTGTTTTCTTCTTCTTTTTACTCTAACCACCTCTCCAGGCCGCTTTTTTCTTTTATCAACTACTTGTAGGCAAGGCCCATGAAGTGGCTTGTCACGAAGCTCCTTGCCCTGATCTACGCGGCTAATCGCGACAGGTCGTCTGCGGGAACTCGGCGCAGTGCTTTCAGGTTGCGCTTGCCGTACAGCGTGGAGCCAACCATGTTTGTGTGGCGGGTTACATCTTCCCTCCCCCAGTAGGGGATGGCGGTAGAGACCTTCACGGACTCGCCGTCCGGATTCCACAGCACAACCGGGTTGCCATGGACGTCCTTCAGGTTGCTGCCCATTCCTTGCAGCATAAACTCGCCGGAGGAGGCCGACTCCTCCTTTTCCTCAACCCGCTGCGGCTTGGACCTCCGGGCGCGCTTCTCTCTTTTCATGAGGGTCAGGCCGCCATGCATCAACGGCTTGTTCAGAGGGACCTCCAGAGCAGCTGCAAAGACATACTAAAAAGTCAGTTCACTGGCCGCGCGGCTAAAAGCTTAGTTAAGCAGGTTTGTAACTTACTATCTTCCGCCTCGATTCCCTCTAAGGACGGCAGCAGCGGGATGTAATGGTTTACATCAAGCCGCTCGCCTTTGAAGAAGGTGTACATTTACTTCTCCATGTCGTCCAGGCCGTTGTTGCCAAAGGAGGCCTTGTCTCGGATTTGCGGGTTGACCGGCAGCAACCCCAGGTTTCCCTCAAAGATGAGAAACCACTCCGACCTGTTGGGGATCTTGTTCGCCAAGTTGACGATCTTCAGCCCCCTGCAGCCGAAGTACAAGTCCCCTTAGAAGATCATAGTCCCAGAGTCTGGGATAGACCGCACCGAGAAACATTCCTGGAACAGCCTCATGGAGAATCAAACTCTTTCCAACCTCAAGTATGAAATAAAGCTGTAGATGGCGGCTATTGAGTTTGGTGGCAGTTGTCTAGGCACAACGCCATAATGGTCGAAGATCACCACAGCCTCCATCATGACCGGGAAGCGGAAACCGCAGTCAAAATGGTCGATAGGGATGGAGATCTGGTTTGCGTGGGAGGTATTTATTCGCTCGTCTTGCAGCGGAAGCCGCGTGACTAGCGGTCTCTCCTGCATATACTTCTCTACAAAGTCATCTAGCTCGGCTTTTGTAAGCCATCACTCTTTGTGATCGACTGAGTGGAATGCGGAGGTCACATCAGTCCTGACCGCAGAGGCCTTGTCAGACCGCAACGACTTGGACTTAGCCCGCATCCTTTCTGTCTTGTGATGAAATCTCCGGAGTCGTCCCTATTAATATAAAACCTATGAAAGTACAGTGCTCAACGTCAAATCATGGCTAGCAATCAGGTCGCGCGATCTCAACCTGTAGGAAATACAGATTAATGCAACGACTAAGCCACAATTCAGTTCGTTCGTCCGCACGCCTACTTTACTGAACTTAGAATATTTTTGGGGCAAAGGATGTAAACATCATACTTGCAAGCAAACGATCTGTTCGCTAGACCGCGCGGTTAAGGTTCTATAATTTAGATATTTCAGAGCAATGCACATATATGGTGATCATAAATACAAACCGCATAGGCCACAAACAGTTCACAACGTAGTAAATATACATACAACAATTTTCAACGGTCAGATTGTCCAGCGTCCAGCATAAGAATATATTACAACATAATGTTCAATATGTTCGCGCGGCCTATATCTCTCACGTCGATCAGCCTTTCTTCTCGCTTTCCAGTCCCTCTCGCCCTATTTGCGTGACCTGGTCACCGATACTTATAATCCTAGTGTACACTTGGCTAACCAGATTGTAGAGTGAGTGCAGAGACCGGTGAACCCGCGCGGTGTCATGCACTACTATGGAGAATGGAACCGTTGGGTGAGCCCGAGCTTCTAGCCCGCTAGAAGCTGCGGCCTGCCCGACCGGCGCGACCTCCGGTGGATTTGAAGCCCCACCAGAAGCCGGGCGGCCTAGTTCCGGCAACTTCCTATAAGCCGCTGGTGCAATCCGCTGGTTTCCATCGGCCTCCGCTGATGAACCTTGGTCTTTTCCTTGCTCAAGGCAGCGAGTCTCTTCTCTCTCTCTGAAGCCGTGCGGCCAGCAGCACTTGCGCTTGCATATCCTGATTCTCTGCCCTTTCCTGCTCCAAGGCGACCTGCAACTCCACTATTTTACCCTCAGCGGCCTCCAGCGCGGACTGCAGTCTCATGGTCTCTTGTACCAGCGCGGACTTCAGCCCCGTGGTCTCTTGCTCCAGCGCGGACTGCAGCTTGGTGGTCTCTTGCTCCAGGGTGGTTTGTAACTCTTGGATCCTTTTCTCAGCGGCCTCCTGAGCAACCCGCTGTTCTTCATCCTTAACCCGCAGGGCTTCGGCGTGTGCGTTCAAAGCCGCCTGCAATGTGTCGACCTCCTTCTGGAAGTCGGCCATCTTTTTGTTGCGAACACTTGGCGGAGGCGGCGGCAGCATAGACAAGACTTTTGTCAAGTCTCCCGGTTTCATCGCGGTCTCCTGTTCACCTACAGAAGATAAAACGCAGTCAGGTTCAACCAGATAATTACAACATTCTTGCAAGGGAATTGGTAGGATGAGACCGCCGGTTTGGCAATTATCTCCTTCAGAGGCAGCGTTATGGTTGTTAACCCCAAAGTCCGCAACATGTCCAAGGTCTCATCCACCTTGGCGGCGGACTCGGTGCTCAGTCCGCACAGCTCGGCATGCCCCAGGTGACCGGCTCCCATGATAGCTCTTCAGGCGGACTCAAAGATAAGTCCGCCCACGCTGCCGCCCTCCAGCAGGATCGCGCCTAGCGGCAGCAGATGGAAGCTCCAGCCCGCGAGCCCAGTCCGCCCCTTTTGCGCGGACTGGCGTGTTATTTATTTTTTGCTTCTGTAGAAAGTAGCGAATAAGAAAGAACAAACGGAGAGACTTTTGAATAATTGAAATTTTATTATCCAAAAAAGGTATCATTTACAAAGGTATGACCTCCCTTATATAGAATGGAGGAGATATGAGAGAGAGTAAACAAACAATGTGAGACTAAACATTTACAGTACTGAGCGGCTAGAAATAAAGAAGACCGCACAGGCCACGCGGTTAGACAGATGGGTTAACCGCTCGGCAACTCCAGCAGGATAGAACAGGTCGTAATGGGAGACCGATAGACCGCCCGGTCTCCAGGCTTCAGAGTGAGACCGCCAGACAGCTCGGTCAACAAACCACTGGATAAGACCGCAAGGCCGCCCGATCTAATACTTCAACACTCCCCCTCAAGCTGGAGCATAGATATCAATCATGCCCAGCTTGTCACAAATGTGGAAGAAGGAAGTAGAAACCGGCTTGGTGAAGATATCTGCCAATTCCTTGTCAGAGGTGACAAATGGAGTACAAATCTGTTTCTTCAAAATCTCTTCCCGAATGAAGTGACAGTCAACCTCTATATGCTTTGTTCTCTCATGGAAGACCGGATTTCTGGATATGTATATAGCGGCCTTGTTGTCACAGAACATAGGGAGAGGACAGTCATATACCTCGCCCAGGTCAAGCATGAGAGCCCGCAACCACTTTAACTCACACGTGGTTGACGCCATACTCCGGTATTCTGCTTCTGCACTGGATTTGGAGACAACAGACTGTTTCTTACTCTTCCAACTCACGAGATTACCTCCAACAAAGGTACAAAAACCTGATGTGGATTTACGATCGCCTTTGTCATCCGCGTAACTTGAATCTGAGTAGGCCTCAACCCTCAGATGACCATTCTTCTGAAAGAGTAACCCTTTGCCTGGTGCTGCTTTGATATACTCTAAAATCTTCAGGGCGGACTGAAGATGGCACTCCCTGGGAGCTTGCATAAACTGACTGACCTTGCCTACAACATAGGCGATGTCGGGTCTAGTCACCATGAGATAGATGAGTTTGCCTACCAAACGTCTGTACCTTGTGACATCAGATAAAAGAGGCGAGTTATCCATACACGTTTTGTCTTCTCCAATAGCCATGGGAAACCGAGCCGGTTTGGCACCTGTCAATCCTGCTTCTTGTAGATGATCAAGGGCATACTTCCGTTGGGAGAGAACCAACGAGTCAAGTTTCCGAGAGATTTCTATCCCCAAAAAGTATTTCGGGGAGCCCATATCCTTCGTGACCAAGTGCTGACGGAGGTGCTTCTTCGTCAAGTACACCCCATCTCGGTCATCGCCAGTAAGAAGAATATCATCCACATACACGGCCAAAACCACCAGTCCCGAGGCCATTTTGCGAATGAATAAGGAGTGATCGGCCGAACTCCTTCGAAAGCTGATGGTAGCCACAATACCACTGAATTTGTCGAACTATGCCCGAGGGCTCTGCTTTAGGCCATAAATGGCCTTCTTCAAATGACATACACGTGTCTCCCCCTGAGCAACATACCCAGAAGGTTGCTCCATATAGACGTCCTCCTGAAGATCGCCATAGAGAAAGGCATTCTTCACATCAAGCTGGGAAATAGCCCAATCCTGGTTAACAGCCACAGAAAGGAGAACCCGGATGGTGCTGAGGCGAGCAACCGGAGAAAAGGTATCAAAGTAATTAATGTCGTAAGTCTGAGTGAAGCCCATGGCCACCAGCCGGGCTTTGTAGCGATCCATAGTGCCGTCGGGGCGAAATTTCACAACGAAGACCCAGCGACAGCCAACCACATCAGTGCTCACGGGAGGAGGAACCAGGGTCCAGGTACCCCGTTCAGTAAGAGTAGCCATCTCCTCATCCATGGCAGACTTCCAATGAGGGAGAGCAAGAGCCTCCTGGTAGGTGCGGGGAGTAGAAGTAGCAGAGATAGCCAAGGCAAAACACCTGCGAGAAGTAGAAAGCCGATCATAGGAAACAACTGCAGCAAGCGGGTGTTGAGTACACGCCCGCACCCCTTTGCGAAGAGCAATGGGAAGATCCAGGTCGACGGGAGCGTCAGCGACCGGAGCGTCCGTGGCGGAGAAGGCTGGCCCGGGACTAGAGAGAGACGGCGGTGGAGAGGAGGGTGGAGGGGTGGGTGGGTAGACGGACTGGGAAGGAGTCGGTGGAGGAGGAGACGGAGGTGGGAAAACGTCGAGAGGCGTGGAAGGAACAGAGATATCAGAAGGAAGAGAAGATGTAGGAGAGAAATAGGAAGCATTCTCGAAAAAGGTCACATCCGCGGAGACAAACTGCTTGCAGAGAAGGGGGTCAAAGCAGCAATAGCCTTTTTGAGTGGTAGAATACCCCAAAAAGACACACTTGGTGGAATGGGGGGAAAGCTTGTCGCGGGTAGCGGAGGGAGCGTGAACAAAGGCCGTACAACCAAAGACACGGAGAGGGAGAGGAAAAGGTTCCTTGTGGGGGTAGAGAATGGAGAAGGGAGTCTGGCCGTGGAGAACTATGGAGGGAAGGTGATTGATGAGATAGCAGGCGAGGAGCACAGCGTAGCCCCAGTAGGAGCGAGGGACGTGCATCTGCGTCATGAGAGTACGAGCAACATCAAGCAGGTGACGGTTTTTACGCTCCGCCACCCCATTCTGCTGGGAGGTATAAACACAAGTCGTTTGATGAAGCAGGCCATGTTGGTGAAAGAATGCGGAGAACTCATGATTCAAATATTCCTTGGCATTATCAGAACGTAAAACTTTAACAAAAATAGCAAATTGAGTCTGAATCATAAAATAAAATGATTGTCAAACAGAAAAAAGTTCAGATGGATCTTTTAACAGATACACCCAGGTACAGCGTGAAAAATCATCTATAAAAGTGACAAAATAGGAACTACCCCGACCAACAGTGAGGGTGGGAGCAGGACCCCATACATCAGAATGAATAAGATCAAACGGGCGAGAGGAGCCACGACATTGCTTCGGTGGGAAGGAGGAGCGATGATGTTTGCCAAGCTGACACGCATCACAGTTGAGCGGAGAAGTGGTAGGAGGTAAGTGGGGCAGAAGCTGGCGAAGAATCCGAGGAGGAGGATATCCAAGGAGAAGATGCCATTGAAGGAGATCTGTGGAGGAGGAGTAGGAGGACAGAGCGGAAACATCATCGAGGAAGTAGAGGTCGCCGCTCTCAGTCCCAGTAGCAATCGTCCGCTGGGTCCTCGGGTCCTGAAAAGAACAAGTAGTGGGAGTGAATAAGACGGAGCACTGAAGTTGCCGGCATAAAGTAGTAACTGATAACAAATTGCACGGGAACTTCGGGACATAGAGGGTGTCCTCCAAGCAAAGCGAGGGGGTGAGTTGAACCATGCCCGTCCCATGAACCGGGGACGGGGAACCATCCGCCACACGAACCGGGGGTAAGCGGTCATGTCTCTCAAGACGGGAGAAGCAATGAGGGTTGCCAGTCATATGATTTGTAGCACCAGAGTCAATCATCCATTTACCTTGGGCAACGACGTGGGCACTACCTGACGTCGTGGCCACAGAGGTAGACAGCCGAGAAGAGGCGGAGGCCGAAGAAGGAGCATCACCGGAAGGGCGAAGATGAGGATGTTTCTGCCAGCAGCGATCATCAGAGTGGCCGGTACGACCACAGTGAGAGCAGAGGAACCGGGATGAACCCCGTCCGTCGGAGGGGCCGCGACCACTAGGTCCCCCCCTCTGACCTTGGTTAGCAAAGGAGTCCTGGGAAGGAGGGGAGGCCAACAGAGGCCGCTGGAGCAGCGAAGTAACAGCGACAATGCGAGCCGCAGTGGCATCCAAAGTAGGAGATTCCGCCTCACCCAAGATCTGCTGGCAGATCATATCATAAGAATCGGGAAGTCGAAGAAGATAATAAACAACCAGGAGTTCCTGGAAGTGTTTGTGCTGTTCGGCCAAGTCCGCGGAGAAGGGGCGATTCTGGAGGATTTCAGCACCAAGAGCTTGAACCTGCTGATAAGCCGCAGCAGGAGACATGGAAGGGCGGGCGAAGAGGTCTGCATAGAGAGTATAAATGCGGGACGTCTGGCCCCCCTTTGAATAGAGAGCAGCAAGGTGAAGCTAGGCGGCCTTGACCGTCTCATCATGGCGAATGACGGGAAGGCACTCATCAGAAAGGCTGTTGGCCAGCCAGGTGCGGACAAGAGCATCACTCGCATCCCAGTCATCAAACTCAGGAGAGGTACGAGGAGGAGGGTCATCGGTGAGGTGATGACGTTTGCGTTGAGAGCGAATGAGAAAAGTGAAAGAAACGCTCCAATCGGGATAGTTGGAGCCAACAAGCTTAGAAAGGGTGCCAAGGTTGCCCGAAGGAGGAGGTGGAGAAGGAGCTGCAGGAGTAGTGGTGAGACCGGAAGTAGTCGCCATAGAACACAGCAAGAAACCGCAGCGGATAAAAAAAAGGAGAAGCCGCGCGAACACAAACGACTAGAAAGCAGTCAAAGGTACAGCGGGGAAGAGGTCGCGCAGACTGAAAAAGGCCGAGCGAACAGAAGAGAAGAGGAGGCAAGAAGAAGCGACTACAACAAGTAGCAGGCAGGGCGAACAGAAATAGGCCGCAACGACTAGGAAGTCGGAGAGGCAAGAAGGAACCAGGAGCGCGGCGACAACGAAACAGGTCGCGGTGACGAATAGCAGCAGGAGAAGAGAACCAAGAAGAAGCAAGCCGCGCGAATAGGGCAGTGGACAGAAACAAGTCGCGCGAACAGGGCAGCGGACAGAAGAGAAGGCAAGCCGCGAGACAGGTCGCGGAAAGCGGAAAACAAGCCGCGAGAATCAGAGAGCGCACACAATCAGGAGGAAACGACCGTGTGCTCTGATACCATCTGGCGGTCTCACTCTGAAGCCTAGAGACCGGGCAGTCTATCGGTCTCCCATTACGGCATGTTCTATCCTGCTGGAGTTGCCGAGCGGTTAACCCATCTGTCTAACCGCGCGGCCTGTGCGGTCTCCTTTATTTCTAGCCGCTCAGTACTGTAAATGTTTAGTCCCACATTGTTTGTTTACTCTCTCTCATATCTCCTCCATTCTATATAAGGGAGGTCATACCTTTGTAAATGATACCTTTTTTGGATAATAAAATTTCAATTATTCAAAAGTGTCTCCGTTTGTTCTTTCTTATTCGCTACTTTCTACATGGTATCAGAGCTAGGTTAAATCCAGTTTCTGTCCGGTTCCGTCCGGTCCGCCCATGAGCTCTGTATCCCGGTTCCGTCCGGTCAATCCATGCTATGGGCGAGGGGGGATGTTAATAATAGTCCCACACCGCCAATCCGCTCTGCTCTGATCTGTTTATATGGCAAGGCAACCCTCACATGTTGAGCCGGTTTTTCAGGTTGAGTTAGGTCAAACCTAACAACTTCTCGTCACCGTTGCCCGGTTCTCCTGTACCCCGGGCAGCCGGGTATTTTAGCCCTGCCCGTTTGAGCAAGCCCCCATTCTATAAATAGGGGGAGGTGGTGCCCCCAAAGTAGGCTGACTCGAGTCCAGAAGCCCATTTAGTGAAAGCTGCGGACTCAGATCTCGGACTTTGCAGTATTGAATCAATATTGCTCACCATTTTTCCTTGGTCCATTAGTAAACAGTTGCTTGCAGTTCCCTTCTCTTTTTTTCCCTTTTTACTGGAATTTGAGGGCGCATTTTCTGCATCAGCATCAACACGGGACCTTCAGATACAAGCTATCATTGAAACTCACGGACCGAGATGTCAGATCGCCAATAATCTCATTATCGTGCCCGTTTAGGTCGCTCGAGCACATCCGATGACTCGCGGGATGCGCTCTATCGATGCCTGAGAGATGCCGAGCAGTCCCGGAGAGAGACCGACCAGCACCTCTACGCAATCAGTCAGGCCCTGGTAGCACTTACCCAGCGACTCGATCAGCCTAGAGTAGCCTTCGCAGATGAGACGGTCCGCCAAACCCCAGTCCGCCAAGCGCTTGCTGCGACGCCACCGCCAGCCAGCACGCTCATCCAGCCAGCAGTTCCACCAAGGCCGCAGACCGACGTGCTCTCTCCACTTATGGATTTTTTCCACGCAGTAGCCAGAGGGACTCCAGCCCATAGGCTTAACTTTATTGAGGATGACCAGGTTGAAAGGCCTCCTGTGATTTCTGCTGTAGCTCAAGCCGGGGAGTCCCCTTTGTTGGAACATCCTATTACTAATTTGGGTCAGGATCACTATGTCTCTAGGAATCTGTGTTTGACCTTCTGTATAGCTTAATAGGTCAATTAGAATTGAGTCTAAGGGTTAGAAGTCTAGGATTGGAAGCTGCCCTGAAGACCAAGTTTTTCTGTAGACCAAGTCTAATCGTCGAGCTCAGCATGACGTTTCGTCGAACTCCGGTCGACGATCGTCTAGCTCAACTTCGACAGATCGTCGAGCTCCATTCGACGATCGCTGAGCTCAACCTCATAATATCGTCGAGCTCCACTCGACGATCGCTGAGCTCAACTTCGCAATATCGTCGAACTCCATTCGACGATCGGTGAGCTCAGGTCGACGATTTTAACTCTGCATTGGATCCTTATCTCTGAGCTCAGTTCGACGATCTTTGAGCTCAGATCGACGATTATCTTGCTACTTGGATTTTCCAGTTCGCTGAGCTCAGCTCGACGATAGCAGAGCTCAGTTCGACGATTTCAGTTATCCTTCAGAATTCAAATTCAAAACAGATAGAAGTTATTCTGCATTTAATTCAGAAGATCTGCCAGCTGTTTTCATTTACTTCTGGAGCAAGTTTCAAGGGATTTTTCAAGGAACAATTCAGTGGACTTTCCTTCAGAAGAAATTATGCAATTAAGGCTGTAATCAATGCAGACCAACAGCTATCTTTGACAGAGGGATATTCTATTCTGGCACAGAGAATAAAAGACAGAATGTTTTTGAATGAAATAGAGATGAAATACAGAGATTGACAAGGAGAGGATACACAACTCAGAATATAGAGACTTTTTCAAAATCTTCTGTCAAGGAGAATTCTGAAGAACACTCATCAAAGAGATCAAGCAATCTTCAAATCTCTTCAGCTCTCAAAGTGTTCAAGGCCAACATCATTTCAAGACTCCAGACTCTCAACATTTCAGCTTGCTGAAATCATCTTTTGCTGGAGATCTATCTTTGAAGGCCTATCACGCTCAGCAAAGCTCATCTTCCTGAAGATCAAGGACTCAGGGGGAGCTTTGACATCAATCCACTTAGTCTTCTCAGTTGCTTTGAGAAAGAGAAGACTGCCATAACTCTCTCACCCCCATTCTGTAAAGGGTTTTTCAAACTCCCTTCAAAAGTTTGAATCTGGTTTTTGAGCACCTTGTCAAAAGCTCATTGGTGGCAAGACACCTGATCAAAAAATCTGATTTGGTTTTTGAGCACCTTATCAAAAGCTCATTGGTGCCCAGGACACCTGATCAACTCATCCTGCAGTGGATTCCTACCTAGGGTGGTAGAAGAGTGGATGTACCCAAGTTTGGGGAACCACTATAATTCCTTGTGTCATCTGGTTCTGCATGTTTTCTTTTTGTTTCTGGCCTAGATTTTCTTGTGCTTAGTCTCTGCATAGCTTAGTTTTGTGATTAGTTTTATTTCTGCTTCCCTGCTCACACTCATTACAACAATTGTTGTAAAGCTTTGCAAAAGTTTTTCTTTGTGTTATAAAAGCACCATATACTCTATTCACCCCCCTCTAGAGTATATCAGATCTAGTTTCCCTTTCAATTGGTATCAGAGGGAGGTTGGTTAAACATACCATACCTGATTGGTTGTACAGGCTAACACCTGAACCTCAAGATCCCAAACTAGATCTTTTTGTTATTATTAGATTTTGTTTGCACAAATCATGGCCCAAAACAAAGATTATGCAAGCACCAGACCTCCAGTGTGCAATCTGTCAAAGTTTGCACTCTGGAAAGCAAGGATTAGACTCTACATGAATTCTATTGACGAAGATATATTTAATTCTGTTTTGACAGTGTGTCCAAGACCCCCAGAAAGCACAAGTACAAATGCTGTTCCACCTCCATTAGGAACAGATGCTGACATCAAAAAGTGGAAAGCAGCTGATGCCAAGGCTATGAACATTCTAGCCCAGACAATGTCAGATGACATTTTTCAAAAGGTAGCTGAATGCAATTCAGCCAAGGAAATTTGGGACAGGCTCTCAGAAATTATCTCTGGCTCAGCTGATGAGAGAAAGGACAGAAGATCCCATCTCATCTCCCAATATGAGAACTTCAAGAAGGGAGAGACTGAGTCAGTGGGAGACATGTACAACAGACTGAGTCTAATTGTCAGTGAACTGAGGACATTAGACAAAGAGATCTCACTGACAGAACTTAATGACAAGATCCTAATGTGCTTTCCCAGCACTTGGGATTCAAGAATCTGGCCAATTAAAGATGCCAGAAGTCTGAATGAGATCACCACTGAAGCCTTGTTGGGTAAGCTCAAATCTTATGAGCTACTCATCAAGAACAGAGAGGAAGAACAGAAGGCTGCTTCACCAGCCACAAGAAAGGAGAAGACTATAGCATTCAAGGCAACTGAAGATCTGCCTGAAGAAAAAGGAACAGGCAATGATGAACTTCTCAGCTTGCTGGCCAAAAGATTCTATAAGATGGCCAGAAAGGACTTCAGAAGAAGATCATACAAGGAGCAGGACAAGCCAAGGTATGACAAGTCCATTGGCAATAACAAAGACATTATTTGCTTTGGTTGCAGGAAACCAGGGCATATAGTTCCTGACTGTCCAGAAAACAAGAACAAGGACAGAAGGGACAGAAAAGAAAGAAGAAAGGAGAAAGACTCCAAAAGGAGTGGCAATAGCAAACCCTCTTCCAGCAAAAATAAGCATACAAGGAAAGGATTTGTTGCTGAATCCTGGAGTGAGACTGAAGAGGAGTCAGAAGCCTCTTCCAGCTCCAGTGATGATGAGGATGATGCAGAGGAAAAGGAGTTCTGCATGATGGCAATCAATGCCTCACAACACAACTCAGAGGAAGAGGAGTCAGAGTCAGACTCAGAGACTCAACCTGAAGAAGATCAGGTAATCAGCTCTTTTGATTTTACTTCAGAAGATTTTAAATCTGAATTTAAAGCACTATGTTTAGACCTGCTAAAGTCTGAGAAAGAGATCATCTCTCTCAGAAATCAATTATCTGAACAAAGTGTTTTAAAATCAGAAAACCTCAAACTCTCTCAGGAGTTGGAGAACTATAGGGAACAGATAGCTACACTGAAAAGTGAGCTCTCTGAGGGCAAGAAGCTTGAAGAATCTCTCAATGGGAGAAGCCTCAAGCTGATGGACATCACAAGCACAGTGAACTCAAGATTCAACAGTACACTGGGCTTGGGTGCCTCATCCAGCCAACCTATTGTTCTAACAACTTCTATCAAGTTCATTTCTGACAAGGGAAAGGGAGTTGTAGAGGTTGCCAGGAAAAATTCTGATCTGCCTCAGAAAACTAAAGTCCAGCACAAATCGTCGAACGGAGATCGACGATCGCCGAACGCAGCTCGACGATCTCAGGACAAATCGTCGAACGCTGATCGACGATCTCAGCCAAGATCGTCGAACGCTGGTCGACGATCCCATATACCTGACCTCAGCCATAGTCGACCGTCGAACGGAGCTCGACGATCTGACCCACGATCGTCGAACGCAGCTCCAAGATCGTCGAACAGAGGTCAGAGCTCTGGAAATTTTTTCAAAGGCAAGTCAAAATTGAATCCTGAGGGTTTTTCATCCCAAACCTTTAACCCTTATACTGAATGGATTATACCTCCAAGGAGATATCATCCTGAAGGATATAAGAGTCAGCCAGGGATGTCCTTCATTTCTGAATTTAGAGGTTATCAACCTAGGCCCAAGGTAAACTGGGTCAAAAACAAGTAAATTGCTTTATGTGCAGGTGAAGACCTATCCAACATCTAACCAGCAATGGTATTTGGATAGTGGGTGCTCTAAGCACATGACAGGGAATAAGGACAACCTCAATTCCTTTAGAGCCAAGCTTGGACCCAAAGTTATCTTTGGTGATTCCAACTTTGGACAAACTAAAGGATATGGTGCAGTCCAGATTGGTTCAGTAACCTTCAAGAAGGTAGCATATGTGGAAGGACTGAAGCACAACCTAATCAGCATCAGTCAGCTATGTGATGAAGGGTACCAGGTGACCTTCAGCAAAACCTTATGCAAAATCAAGTCAGAGGACAACACAACTGTGTTGACAGGTAAAAGGAAAGGTAACATCTACCTAGTAGATTTTCTTTCAACTACTATAGATATCTGCTTGTTTAACTCAGTCTGTAGACCAAATGTTGTTATGGCATAAGAGACTAGGACACCTAAACCTTAGAACTATTGCTAGGCTCTCCAAGGACAACCTTGTTAGAGGACTACCTTCTGGCCCCTACAAGAAGGAAGGACTCTGCAAGGCTTGTCAATTAGGCAAGCAAACTAAAAACAGTTTTAAGTCACTTAATAAGAGTGATTCACCTAGGATATTGTATCTGTTACACATGCATCTATTTGGACCCATCACAGTACAAAGCCTAGGAGGGAAATCCTACACTTTAGTAATTGTAGATGACTTCTCTAGATTCACTTGGGTGTTCTTTCTAAGGAAGAAGTCTGATAACTTTAAGTGTCTGACAGAGTTTCTCAAATGTATACAGATTGAGTTCAATACTCACATTGCCCTGATCAGAAGTGATCATGGGACAGAGTTTGATTCTCTTCTTATGCAAGAGTTCTGTCAGAGTGAAGGGATCAGGCACACTTTCTCAGCTCCTAGAACTCCTCAACAAAATGGGGGTAGCTGAAAGGAAAAATAGAACCCTTATTGAATCTGCCACTACATTGTTGTCAGATGCTCATCTACCTCTATCCTTTTGGGCAGAGGCAGTGAACACCTCCAACTATGTGCTGAACAGGAGTCTGATACATAAACTGAAGGGAAAGACTCCCTATGAATTACTCAAAGGGAAGAAACCTAAAGTTGACTATTTCAGAATTTTTGGTTGCATTTGCTATATTCACAATAATGATTAGAAATATTTAGCAAAATTTCAAGCCAAAGCTGATGAATGAGTGTTTCTGGGATACTCCATGATCAGCAAGGCCTATAGGGTCTATAATAAATCATCATTGAAAATTGAGGAATCTGTTCATGTTTCTTTTGATGAAACTAACATGTCTTTCAAGGAGAAGATTTCTTCTACCATAGAACCTTTGCAGGAACACTCTCTAGTTGAAGATATGAACAAGTTACAGGTTGCTCAAGAGGATGAAAGCAGTGAAGATGAAGGGAATGCTCAACACATTGAAGCTCAGCTTGAAGAGCCAGTTATTGTACCACAAGAGGAAACAACAACACAAGTTGGTGAACAATCAACACCCCCTGTTGATTTAGTAACATCAAGAGACCATCCAATTTCCCAGATAATTGGAGAAATCTCAGCTGGTGTGCAAACCAGAAATTAGGTCAACCAAAACCTGTTGCACACCTGCTTCGTTTCTCAAATTGAACCTCAGTCCATTCAAGATGCAGAGCAAGATCCACACTGGATCATTGCCATGCAAGAGGAGTTGCATCAATTTGAGAGGAACAAAGTATGGGAACTAGTGCCAAAGCCTAAGGATCATTCCATTGTTGGAACAAAATGGGTATTCAGGAACAAACTGGATGATCAAGGAGTAATAATAAGGAACAAGGCAAGGCTAGTTGCCCAAGGATATTCTCAAGAAGAAGGAATTGACTACGACCAGACCTTTGCACCTGTTGCAAGATTAGAAGCCATCAGGATATTTTTAGCTTATGCAGCTCACAAAGGCTTCAAGGTTTATCAGATGGATGTCAAGAGTGCCTTCTTAAATGGAGACATCAAAGAGGAAGTCTATGTCAGACAACCTCCAGGTTTTATCTCTCCAACTTATCCTGATTATGTTTTTAGATTAAATAAAGTATTATATGGTCTCAAGCAAGCTCCTAGAGCATGGTATGAGACCCTAGCATGCTTTCTCTTGGAAAATGGTTTTATCATGGGTAGAGTAGACCAAACTCTTTTTATTAGAACCCATAAGTCCCATACCCTACTAGTACAATTTATGTAGACGATATCATTTTTGGTTCTACTGACTCAAAATTGTGCAGAAGGTTTTCTAACATAATGCATTCTAAATTTGAGATGAGTAGCATGGGTGAGCTATCCTTCTTCCTAGGATTGCAAGTCAAACAACATGCTGAAGGCATCTTTATTTCTCAAACCAAATATGCTAATGAGCTGGTTAAGAAATTTGGCATGTCTGAGGCATCTTGTATGAAAACACCCATGCCTACCAATGCTGTATTGGATGCTGATGAACATGGGAAACCTGTTGATCAGACAACATATAGAGCAATGATTGGCTCTTTACTGTATCTTACAGCTAGTAGACCAGATATAATGTTTGCTACATGTATATGTGCTAGGTTCCAAGTTAGCCCTAGAGAGTCACACCTAACATTAGTAAAAAGGATTCTCAGGTATGTTAAAAGTTGTCCAAATCTACGTCTCTGGTATCCAAAAGATTCAGCATTTGAGTTAACTGGATTCTCTGATGCTGATTATACTGGATGCAGAATTGACAGGAAAAGCACCAGTGGAACTTGTCAGTTCCTTGGTGATAGACTTGTCTCTTGGTTTTGTAAGAAACAAACATCTGTGTCAACTTCAACTGCTGAAGCTGAATATATGGCTGCAGGCAGTTGTTGTTCATAAATATTGTGGATTCAAAATCAACTCCTAGACTATGGTTACAACTTAGAGAAGTCTAAAATCTTTTGTGACAATACAAGTGCTATTTCCATAGCTCAAAATCCAGTCCTCCATAGTAGGACAAAACACATAGAGATTAGGCATCATTTCTTAAGGGACAATGTTGAAAAGAACAAAATTGAACTGCAATATATCTCAACTGATTTACAAAGGGGAGATATTTTCACCAAACCTTTGGATGAAAAGAAACACACTTTCTTCCTAAATCAGTTAGGAATGTTAGATGGAGGAAGTCTTAATTAATACCCAAGATTTTGAAAGCTAAAAATTGACCAAGACTAGGCAAAATTCTGATTTTTCTTAGTGTCTAGAATTTTCTGATCTCTGAACTGCGCTCGACGATTTCCCCAAAGATCGTCGAACGGAGTTCGACGATTTCCAGAATCGTCGAACTGAGTTCAGCGCCCCTCAGATAGTATGAACTATCTCTTCCGGTCAACGATCGTCGAACGGCGCTCGACGATTTTGTTCACTGAACGATCGTCGAACGGAGCTCGACGCCTTTCCAGATCGTCGAACGGCGATCGACGATGTTGGAGTCTCTTCAGATTCCTTTCGAAGCCTCGATCGTCGAACTGAGTTCAACGATCTTTCCAATTCTGCGTCGAACCCTAATATAAAACTCATTTTTCGCCGTCGTTCTCTCTTGCGCTTTCAATTTCTCTGCAAAAATTTTCTTCCCTCCAAACAGTTCTACGCTTGTTCGGTTTGTTTGTTAAGTTTTTGCAGGTACCATGGCCGTCTCAGTTGCTGTCCTCGCCGCAATAAAGTTTGATGCAGGATTTGACATTGATCTGGACTCCTTCAACACCACTGATCAAATCTTCCAGGACATCCTGAGTTTATTCAAGGATCAGCATTTGTCTGCCCTCATGACCACAAGAATCAAACTTGCCTCAGATGAAATAAAAGAATGGGTCTATACTGCTCACAATCTAGACAACAACACCATAGTTGGATCTATTGCTGGAACCCAGGTACCTCTGACCCCAACAGTTTTAACAGAGGTTTTTGGCTTGAGAAATGGTGAAGACACTGCTGAACTATCTGGAGAGGAATTTTCTGATATACTTGCCAGGATGGGTCATCCAGAGGGAAACCCTAGCAAGTTGTTTAAGAGGAACTTGTCAGTTGAATACAGGTTTCTAGCCGATGTTGTAGGCAAGGTGCTGTTGGCAAAGCATTTTGCACATGATACCATCTCCAGACATCAGCTCTGCCTCATGGGAGCTCTGGTAGATAGGAAAAGCTTAAACTGGGGAGAGGTCTTCTTTGACTTGATAAAGAAGAAGATTAATAAAACCTTTGTAAATTTTGGAAGAATTCTTGGAGTTTTCCTTCAGGCAAGGTGCCCTGCTCTGCTGGTCTCCTCTGGAGTGCACATCAATGCCTCCAAGAGACTCACCTGTGCCCTATTTGGGAAGTGGGACAGGCAAATTAGCAAGCCCAACACGCCCTCTTCAACTGCTCCTTCAGGCACCAGGACTCAAAGAGTCACTCCCCCTCAGGTTTCTGCTGCTGCAGAAGACCTGGCTGTTGCTGGTGCTGCTTCCTCTCCTCCTCCAAGTTCAACCCTACCTCCAGCTCCATCCACCACTCCAATTCCATCCACCATTACCATCTCCAGCCCATCTCCAACATCTATTCCATCTCCAGCAACAATTTCATCACCTCCAGTAGACCAATTCCACCCATTATTCTCATATCCACCACCAAATGTCACCTCATCTCCATCCATACCATCATTCACCCTTCTGGATGAATCCTACATGGATGATTCCCTCTCTTCTCCTCAAGAATTACCCTCCTCCTCAACATCTTTCCAAGATCTCCTCCACCACATCATTGACCAACCCACATTCACTCCATCCATATCCATCCCCTTGTCCTCCATCTCCACAATCCCCACACCTCAGCCATCCATCCCTCCACCCTCCAGCCCTCCACTTCCAGCTTCCTCAGCCATCCCAATACCATCTACCTCTGCTCCTCTTCTTGAGCAAGTAGATCTCTCAGCCCTTGCTGACAAGTTGTATGAGCTCATTGCCCCAAGGCTCTCCCTCCTCTTGGAGACCTCTTTGGCTCCTCTACACTTGTCAGTGGCAGCCCTCTCTGCCAGGCTTTCCTCTCTCCTTCCTCAAGCAGCACCTCCAGCAGTGTGCCTTGATACAGAGGTATCTGCATCCAGGCAGGGGGAGATGCCCTATGAAGCCAGCCTTCATGCTGCTGTTGCTGCTGCTTCTGCTCCTGCTCTTGTTACTGCTGCTGCTGCTGCTGCTGTGTTTGTATCTGCTGCTCCTGTTGCTGCTGCTCCAGTTCAGGCTCCTACTCCAGTCTTAGCAACAGACCTAAGGTCTTTGCTCTCTGCATTTGATACTGCATATTACAGCTACCTCCCAGAGCCAAATACTGTCCAGCCCCCAGAAGATCTGTCTAAGGCTCTGGTGCCTCTCTCTGGCTGTGACCCCAACATTCTTTCCTCTTTTGTACTCTCAGTGATGACTGCTGCTGCTGATGATGAAGAAAAGGCTGTATCTGCTTCTGAAACTGTCTTTGCTGCTGCTGAAGAAAATGTTCCAACTGCTGTTGAAATTCAAATTGTTTCTGATGAGCCCACATCCCAGGATTTTCTGATGACAGAGGCTGCTGTTTTTGAGCCTGCTGAAGATTTTGTTGTTGTTTCTGAAGCTGTTGCTGCCATCATTCCTGAAGTAACCAGTGTTGTTTCTGCTGTTGCTCCTGTATCTATTGTTACAACTGCTGCTGTATCTGTTTATGTTGCTCCCTCTGCTTCTGCCCCATCTGCTGCTGTTCAACTGAAAGAAGATTTGATGAAGAGGATTGATGCTTTATATGATGCTCAGAACTCTGAATCTGATGACTACAACACTGCCTCTGATGATTCTTCTGCCACCATTGCAAGGAAAAGGAAGGCAAGAAGTAAGGCAATGAAAAGGGTTCCACCTGCCAAAGTAAAAGATGATAATGATATTCCATACTATATTCTGCACAACTGCACAATTACTGAACATTGGATGCAGTTCTCTAAAAATCAGCTAAAAGCAATGAAGAAGAAAAGGAAGTATGAGAAGGGCTCCTCCCAGTTCAAGCACCCTCATCCTCCTCCACCACCTCCACCTGATGCAGGTGCAGGTGGCAGCTCTGCAAGCCAAGCTCCATCTAGAAGCCAAGCTCCATCTAGAAGCTAGGCTCCCTACCAACCCCATGCTAGAACCTATCAAAGGGAAAGCCAGTCTAGGGGCTCTTACTCTAGGAGAGGAGGATATAGGGGAAATCAAAGAGAGACTCAAGTTTATTCTAAAGGGCATTCCAGGCAGCATCCTTACTCCAGGGGAGGACATGCTTCATCTGATACTTCTTCTGGTCCATTCCCCTATAAGCTCAGAGAAACTGTGACTGCCAGGACTCCTCAAGATAATTCTTCCAACAGGTATGAGCCACCTGTACCATTTGAGGACCCTGAGAAGAATCCTGTTGCTTGGACTGCTAGGATGAAGGAGTTGGCTGCATTAGACCAGATAAAGAAAGCCAAAGAACAAGGCCTAGACACTTCCAATATTTCTACTATGTCAGAACAAAGACAGAAGGAATTAGAGAGATATGCTTCCAGCAAATTTTTTGATGCAGAAAGATACTTGGAGTTGCATCCTGCTGCTGTGGTTCCCAGGGCTACTAAGCAAATTTATTTGGGTGCAGCTGATGACACCAGATCCAAACAAGAAGCTTTAAATCCTAACAGAGAAATCAAAATGGTAAAAGGCAAAGAGAAAAAGTAACTCTGTAAGGTGACAATCCTTGGTTTTTCTGACTGCTGTCTGGATATCATGTTATATATATTTCTCTGTGATGTTTCTGCATTGTGTCTAGCTGCTATTGTTTTCATGTTTTTCTGATTGTATGATGTTATTTGATTTTTCCAAAGTCTGTAAATAGTAATCCTAACCCAAATAGGGGGAGATTGTTGGAACACCCTATTACTAATTTGGGTCAGGATCACTATGTCTCTAGGAATCTGTGTTTGACCTTCTGTATAGCTTAATAGGTCAATTAGAATTGAGTCTAAGGGTTAGAAGTCTAGGATTGGAAGCTGCCCTGAAGACCAAGTTTTTCTGTAGACCAAGTCTAATCGTCGAGCTCAGCACGACGTTTCGTCGAACTCCGGTCGACGATCGTCTAGCTCAACTTCGACAGATCGTCGAGCTCCATTCGACGATCGCTGAGCTCAACCTCATAATATCATCGAGCTCCACTCGACGATCGCTGAGCTCAACTTCGCAATATCGTCGAACTCCATTCGACGATCGGTGAGCTCAGGTCGACGATTTTAACTCTGCATTGGATCCTTATCTCTGAGCTCAGTTCGACGATCTTTGAGCTCAGATCGACGATTATCTTGTTACTTGGATTTTCCAGTTCGCTGAGCTCAGCTCGACGATAGCAGAGCTCAGTTCGACGATTTCAGTTATCCTTCAGAATTCAAATTCAAAACAGATAGAAGTTATTCTGCATTTAATTCAGAAGATCTGCCAGCTGTTTTCATTTACTTCTGGAGCAAGTTTCAAGGGATTTTTCAAGGAACAATTCAGTGGACTTTCCTTCAGAAGAAATTATGCAATTAAGGCTGTAATCAATGCAGACCAACGGCTATCTTTGACAGAGGGATATTCTATTCTGGCACAGAGAATAAAAGACAGAATGTTTTTGAATGAAATAGAGATGAAATACAGAGATTGACAAGGAGAGGATACACAACTCAGAATATAGAGACTTTTTCAAAATCTTCTGTCAAGGAGAATTCTGAAGAACACTCATCAAAGAGATCAAGCAATCTTCAAATCTCTTCAGCTCTCAAAGTGTTCAAGGCCAACATCATTTCAAGACTCCAGACTCTCAACATTTCAGCTTGCTGAAATCATCTTTTGCTGGAGATCTATCTTTGAAGGCCTATCTGTAAGATCCCCCTCCCCCTTACCAAGGAAGGCTACCGGATCTTATGCCCAGAACCGCTGTCTTACGGTGACACTAACTCACGGGTTAGTCAACACCGCAATACGCCGATTCTGCCGTCTAGTACGATCATTAACCTGTAGGCTAACATGAGAAGAAAGAAGTAAACTGTATATAAAGACCATCAGTGCACAAGTCACAGTACAATCATGTAAAAGAAATGAATAGTACAATAGTCCACAATAGAGTACAAATGAAAGAGTAAAAAGGGCTTATGCCCAGTACATCAAATCTCTCTCTCACAAAACCATAAATGCGGAAGCTATACTAGAACATCAAGACTCGTCCCACCTGAGGACGTACAGTAGTGGTAGTAGCCAGCTGAAGCGGTATCTGCTCCTCATGTCCTGCCTCCTCGACGTGCTGGTGCTCCATCTCCACGGGCTCCTAAAAATAGTTGGTCACCGACCATTAGTCAAAAAGACTAAGTCATTTCCTCCGCACCTCGCCCCGCAGCTCCTAGGTACCGAGCGGGAGGACGAAGCGGAGGACAACAAGGGGTAGCAAAATGGAAGCAGGTGACAATATCTATCTAGAGTGGTACTAAGTAATGAAATTCTACTCTAGCAATGCTAAGTACAGTACAAGTAGTAAGTAAGAGCGGTGCAGTAAAGGAAAGTATAGAAACAGCAGTATGAACAAGTAAATAAGCTAAGCTACCACTAAGCTATCATCACAAACGTACCCTAACTTATATAAATGCCCATACAAATATATAAGTTAGGATTTCCAGGAAATTTAACTTATCATATAAAAGAGCTCATACTAATTTATATGATAAGGATCTATGAAGCGTATGACCTAATATGAATGAATGATATGATGCAATTTTATGCGCAGGCAAGTGCAACTCACACACAACGACTCTGTGATCACAGACCTTTAGTTCCCACTTTTTGAGAGCTAGCATCACTCTCGGGTACCACCGCTGTGGCTACGGCAGCAGCGGAGCGGGCGTCTCCGCTTCTAGACCGGTATGCACACTACCAAGCCTTAGACCCCTCTCATACGCCTCTGTACACGTCCAAGGTGCACTCTAGAGTCTCGCGTACGTACTTTGCTGACAAACCCGTCAGTCTTGTTGGGTCGGATGTGTGTTATCGGGGGTCGTCCTCCAGACCGCAGTGTAAAACAACCCACTGGCCCCTCTAACTCCCACAACCGCCTGGTGCACCGTACTGCCATCGGTGTGACGAACGGCCAGTACTGCATGCCCCGCCACGATATTTATGCACATGCAAGTAATTCATACCGAGCCTTCCGCTCGCAGGACCAAAACCCGTCCTGAATCCCTCAAACCCAAACCCGGGTGAGAACGCACATTAGTGCCTTTATACCATCTCCCTCAAACCCCAAACGGGTGAGCATATATCATGAATCTCTCCAACCCCACACGGGCGAGAAGGTACGACAATGTCCTAACCTATTATACTATTCTTGTCTACAGTTTATTATACTTAGAGATTTAAGGTTAATCCCAGGACTGCCCCCGGTATTCCCTGTGAAGGGCTCTCAAGGGGCACTAGGAACTGTGTTGGGATTACGCCCAGCGTTCCCTTTCGCAAGGATATTTATTTTAGTTGATGGCTACCCATGTATCTCCCCAGCTCTCCTTATTGCTTTAGTACAACCCTAGTGACTTAAGGTATTACCGGGAAAACCGACGGTCTTCCGCCGATCCCCACTCCAGTTGCTAGCTAAGACTTGCACTTTAATCCCTCACTAAGACAACTCTACCCACCAGGGTTACTCATGTTGCACTCTCTCTTATTTCTGCCGATAATCAATCCCCTGGTAATCCCCTAAGGCCAGACCTATTTGTGTTATATGCAGACCATGACCTATGATTACCCTAAAAATGTGATCTTCCAAACCTTAAGGCATCTTGCCTCTAAATATTTATCCTAAGGTGTTATGGACTAAGGGAACTACCCTAAGAATTCTCATAATTTTTCTTGGCCAAATAGTCCTTTAATTAATTCTTTTAATTTAAATGCTAGGTCACTTTACACATGAAGTAGTTTGATTAAGTATCCACTGACCTAGGAAATTTTTCCTGAGATGTATATTGACAAAATATTGCTGCCTACAGAATTTCATAATTTTCCTTAAATTATTTATTATCATTTTCTATTTAATATCAATTCCACACAAATTCCATTTTCCAAATGATGTATAGGCATTATGTACTCAAAAATTCCAGAAAACTTAAAGAACTTTTAGGACACTACTTTATGACTATTGGCAGAGAATCATCAACATTTAATGTAAGATGGCCTATAGGATTCCATTATAAGGTATTTACCAAAATGCCATTATACTAAATTAACACAAATAATTCATCCATTAAATTCTGAGAAATTTATGCAAAACTAATAATAACATTTTATAACCGTAGAATAAGTTCCAAATTTTTCAGAGGTATAAATCCATCATTTCAAGAATTAGCAAGATAAGGGTAAAATGGGAAATTTAGGGTATCTACTCCAAAGGTTCTTCAAAACAGAGAAATCATATTTTTCCTAAGTCAAATGTGTTGTTATCTATGCCTTGGCAAAGTTGTTTGGATTTGTACTTGAATAAATCCTATTTTCCAACTTTATTTCCAAAATAGCTAAATTTAAAATAAATTCCAATAAATAGAATTTTGATTCCAAAAATTCCATTATTAATCTGAGGGATGAAATTTACCCTAATGAACCACTGTAAATAATTTCATGACTCTTGCATGTCACCATTGGGCTAAATACACCAATTTGCATATTTGCTATTTGCACACCAAGGCTAAACATAGGCTAGCACATGCAAGTGGATTCCCCAACATGCAGTGAACCCAAGGTGCTGAAAATTTTATCATGCACCAAGGATGACCCCACTGACCCACCACCAAAATTTGGGGCCATGGGGAGGAGTAGAACTCCATATATGTCATTTATTTATATTTTGCTATTTTACCAAAACCTATAGGAACATATTCTCTAAAAATTCCTAAATTTTGGCAGGAGCTAAGTATGCCCTAATCATGCATGTGCCCAAAATTTGGGGCCATGGTGAAAAATATTGTGACCTGGGCACCCAATTTAATTTCTGCCCTACTCTAGGACCAGTCCTAGTAGAAATGTCCTACAGGACTGTACACTACACCAAAATGTATGTTTAGGATGGAATATTAAAGGTAAGACCCTTGGATACATTTTTCATTAAGGGTATAAGGTCTGGAAATGCCTCTAAGAGGCCTATATTTAACATGCAAGGTGACTGAAAAAGTGTGACAGAAATCATACTATTCATCAAATATTTAATTAAAACATTTAAATCCTCTGCACGAATCTTAAAGCTACTTGAACGGCATCCGTTCATCTCCTACCTCCAGCCGACGGCTGAGATCGAGCCGACCTGGAGCGACTTTGCCGGCGGTTTCCGGCCAGCTGAGACGGCGCCACCTCCGGCCAACGGTGCCATCACCTTCACGGTGGTGGTGGCTATCATTTCCCGGCGATGGGGCGGCGGGAGACGGCGGCGACGGCGATCCCGAGCGGTTTCAAAAGCTTGGAATTCTCTCGATTTTCTCACATGGCATCGGGCTCAGTTGAGCCCGATATCTCTCCTATTTGATCTAAGAAGCTAGTACGGGTAGAGGTGAAGTGAAACGCACCTGAATCGAGGCTTGGCTGCGGGTCAGGCGGCGGTTTGCCGTGGTGGTGGTGTGCCGGCGAGCTCCACCCCGAAAGCTCAATTCTCCACCGTTCTCCATGATTAAGCAGTCAAATTCCACTCCTCTCGGCCTTCTGAAGCTAATGGTGAGCTCTGTTTGGACTGAGGTGGGCTATAAGTGGAGTTAACTCCAAGGTGAGCTCGGTTTGAGCATTGGAGGCTTCACCCAAGGTGCCATGTGGCTCACAACCCTGGTATTCTGCTGGAAATGAATAGGGGAGGTCGGACACCTGGTTTTGGGCAGCCAAAACCAGCTGATGGGGTGGCCATGTGGCCATTATTCCCTTCATTCCCCTTTCTCTCTCCTCTTCTCCTAAAATCTCAATTTTACCCCCTTGCATGTACTCTCTCTCCTGATTTAGAGGGGTAGGACTGGTCTTGTTCACTTGGGCTGACTATGGGCCAATTTTGGTGGGCTTGGTCCAAGGGGAAATGGCTTGGCCTTCATTTCACTTTTTAGGTCAATTTGTTGACCAAATTGACTTTTAGGGTTGACTGGTCAACTATGGTGGGTGGACTGACCCCACTTGGTTGAAATGGGTCTAGTGGCACCACCCAACTTGGTTTGGGTCAAGGGGGTGCCCCACTTAGGTTAATTAGGCCTATGAGTGTGGGTTTGACCAAATTAAGCCCAAGGTTGACTTTGGTCAATTGGGGTCAAAATGTTGACCCAGTGACATACCCTAGGGTCCACTTAGATTGTCTTTAGGGTTAGGGCAATGTGGTGGGGTCATGGTGTGGCTAGGGTCCCCACTTAGGCTAGTTTGACCTAGTTTGACTATGGTCTTATAGTAGGCCCCACATGGCTACCACCCACTACCTAGGGTCAAACCTGGTTGATCACCTTAAGTCTCACCCCATGCCTAACCCAATCTAAGTTGAGGGGTCCAGAAGTAACATGGGATGTTACAAATTCCAATAAATAAGAAAATAATTTCGTCCCCGAAATTTAAGTTCGGGTCTACGGGGTTCTATTTGCAAGAATCATCAAGAAATTAAAGACATAACTTAAATGTACCTGATGCGAATAGCTCCGGGTGTTGTTCCAGCATCAGATCCCTCGGCTCCCAAGTGTGCTCCTCCTGTCCATGGTTGGACCACAACACCTTCACAAGAGGGACCTTCTTCTTCCGCAACACTCGGATGGCTGTATCGTCAATCCGGATCGGCTCCAATCTCACTGATCTGTCAGGCTCTACCGGTCCGGCTGTAGTAGTAATGTGCTGCTCCGGCCGAAGGAGAGCTCTTCGCAAGGAAGAGACATGAAAGACGTCATGTAATGCACCCAACTCCGGTGGCAGCTGCAGTCGGTAAGCCAAGGGGCCGATCCGCTCCAGGATCAGGTAGGGCCCCATGTATCGTGGACTGAGCTTCTTGTGCCTCCGCACCCGAGAAACACCGTGTACTGGACGTATCTTCAAGAATACCCTGTCTCCAACCTGGAACTCCACCTTCCGGTGCCGAGCATCATAATACTTTGCCTGCCTGCTCTGGGCCTCCAGTAGCCGATCCCTGATCAATCGAATCTGAGCCTCAGTGTCCTCTATATAATCAGATCCCAGAGCCCTGGTGTCCACATCCTGTACCCATGATAGTGGTGTCCGGCATCTTCTCCCATAAAGCGCCTCGTATGGAGCCATCCTGATGCTAGCCTGGTGGCTGTTATTATACGAGAACTCAATCAATGGCAGCAGCCTCTCCCAAGGCCTCCCCGTATCCAATATGCATAATCTGAGCAGGTCCTCCATGGTCCGGATGGTCCGCTCGGTCTGTCCGTCGGTCTGCGGGTGGAAGGCGGTACTAAAAGTAAGCCGAGATCCCAAGTAAGCATGTACGGCCCTCCACTCGCTTGAGGTGAACAGACCATCACGGTCCGAAACAATGGTCCTGGGGATGCCATGATATCTGACGTACTGCTCCACAAATAATCTCACCAGAACTGCAACTGGGGCATCCTTCCGAACTGGAATAAACCGCGCTACTTTGGTCAATCTGTCCACTATAACCCATATAGAATCATGCCCAGAGTGGGAGCGAGGCAATCCGTGTACAAAGTCCATAGCAATGTCCTCGAACTTCCACTCTGGAACTGGCAGTGGCTGTAGTAAACCTCCCGGGCTCTTGCATTCCGCCTTCACACGCTGGCAGGTCTCGCAATGGGTCACAAAATCCGTGATCTCCCTCTTCATCCTGGGCCAATACATAGATCTCCGCAAATCTGCCCACATCTTGGTGATGCCGGGGTGCACTGAATATCTCGAGCAATGTGCCTCTCTGAGTATGTCCTCCCGGATACTGCCCCTGCTGGTATGTAGATGCGCCCCCGGAACCGAAGAAGATCATCCTGTAACGTGTAATCCTCGACCTTGCCCCTCTCTAGGGCACTGAAAATCGGCTGTAACGCAGCATCCAGCCTCTGATGTGCTCGGATGCGCTCCTGTATATCATCTCCGCTGATCACTGAGCTCAAATACTCTCTATAAATAACTGGCTCAGTCTCGGACACCATGGTAATGTGCATGTCCTCCATCATCTGTAGCAGCTCTATAGACATCAATCGGGGCTCCGGTCCAGAAGTGCCGGCCCTCCTGCTCAAGGCATCCGCAACCGTGTTCGCTTTCCCCGGGTGATAGTGGATCTTGTAATCATAATCACAGAGGAACTCCAGCCACCACCTCTGTCTCAGGTTTAGGTCCTTCTGCGTATCGATATACTTGAGATTCTTGTGATCTGAAAAGATGTCACAATGAATCCCGTATAGATAATGCCTCCATATCTTTAGGGCGAAAACCACAGCCCCGAGATCTAGATCATGTACCGGATAGTTATGCTCATGCTTCTTCAACTGTCTCGAAGCATAAGCAATAACATGTCCATGCTGCATCAGGACTGCACCCATCCCCTGATAAGAGGCGTCCGTGTAGATCTGGAATCCTTCGCTCCCTGATGGAAGCGCAAGAATGGGGGATGAGATGAGTCGGTCCTTCAGCTCCTGAAAAGCAGTCTCACAACGCTCTGACCAAACAAAATCTGTGTCCTTCTTCGTCAAGGACGTGAGGGGGAGTGCTATCCTCGAGAACCCCTCCACAAACTTCCGGTAATACCCTGCTAGTCCCAAGAAACTGCGGATGTCAGATGCGGTCTTCGGCCGTGGCCAATCCCTCACCGTCTCTATCCTTGCTGGGTCCACAGCTAACCCAGCCCCACTGATCGTGTGCCCCAGGAAGGCCACCTCCTGCAACCAGAATTGGCACTTCGAAAATTTTGCGTACATCTGTGTCTCCCTCAACCTCTACAGGACCTGTGCCAAGTGCTCCGTATGCTCCTCCTGAGTCCGAGAATATATAAGGATGTCATCGATGAACACAATCACGAAGCGGTCTAAGAAAGGCTCGAATACACGGTTCATTAGACTCATGAATGCAGCAGGAGCATTCGTGAGCCCAAAAGGCATCACCGTGAACTCGTATAGTCCATAGCGTGAACTGAATGCCGTCTTCGGTATGTCCTCTTCCCTGATACGGAGCTGATAGTAGCCGGATCGCAAATCTAACTTGGAGAACCAGAATGCTCCCTGTAGCTGGTCAAATAACTCATCTATCCGAGGCAGAGGATAGGTGTTGCGGACCGTCAACCGGTTCAGCTCCCGGTAATCTATACATAATCGCAGTGATCCGTCCTTCTTCTTCACAAAGAGAACTGGCGCTCCCCATGGCGATGAACTAGGCCGCACAAATCCTGACTCGACTAGCTCCTGTAGTTGAGTCCTGAACTCTGCTAACTCCCTAGGAGCCATCCTGTAGGGTGCCCTGGACACCGGCCTCGCTCCCGGTACTAGCTGAATCCTGAAATCCAAATCTCTAGCAGGCGGTAGCCCGGGCAATTTCTCCGGGAATACGTCTGCGAAATCCCGAACCACCGGAATATCTGAGATAGTCGCCTCTGTTCCCACCATCTCGAAGCAGACAATATAGACTTCTTTACCCTGCTCATGGTCCTTCACAGCCTGTATAGAAGATAACAGTAGGTGGCAGATAGGCTGGATACCTTCAACGATAACATGAGAGTCGCCATGTCTTAGCGTGATCCTCCTGGACGGGCAATCTATCTGGGCATGGTTCCGATGCAACCAGGCCATGCCCAGGATCAAATCAAAGTCCTGCAGCTTCAGAATGGTCGCCGGCGCCTCAAATGCCTTGCCGCCAATCTCGGCCTCCATATCACAATGTGCAGTGGTCCGCAGCTCCGATCCATCATGTAGACGTACCCTCATCTCTAGTCTAGGGAACCTCTCCACGCCTTCGAGTCCGTCGATGAAGGCCTCAGATACGAACGAGTGTGAAGCACCCGTGTCGAAAAGAGTATGAGCTGGCTTGCCGCTGATCATAACTATGCCTGAGGTTTGTTTATGTGAAAGTTAATTGTTATCCTATAATTCTAGGTACTATATATATATCATTGAAAATCCAAGAAAATTCATAATTAACTTCAAGTACCTGTGATAACCTCCTCGGGATTCCTCGGCTCTGTGAGGTCCAAGGCGTATATCTGCTCCTGCTCGTGTCTCCTGCCGTGATATCCCCGACCTCGGCCTCGTCCTTGGCCTCGTCCTCGGCCCTGGTGTACTGGGGCCACCGGAGGTGGAGGAGGAGGAGGGGGATGGAATCGGTGCGGGCACTCCGACCTGATGTGCCCGGGCTGGCGGCATCCGTAACAAACCACTTGTCGATGGCCTCGGTCATCCTGTCTCCTTGGATCATGCATCTGTAGAGGTGGGGGAGCCAATGCTGGAGGAGGTACCTTCTCCTGCCTGAAGTTGGGACGATGATGTCCCCCACCCCTCCTGTATCCGATGGTCCTGCCTCTCTGAGAGCCCCTACTGCTCTCACCTGATGTCGATCCATCAAATGGTCTCTTCCCTCCGGCTCGCACCATCAGCTGGTCAGCCTCCAGCTTCTTCGCCATCTCGATGATCTGCCTGGATGTGCCATGAGAAATGAATAGTAAAGCATGCCTCAAATCATCCCTGAGGCCCCAGTAGAACCTCTTCGCATACCTCCTATCGTCGGTGTCCTGAATCCCCGCGAACCTGGCCAAGTGGGAGAACTCTCTCTCTGGTACTCTATCACTGATCTAGTCCCCTGCTTGAGGTTCAAAAACCTCTCCTCCAAAGCATCCATGTCCGTAGCAGAAACGAAGTGCTCCAGAAACACATCGCCAAACTCCTCCCAAGATATCTCTGATAGCTCAAAGTCCGCATAAGTAGACGCCCGGACTGATTTCCACCATCTCTTTGCATGAGCCTCTAGCACAGAGGTGGCTAGGGGTACTGCCTGGCCGACTGGGCAGCTGATGCCCGCTAAGATCTCGTGTATGGCCTCCAGCCATTCTTCCGTCTTCACCGCATCCTCTGTCCCGCGGTACGTCGGTGGGGACAGGCTCTTGAATGCACTCAGCCAGCTCGACCCCGGATTTGGCTGTGGAGCCGGGACTTGCTGGGCTCTAAAGGCATCCAAAATCGCCGTCAGGGTCTGCCCCATCTCCGTATGTAGGAATGGAGTGGCAGCTGGAGGGGGAGGAGCCACATTTTGCGGCGCTGCGACCTGTGGAGGTTGCATAAAGGTAAGGTTAAAACAAAACTGGCCTAAAATATTGTACTTTGTGGACCATTTATGTGACTTTACACATGGGCACACCACTGCTTCCGCTACACAGTTTGTCCGCAAACTAATGCTCAGGCAGGGGTGGTGCCATGTTGTGGACTTCTTTCTCATATGATCGTTGTTCGAGTGATACCAGTTTGTAAGATCCCCCTCCCCCTTACCAAGGAAGGCTACCGGATCTTATGCCCAGAACCGCCGTCTTACGGTGACACTAACTCACGGGTTAGTCGACACCGCAATACGCCGATTCTGCCGGCTAGTACGATCATTAACCTGTAGGCCAACATGAGAAGAAAGAAGTAAACTGTATATAAAGACCATCAGTCCACAAGTCACAGTACAATCATGTAAAAGAAATGAATAGTACAATAGTCCACAATAGAGTACAAATGAAAGAGTAAAAAGGGCTTATGCCAGTACATCAAATCTCTCTCTCACAAAACCATAAATGCGGAAGCTATACTAGAACATCAAGACTCGTCCCACCTGAGGACGCACAGTAGTGGTAGTAGCCTGCTGAAGCGGTATCTGCTCCTCATGTCCTGCCTCCTCGACGTGCTGGTGCTCCATCTCCACGGGCTCCTAAAAATAGTTGGTTACCGACCATTAGTCAAAAAGACTAAGTCGTTTCCTCCGCACCTCGCCCCGCAGCTCCTAGGCACCGAGCGGGAGGACGAAGCGGAGGACAACAAGGGGTAGCAAAATGGAAGTAGGTGACAATATCTATCTAGAGTGGTACTAAGTAATGAAATTCTACTCTAGCAATGCTAAGTACAGTACAAGTAGTAAGTAAGAGCGGTGCAGTAAAGGAAAGTATAGAAACAGCAGTATGAACAAGTAAATAAGCTAAGCTACCACTAAGCTATCATCACAAACGTACCCTAACTTATATAAATGCCCATACAAATATATAAGTTAGGATTTCCAGGAAATTTAACTTATCATATAAAAGAGCCCATACTAATTTATATGATAAGGATCTATGAAGCGTATGACCTAATATGAATGAATGATATGATGCAATTTTATGCGCAGGCAAGTGCAACTCACACACAACGACTCTGTGATCACAGACCTTTAGTTCCCACTTTTTGAGAGCTAGCATCACTCTCGGGTACCACCGCTGTGGCTACGGCAGCAGCGGAGCGGGCGTCTCCGCTTCTAGACCGGTATGCACACTACCAAGCCTTAGACCCCTCTCATACGCCTCTGTACACGTCCAAGGTGCACTCTAGAGTCTCGCGTACGTACTTTGCTGACAAACCCGTCAGTCTTGTTGGGTCGGATGTGTGTTATCGGGGTCGTCCTCCAGACCGCAGTGTAAAACAACCCACTGGCCCCTCTAACTCCCACAACCGCCTGGTGCACCGTACTGCCATCGGTGTGACGAACGGCCAGTACCGCATGCCCCGCCACGATATTTATGCACATGCAAGTAATTCATACCGAGCCTTCCTCTCGCAGGACCAAAACCCGTCCTGAATCCCTCAAACCCAAACCCGGGTGAGAACGCACATTAGTGCCTTTATACCATCTCCCTCAAACCCCAAACGGGTGAGCATATATCATGAATCTCTCCAACCCCACACGGGCGAGAAGGTACGATAATGTCCTAACCTATTATACTACTCTTGTCTACAGTTTATTATACTTAGAGATTTAAGGTTAATCCCATGACTGCCCCCGGTATTCCCTGTGAAGGGCTCTCAAGGGGCACTAGGAACTGTGTTGGGATTACGCCCAGTGTTCCCTTTCGCAAGGATATTTATTTTAGTTGATGGCTACCCATGTATCTCCCCAGCTCTCCTTATTGCTTTAGTACAACCCTAGTGACTTAAGGTATTATCGGGAAAACCGACGGTCTTCCGCCGATCCCCACTCCAGTTGCTAGCTAAGACTTGCACTTTAATCCCTCACTAAGACAACTCTACCCACCAGGGTTACTCATGTTGCACTCTCTCTTATTTCTGCCGATAATCAATCCCCTGGTAATCCCCTAAGGCCAGACCTATTTGTGTTATATGCAGACCATGGCCTATGATTACCCTAAAAATGTGATCTTCCAAACCTTAAGGCATCTTGCCTCTAAATATTTATCCTAAGGTGTTATGGACTAAGGGAACTACCCTAAGAATTCTCATAATTTTTCTTGGCCAAATAGTCCTTTAATTAATTCTTTTAATTTAAATGGTAGGTCACTTTACACATGAAGTAGTTTGATTAAGTATCCACTGACCTAGGGAATTTTTCCTGAGATGTATATTGACAAAATATTGTTGCCTACAGAATTTCATAATTTTCCTTAAATTATTTATTATCATTTTCTATTTAATATCAATTCCACACAAATTCCATTTTCCAAATGATGTATAGGCATTATGTACTCAAAAATTCCAGAAAACTTAAAGAACTTTTAGGATACTAATTTATGACTATTGGCAGAGAATCATCAACATTTAATGTAAAATGGCCTATAGGATTCCATTATAATGTATTTACCAAAATGCCATTGTACTAAATTAACACAAATAATGCATCCATTAAATTCTGAGAAATTTATGCAAAACTAATAATAACATTTTATAACCGTAGAATAAATTCCAAATTTTTCAGAGGTATAAATCCATCATTTCAAGAATTAGCAAGATAAGGGTAAAATGGGGAATTTAGGGTATCTACTCCAAAGGTTCTTCAAAACAGAGAAATCATATTTTTCCTAAGTCAAATGTGATGTTATCTATGCCTTGGCAAAGTTGTTTGGATTTGTACTTGAATAAATCCTATTTTCCAACTTTATTTCCAAAATAGCTAAATTTAAAATAAATTCCAATAAATAGAATTTTGATTCCAAAAATTCCATTATTAATCTGAGGGATGAAATTTACCCTAATGAACCACTGTAAATAATTTCATGACACTTGCATGTCACCATTGGGCTAAATACACCAATTTGCATATTTGCTATTTGCACACCAAGGCTAAACATAGGCTAGCACATGCAAGTGGATTCCCCAACATGCAGTGAACCCAAGGTGCTGAAAATTTTATCATGCACCAAGGATGACCCCACTGACCCACCACCAAAATTTGGGGCCATGGGGAGGAGTAGAACTCCATATATGTCATTTATTTATATTTTGCTATTTTACCAAAAACTATAGGAAAATATTCTCTAAAAATTCCTAAATTTTGGCAGGAGCTAAGTATGCCCTAATCTTGCATGTGCCCAAAAGTTGGGGCCATGGTGAATAATATTGTGACCTGGGCACCCAATTTAATTTCTGCCCTACTCTAGGACCAGTTCTAGGAGAAATGTCCTACAGGACTGTACACTACACCTAAATGTATGTTTAGGGTGGCATATTAAAGATAAGACCCTTGGCTACAGTTTGCATTAAGGGTATAAGGTCTGGAAATGCCTCTAAGAGGCATATATTTAACATGCAAGGTGACTGAAAAAGTGTGACAGAAATCATACTATTCATCAAATATTAAATTAAAACATTTAAATCCTCTGCACGAATCTTAAAGCTACTTGAACGGCATCCGTTCATCTCCTACCTCCAGCCGACGGCTGAGATCGAGCCGACCTGGAGCGACTTTGCCGGCGGTTTCCGGCCAGCTGAGACGGCGCCACCTCCGGCCAACGGTGCCATCACCTTCACGGTGGTGGTGGCTATCATTTCCCGGCGATGGGGCGGCGGGAGACGGCGGCGACGGCGATCCCGAGCGGTTTCAAAAGCTTGGAATTCTCTCGATTTTCTCACATGGCATCGGGCTCAGTTGAGCCCGATATCTCTCCTATTTGATCTAAGAAGCTAGTACGGGTAGAGGTGAAGTGAAACACACCTGAATCGAGGCTTGGCTGCGGGTCAGGCGGCGGTTTGCCGTGGTGGTGGTGCGCCGGCGAGCTCCACCCCGAAAGCTCAATTCTCCACCGTTCTCCATGATTAAGCAGTCGAATTCCACTCCTCTCGGCCTTCTGAAGCTAATGGTGAGCTCTATTTGGACTGAGGTGGGCTATAAGTGGAGTTAACTCCAAGGTGAGCTCGGTTTGAGCATTGGAGGCTTCACCCAAGGTGCCATGTGGCTCACAGCCCTGGTATTCTGCTGGAAATGAATAGGGGAGGTCGGCCACCTGGTTTTGGGCAGCCAAAACCAGCTGATGGGGTGGCCATGTGGCCATTATTCCCTTCATTCCCCTTTCTCTCTCCTCTTCTCCTAAAATCTCAATTTTACCCCTTGCATGTACTCTCTCTCCTGATTTAGAGGGGTAGGACTGGTCTTGTTCACTTGGGCTGACTATGGGCCAAGTTTGGTGGGCTTGGTCCAAGGGGAAATGGCTTGGCCTTCATTTCATTCTTTAGGTCAATTTGTTGACCAAATTGACTTTTAGGGTTGACTGGTCAACTATGGTGGGTGGACTGACCCCACTTGGTGGAAATGGGTCTAGTGGCACCACCCAACTTGGTTTGGGTCAAGGGGGTGCCCCACTTAGGTTAATTAGGCCTATGAGTGTGAGTTCGACCAAATTAAGCCCAAGGTTGACTTTGGTCAATTGGTGTCAAAATGTTGACCCAGTGACATACCCTAGGGTCCACTTAGATTGTCTTTAGGGTTAGGGCAATATGGTGGGGTCATGGTGTGGCTAGGGTCCCCACTTAGGCTAGTTTGACCTAGTTTGACTATGGTCTTATAGTAGGCCCCACATGGCTACCACCCACTACCTAGGGTCAAACCTGGTTGATCACCTTAAGTCTCACCCCATGCCTAACCCAATCTAAGTTGAGGGGTCCAGAAGTAACATGGGATGTTACAAATTCCAATAAACAAGAAAATAATTTTCTCCCCGAAATTTAAGTTCGGGTCTACGGGGTTCTATTTGCAAGAATCATCAAGAAATTAAAGACATAACTTAAATGTACCTGATGCGAATAGCTCCGGGTGTTGTTCCAGCATCAGATCCCTCGGCTCCCAAGTGTGCTCCTCCCATCCATGGTTGGACCACAGCACCTTCACAAGAGGGACCTTCTTCTTCCGCAACACTCGGATGGCTGTATCGTCAATCCGGATCGGCTCCAATCTCACTGATCTGTCAGGCTCTACCGGTCCGGCTGTAGTATTAATGTGCTGCTCCGGCCGAAGGAGAGCTCTTCGCAATGAAGAGACATGAAAGACGTCATGTAATGCACCCAACTCCGGTGGCAGCTGCAGTCGGTAAGCCAAGGGGCCGATCCGCTCCAGGATCAGGTAGGGCCCCATGTATCGTGGACTGAGCTTCTTGTGCCTCCGCACCCGAGAAACACTGTGTACTGGACGTATCTTCAAGAATACCCTGTCTCCAACCTGGAACTCCACCTTCCGGTGCCGAGCATCATAATACTTTGCCTGCCTGCTCTGGGCCTCCAGTAGCCGATCCCTGATCAATCGAATCTGAGCCTCAGTGTCCTCTATATAATCAGATCCCAGAGCCCTGGTGTCCACATCCTGTACCCATGATAGTGGTGTCCGGCATCTTCTCCCATAAAGCGCCTCGTATGGAGCCATCCTGATGCTAGCCTGGTGGCTGTTATTATACGAGAACTCAATCAATGGTAGCAGCCTCTCCCAAGGCCTCCCCGTATCCAATATGCATAATCTGAGCAGGTCCTCCATGGTCCGGATGGTCCGCTCGGTCTGTCCGTCGGTCTGCGGGTGGAAGGCGGTACTAAAAGTAAGCCGAGATCCTAAGTAAGCATGTACGGCCCTCCACTCGCTTGAGGTGAACCGACCATCACGGTCCGAAACAATAGTCCTGGGGATGCCATGATATCTGACGTACTGCTCCACAAATAATCTCACCAGAACTGCAACTGGGGCATCCTTCCGAACTGGAATAAACCGCGCTACTTTGGTCAATCTGTCCACTATAACCCATATAGAATCATGCCCAGAGTGGGAGCGAGGCAATCCGTGTACAAAGTCCATAGCAATGTCTTCGAACTTCCACTCTGGAACTGGCAGTGGCTATAGTAAACCTCCCGGGCTCTTGCATTCCGCCTTCACACGCTGGCAGGTCTCGCAATGGGTCACAAAATCCGTGATCTCCCTCTTCATCCTGGGCCAATACATAGATCTCCGCAAATCTGCCCACATCTTGGTGATGTCGGGGTGCACTGAATATCTCGAGCAATGTGCCTCTCTGAGTATGTCCTCCCGGATACTACCCCCTGTTGGTATGTAGATGCGCCCCCGGAACCGAAGAAGATCATCCTGTAACGTGTAATCCTCTACCTTGCCCCTCTCTAGGGCACTAAAAATCGGCTGTAACGCAGCATCCAGCCTCTGATGTGCTCGGATGCGCTCCTGTATATCATCTCCGCTGATCACTGAGCTCAAATACTCTCTATAAACAACTGGCTCAGTCTCGGACACCATGGTAATGTGCATGTCCTCCATCATCTGTAGCAGCTCTATAGACATCAATCGGGGCTCCGTTCCAGAAGTGCCGGCCCTCCTGCTCAAGGCATCCGCAACCGTGTTCGCTTTCCCCGGGTGATAGTGGATCTTATAATCATAATCACAGAGGAACTCCAGCCACCTCCTCTGTCTCAGGTTTAGGTCCTTCTGCGTATCGATATACTTGAGATTCTTGTGATCTGAAAAGATGTCACAATGAATCCCGTATAGATAATGCCTCCATATCTTTAGGGTGAAAACCACAGCCCCGAGCTCTAGATCATGTACCGGATAGTTATGCTCATGCTTCTTCAACTGTCTCGAAGCATAAGCAATAACGTGTCCATGCTGCATCAGGACTGCACCCATCCCCTGATAAGAGGCGTCCGTGTAGATCTGGAATCCTTCGCTCCCTGATAGAAGCGCAAGAATGGGGGATGAGATGAGTCGGTCCTTCAGCTCCTGAAAAGCAGTCTCACACCGCTCTGACCAAACAAAATCTGTGTCCTTCTTCGTCAAGGACGTGAGGGGGAGTGCTATCCTCGAGAACCCCTCCACGAACTTGCGGTAATACCCTGCTAGTCCCAAGAAACTGCGGATGTCAGATGCGGTCTTCGGCCGTGGCCAATCCCTCACCGTCTCTATATTGGCTGGGTCCACAGCTAACCCAGCCCCACTGATCGTGTGCCCCAGGAAGGCCACCTCCTGCAACCAGAATTGGCACTTCGAAAATTTTGCGTACATCTGTGTCTCCCTCAACCTCTGCAGGACCTGTGCCAAGTGCTCCGTATGCTCCTCCTGAGTCCGAGAATATATAAGGATGTCGTCGATGAACACAATCACGAAGCGGTCTAAGAAAGGCTCGAATATACGGTTCATTAGACTCATGAATGTAGCAGGAGCATTCGTGAGCCCAAAAGGCATCACCGTGAACTCGTATAGTCCATAGCGCGAACTGAATGCCGTCTTCGGTATGTCCTCTTCCCTGATACGGAGCTGATAGTAGCCGGATCGCAAATCTAACTTGGAGAACCAGAATGCTCCCTGTAGCTGGTCAAATAACTCATCTATCCGAGGCAGAGGATAGGTGTTGCGGACCGTCAACCGGTTCAGCTCCCGGTAATCTATACATAATCGCAGTGATCCGTCCTTCTTCTTCACAAAGAGAACTAGCGCTCCCCATGACGATGAACTAGGCCGCACAAATCCTGACTCGACTAGCTCCTGTAGTTGAGTCCTGAACTCTGCTAACTCCCTAGGAGCCATCCTGTAGGGTGCCCTGGACACCGGCCTCGCTCCCGGTACTAGCTGAATCCTGAAATCCAAATCTCTAGCAGGCGGTAGCCCGGGCAATTTCTCCGGGAATACGTCTGCGAAATCCCGAACCACCGGAATATCTGAGATAGTCGCCTCTGTTCCCACCATCTCGAAGCAGACAATATAGACTTCTTTACCCTGCTCATGGGCCTTCACAGCCTGTATAGAAGATAACAGTAGGTGGCAGATAGGCTGGATACCTTCAACGATAACATGAGAGTCGCCATGTCTTAGCGTGATCCTCCTGGACGGGCAATCTATCTGGGCATGGTTCCGATGCAACCAGGCCATGCCCAGGATCAAATCAAACTCCTGCAGCTTCAGAATGGTCGCCGGCGCCTCAAATGCCTTGCCGCCAATCTCGGCCACCATATCACAATGTGCAGTGGTCCGCAGCTCCGATCCATCAGGTAGACGTACCCTCATCTCTAGTCCAGGGAACCTCTCCACGCCTTCGAGTCCGTCGATGAAGGCCTCAGATACGAACGAGTGTGAAGCACCCGTGTCGAAAAGAGTATGAGCTGGCTTGCCGCTGATCATAACTATGCCTGAGGTTTGTTTATGTGAAAGTTAATTGTTATCCTATAATTCCAGGTACTATATATATATCATTGAAAATCCAAGAAAATTCATAATTAACTTCAAGTACCTGTGATAACCTCCTCGGGATTCCTCGGCTCTGTGAGGTCCAAGGCGTATATCTGCTCCTGCTCGCGTCTCCTGCCGTGATATCCCCGACCTCGGCCTCGTCCTCGGCCTCGTCCTCGGCCCTGGTGTATTGGGGCCACCGGAGGTGGAGGAGGAGGAGGGGGATGGAATCGGTGCGGGCACTCCGACCTGATGTGCCCGGGCTGGCGGCATCCGTAACAAACCACTTGTCGATGGCCTCGGTCATCCTGTCTCCTTGGATCATGCATCTGTAGAGGTGGGGGAGCCAATGCTGGAGGAGGTACCTGCTCCTGCCTGAAGTTGGGACGACGACGTCCCCCACCCCTCCTGTATCCGTTGGTCCTGCCTCTCTGAGAGCCCCTACTGCTCTCACCTGATGTCGATCCATCAAATGGTCTATTCCCTCCAGCTCGCACCATCAGCTGGTCAGCCTCCAGCTTCTTCGCCATCTCGATGATCTGCCTGGATGTGCCATGAGAAATGAATAGTAAAGCCTGCCTCAAATCATCCCTGAGGCCCCGGTAGAACCTCTTCGCATACCTCCTATCGTCGGTGTCCTGAATCCCCGCGAACCTGGCCAAGTGGGAGAACTCTCTCTGGTACTCTATCACTGATCTAGTCCCCTGCTTGAGGTTCAAAAACCTCTCCTCCAAAGCATCCCTGTCCGTAGCAGAAACGAAGTTCTCCAGAAACACATCGCCAAACTCCTCCCAAGATATCTCTGATAGCTCAAAGTCCGCATAAGTAGACGCCCGGACTGATTTCCACCATCTCTTTGCATGAGCCTCTAGCACAGAGGTGGCTAGGGGTACTGCCTGGCCGACTGTTCATATCTCTGATAGCTGATGCTAGGGGTACTACCTATGACAGAGATGTCCCCCATACTTGGAATGGAGATGATTTAAAACATTTTTATGCTTAAGAAAATAGTTATCATTTGTGTTCATTTCAATGATTATGGCAATAAGAATCTCTGGCTATTAAGTTTTTCGTAGAGGGAACAATCACTTTCTCCTATCTACGAATGTAAAGTAAAAAATCACCACACCAGGAGACATCACCAAGTCCAGCTTGGACCCCCCCCCCCCCCCAAGAATTATTGTCATTAGCGTAACACCACGATGATCACGTGTTGCGGGGAGATTTTGCACCGTGTAGTGGGAGCTTGCAGATTCTTGCGTGGTGGGCTACTGGATTTTGGATCCAAGCTAGTACCCGACTCCACCTCTGTATTTTTGGAGGGACAGGGTAGTTGACGACTCTACTAAGCTTGCAAGGGATAGCATACACCTTGATGATCCTTTTGAGGAAAGCATTGCCATCCGGCACCTACCCATAGATCATCCAAGTTTGTACCCTTGAACACTCTCTGGTACCCTCAAGCGGTGCCTGCAGGAGACCCACAACCTTGTTGTTCTCAGAGGAAAGCAATGCCGCTCCGGCCGCACCTGCTCGAAAGATCAATTTAGGCTGTACTGCAGGCAAGAGGGCAGTGAACCTTTCCGTTGAGCTTACACTTCTATGACCCCGTGAGGAAAGCAATGCTGCTCTGGCCGCACCTGCCCACTTGGTCACACAGGCCTGTAGCTCATTATTCACAGGAAGTTGACAAGGCGCGGACTGCAAAATTTAAGTCCGCTCAGTCCGTCAATACCTTGGGTTGATCTTACAGCCTCTGTGACACAGCGAGGAAAGCAATGTCGCTCCGGCTGCACCTGCCCGCTTGGTCACCTAGTGCTGTGAATCATTTCAATTTCTATCACGGACTGCACTATAGTGTCCGCACAGTCCGCCAACTATTTTCAATTTTCCTATATCTAACCTTGCGAGGAAAGCAATATAATATGCACCTGCCCGCTTGGTTAGGTTTTGAATTTTTACCCTCGAGAACTGTACTTGGTTATCCGCACAGTCCGCCAAGTTCGGATTGATCTTGAGGTTTTTGTGACCCAACTATGAGAAAAGCAATACTACATGCACCTACCTACTCGGATTGACCTTTCTTAACTCGCAAAAATTTATTTACATGCAGACTGGAATTGGTATCCCTCAGAGTCCGCCAGTTATGTCTTTTTTGACAAGTTACAAGGACTTGGTGAGCTACAAATAAAATATCACGGCCTGGATTATTGTCGGCCATAGTTATCGTCAAGCTATAGATCATTTCTATTAAAATGCATGCGAACTGTGAAATTATAGCCGCCCAGTCCGCAGGATTAGCCCCCGGTTGGTCTTTTCAGCTCGCAGTTTGAGAGTAAATATGAGGTCGCAATGCTTATTATCATTAAGCTTAAAAGGTTTGTTGAAAAAGAGAATCGCGGACTATTATTGGAACTCATCATAGTGCGCATGATCTTTTACTTCGACAACCAACTAAACTTTAGTCTCATTCTTTTTGCGGCGAACAATGGTCAAATTATTTAATAAATTTTCCTAATTAGCAAGTCAGAAACTTATACAATGCGGACGATATTTGCATTACGCGGACCGCTACATGGAGATCGCACTTAACTATGTCAATACATTTCAATAACAGGAAACATAGAACATTGCAGAAAACACACTGATATCAGAATATCCTTTTCTATTTAATCAAAAATAAAGTTACATCTTTCGTGTATTCAGCGGACTCCAAACTTAAGCCCGCTCTCTTTACAAAAATGTTAAAAAAAAAAGTACATTATTCTGCTTCGACCGTCTTCTGTTTCTTTTCTGTAGGAGGGCTTGGGCTTTCGACATCAACCTCTGGAGAATAGCCCTCCGAGCCACTTCCACTACTGCCATCTTAACCGGTGCTGGCCGCAGACTCGCGACGCGAGCTCTCGCCAGTAGATGCATCGGACTCGGTGGACTGATATCCGCCTTACTGGCTCGAACCAGTGTCGTCGGCAATTGTCTTGGCTTCTCCGCCTTCTCCATTTTCTTCTTCTTTTTCTCCAACTTCTTCTTCTTCTCCTTCTTCTCCTTCCTCCTCAACAATGATGTCTTTTCGTTTGGCAGTCCACTCCATCGCCGCAATCTGCTTGTGCAACTCGGGGAAGAGTTGCAAAAAAGGGACACCGTCAACCCCTTCCTTTACGAAGCCGCCGCGGACAGATCCCTCGATAGCGATCTCAACGGTTTCCTTCACAAAGGGGAGCATAGCGGCCTGGAAGTTATCATT
Organism: Platanthera guangdongensis; assembly: GCA_039583875.1. Classification (NCBI taxonomy): domain Eukaryota; kingdom Viridiplantae; phylum Streptophyta; class Magnoliopsida; order Asparagales; family Orchidaceae; genus Platanthera; species Platanthera guangdongensis. The sequence continues at coordinate 109,323,096 of CM077151.1, forward strand.
TTCCAAGTCATACGTGACCTGTAAAAGGCAAGGGCACGAGTGTCATCTCGCCGTGGACTTCAAACAGAGCGCCATAAAATAGCCAAGCTTACCCCCAGCTCTTCTTTCTGCGCAGCAACTCTTTTCCCTAGCCGCTTGTTTCTTTCCTTTACCAACTTCACCTCTTCCTGAAGTTGGTCATTCTGCCTAAATAGATCCCTTGTCAGCGAAGAGACAAAGTGGTTGGTAACGGCGTTGTTCGTGCTTGCCTGGGCAGCCAGCAGAGTTAGGTCGGCAGTGGCAACCTTCTTCAAGTCGCTCGAGTTGCGCTTTGCATAGAGCGCGAAGATCGCGACATGAGTGTGGCGGGTGATCTTCTAACTCTTCCATGATGGAAGCGCTGTCGACAGGCGGACATGCTTGTTCTTATTATGCTAGTGGATCATTGTGTTTCCCCTCAGATCCTTCTAGCGGTTGCCAAAGCCCTGCATCGCACAACTTTCAGAAGAGGTGAATTCCGCCGTAGGATCCCCGTCTTCTTTCCTATTTCGTAGGACTTCATGTTTTCTCTCCCTATGTATAGGGGTAAACCCGCTTGGCATTTGTGGCAGGTTTGCGGGCAAGGCCAAGGTCGCTGCAAGAAAAAGAACATGTTAGCACGCAGGTCGCGGCGGATACAAGAGTAAGTCCGCAGAAGCTTACTTTCTTCACGATTTACGTCACCCATGCCCGCCAGCAGCGGGATATAGTGCTCTATGTCCAGCTTGGCTCTAGCAAGGAACTCAACAATGGCGAGTTCCGCCGCATCCAGCTGGACACTCTTGAAGGCGGAGTCCACACGCTCCTGCGGATAGGTTTGAACAAACCCGAGGTCGCCCTCGAAGATCAGAAACCTTGAGGTCCAGTTATAGATCTTGTTGGGCAGAACCGTAACCTTCATTCCTCTGCAGTAGAAGTAGATCAGCCCTTTGTAAGGGAGGCCTCTAGACGGAGTTATTGAGCGAGCTGAGAAGATCTTGCGGAATATGTTAAGGGAAAAAGTAATCTTCTCAGACCGCAAGTAAGAAAGGAAGCTATAAATGGAAGCGAGGGTGTTGGGCGCGAGCTAGCCTGGCACCATCCCGTAGTGTTTGAATATCTCCACCATCTCCCGTAGCAGTGGGAATCTTAATCCGCTATCGAAGTGGTCGATAGGCACAGCGATTTGGGTCGCTATCGAGAAGTTTAATCTTTCTTCATGCGCAGGAAGGCGGACAAGCATAGCGGATTCCGCCATATGTCTCTCAACAAAGGCCTCAAGGTCGGCCTCCGTCAAAGTACATTTCCTGTGATCGGTAGCGTGGAAAGCAACCGCAGCATCAGTTCTGGCGAACACCATGTCTACAGGCCGCAGGATCCTCTTACAATTGTTTTCCTGAATAAAAGAGACAACAGGGCAACATTTATAGTAGCGGAGGTCTGACAGCTTTTTGGCCAGGCCGCGCAGCTCGACTATCGAGTCTGCAAAGTTCGCATAATTGCTTTTCATGCAGCAAAAGTAGAAACAACACGGACACAAAACTCGAGTCCGTTCTCTTTGCAATTTCCAGTCTCCGGAATATCTGCCAAGTTCAAAGCATAAAATAAAGCGGACACAGTTTCAGTCTGCACAGCTCGCGAAACTTCCCACCTGCAGACATTCATAAGTTAAATTCTGAGAAGCGGGCAGAGCATTAGTCCGCATAGTTCGTCACAGATCACAGCACAAGAACAAATTAGCGATATAATGTGCGGATGTCTTATTTAATCCGCATAAAGCACAGTACAGTCCATCACAAGCCACAGCATAGAACATTGTTTAAAGAACAAATAATGATACATCAACAAATCAAATAGTTCGCAGTTTTTGCGGACTCATCATGCGAGCCAGTGTCAACTCTGGTATTTGGTGTAATCACAATCTCCCCACTCTCGATAGGGGCCGGTGGTGACATTCTACCTGCAACAAAGAAGGTCAATTTCACATTCAAATACAGTCTGCAGGGACTCAAAGTACCAAGATAAAAGTTCACTTTTGGCAAAAGTAGCAGCGAGTTGCTGGCTATCGAAGATAGGCCACCTTGCCCGCTCCAGGTCAAAGGCGCTTAACCATTTCTTCCATTCACGATGGACTTTGATTCTTCTTTCAGCCACAGATATTTGTGGAAACAACAATGTCATCGATCTCGGTGACGATCTATATTGGCCTCGACTTCCGCTGCGGCGACCTGTAAAGCCACTGACGCTTAAAGTATTTAGGCGCCGGTTGGAGGTTACCTGTCTGCAGCAGCTCTGCAGCAATTCGCAAATCTTCAGCTTCTTTGTCCGAGGCCGCCTCAACCAAAGCCACATGGGCGGCGATCTGCTTCTTCTGTTCCGCTATCTTCTCTTTCAGTTTTTCCTTCTCTTTTTTCCTCAGTAGCGGATAAAGAAGGGAGCTCGCTGATCTTAACTACCAAGATTTCTACCTCAGGATGCAGCACATCCAGCAAAGATTTGTTGATGAGATCAAGTTGTTCGACGTCTATAGAATTAAGTATCTCTTCAGTGGACAAACTGTGGAGAGGGAATTATCTCCCTGGACTTGGGCCTCCGGAGTAACTAAGTCGCTTTCAGGAACTTCTTTTTCATGTGGCCTGTGCTGCAAGTCCGCATCTCCAGTACGCACGGAGATATTTTTCTCTTTCATCGCACGCAGCTACTTTTCAACCCGCTCGGCCACAGTGGACTTGTCCCTCTTTCTCTTCTTTCCAGAAGGGGCCTTTTTCTCAGCAGAGTCCGCGACAGCCTTCCCTAAATCTGGCTGGCTCTCGCGGACTGTCTCAAGGTTTGCAGCAACCAATGCCTTTGAAGGCTCTCCTTCCCCAACTTCGTCTCCCGCAGACCGCCTATCTTCATTAAGGTTAACAATGGGCTGCTGGGCGTTGGGGGATGACACTTCAGTTTCGTTGTTTGCGCAAACCATGTCCGCCGAGTTCGCCGTTTTCTGAGGGTGGGCAGTATCTGACAGATTTAATGTCTTATCCGCACTTTTTGACGGCTGTTCTGTGTGATATGCGGTGGTGTCCTCCTTCCTGCACACAGGCATATCAGCATGGAGGGTTGCTTCCTCAGCAGGCTTCTTTCTATGATAACTCTCTCCAGTAGAGCGGACAGGCTCCCATCTAGTCACTCTCTTTATCACTTTCTTAGTTTTTATTGCAGTTATTGGTTTTTCGTTTTTTGTAGTACCGCTAGTGAAGAAAGCGCCGAGTCTCGCCATGCCGGACTCCAAAGTTGAGACCGCAAGAGGTGAATACCGACCCGTGTCGTTGATACTTTTGACAATTCTAGCCCCTCTGACGATATTGATAGTGCTGACAGCATTAATGAGATTTGCGTACTCGTCAGTTAAGCAAACATTTTCGAAGTTTCCAGAAACATAAAAATGTGCCGGGATTATGTTAACCCCAAAGACCGCAACACGTCCAAGGTCCCATCCACCTTGGCGACGGACTCGGTGCTCAGTCCGCACAGATCAGCATGCCCCAGGTGATCGGCTCCCAGGATAGCTCTTCAGGAGAACTCAAAGATAAGTCCGCCCAGGCCGTCGCCCTCCAGCAGGATCGCGCCTAGCAGCAGCAGATGGAAGCTCCAGCCCGTGAGCCCAGTCCGCCCCTTTTGCGCGGACTAGCGTGTTCTTTCTTTTTTGCTTCCCATCACCGTTGCCGGGTTCTCCTGTACCCCGAGCAGCCGGTTATTTTAGCCCTGCCCGTTTGAGCAGGACCCCATCCTATAAATAGGGGGGAGGTGGTGCCCCCAAAGCAGGCTAACTCGAGTCCAGAAGCCCATTTAGTGAAAGCTGCGGACTCAGATCTCGGACTTTGCGGTATCGAATCTATCTTGATCACCATTTTTCCTTGTTCCATTAGTAAACGGTTGCTTGCAGTTCCCTTCTCTCTTTTTCCCTTTTTACTGGAATTTGAGGGTGTATTTTCTGCATCAACAATGGTATCTAAATACTGGCCGCCTCAGTCAATCAGGGTCTATCTGCTTTAGCTTTTCCTTCCACGGCCGTTCGGCTTCTTTAGCTCGTCTTTTCAGTTGAGCCGTGGTCAGGAAAAAGCTGGCCGTCGGATTTATCATTGAGTTCACCTCCTTCTTCCTTGACCGTGACGTGTAGAAGTTAACAATTCACTTAACTCTCCCATGTTTACCTTGCAGCAGAGGAAGCGTGATCGCCACCGGCTTCCCAGCGATCAGCTTCTTCATCTCCTCCATCTTCTCTCGAAGTTTCAGTTTTCGGCTCCTTCAGAAACCGCGGAAGCCGGTCCGCCAAGCTTCTCCCCAGTGACTTTGACTTCAGGGCGGTCAACCTCCTCAGAAGCCGCGGGGGTTGACAATAGCGCATCCTGCTACTGCAAAGTCTCCATTCCCTTGAGGATATGACTAATCGTCTCACTAGCCGCGGATGTCTCCCCCGGCTCGTTCGGTTTGGGATCTGGTATAGACGGACTCTCAAATACCTCTTTCTCATGCAGCTTATGTTGCAGACTGTCCGCTCAGGTCTTTACGGAAACATTCTGGTTTCCGGCGTGCATCTTCCTCATCGTCCTCTTCATCCTTTCCTCAAGAGTCTCGCTCATCTTCTTCTGTCGTTTCAAGGAGCCGACTACCGTCACAATCCGCTTGCTCTTTTCAGCCAAAAGTCATTCGGCCTCCAGCGTCTTATCCGACTCGTTGTCATCCACAACGATTAGATCGACCTTGGCCGGCACTTCGCGCGGCTTGCCAGATTCAACGCTTTTTTTCCTTTGTCTCACCTATTTATAAGAACACTTCACCCGATGGAGTGCAAGTTATCTCAAAGGATTTGGCGGTATCGGTTTGTGGTGGAGCCGCCTTCGAAACCGCTTCCGGATTGTCCGCTGCCTTCGAGACCGCTTCAGGATTGGGCGCGACTTGTGAAGATTCGTCGACGGTCTGCGTCGGCCTCTTTTCAGAATCAGAAGCTGCTGGGGTAAGTGGCTTCCCGGTCTTCTTCGTAGGCTGTCAGTCAGAGTCATCCAGTTTCTAGCTCCGACTCTCTTTCTTCACAGTCGACTTCTTTTCATGGGCTAGCATCGATGTCATGACGTCCATCTTGTGAAAGACCGCGTCGGCTTGCAAAATACTGACCGCAAGTGGCGAGTAGCGACCCGTGGCTAGGCCGAGGTCTTGAAGAATGACAAGGGTCAAGGGATTTTATAGACGTCGATGCATTAAAGGAAGTCGCAGTCTCTGGCATAGTTCTACATTTTCGAAGTTTTTCTGAAACTTAAAAATGTGCGGGGATTATGTTAAGCCCGGAATCCGCGACCAATTCGCATAGCTTTCCAGACCGGGCAGCCTGGTTCTTCTAGCCGCAAGGCATGTCAAGTCGACCGGTCGTCAGAGACCGGGCTGTTTATGTAGATCAAGTCGGCTGCTCATCAGCGAAGCCGGTCAGTCTCCATGTCAGGCCGCGGCCAACTTCGGCCCTGCTCATTGCCACGGTCCAGGACCCAGGCTGTCAGCTCGCCCGGAGGATTCCGCCAGGCCTCGCGGCTTCCCTCCTTTGTCCTTTTCTGCTCATTTACTTCCCCTCACCTCTGCCCGGTTCTCCTGTACCAAGGGCAGCCGGTAACTTTAGCCCTACTTGTTTGGGTAGGCCCTCGAGCCTATAAATAGGTGGAGGGCGCACTCCTCAAGACACGCTGACTTGTATCTAGGAGCTCGCCTGTTAAGAGCCGCGGTCTCAAGTTTAGTGTTTAGCGGCTTGCAATCCGGCCGACCTTATCGTTTTCTCCTTCTTGTAACCTCTTCTCTTTGAATAAAAGGAAAGCCCGTCACAGGAGTGGCGTTTAAGCTGCGGAGGGTGAACTCTGTTGTTGCCGCTGCCAGCGGCCTCTTTTTCTGTCCCTTAGCTATGACCGCTAGTAACTGACTATTCGACGGTATCCTCTTTTCCCTTCCTTCCCCCAGTGCACGAACCATTAGCTGGTGGTGACCGACTCCCTGTCCGTTTTCATGCATCAATAGTTGTACTCAGATGTGGCGATGTCTTTGCGACGTTCCAAGGTACTGCTCTAGTTTCCTGCCTCTTTCTCTCATCTTTTCAGGCCGTCGATGCCCACCTGCAGGGATACAAGGTTTACCAGGTGTTGTTCGAGATGATTGAGGTGAAGGGCTTCGTTGATGATATTTCGATGGTTCGAGGCTTTGCTGACATATTCCCAGAGAAGCTGCAGGGTTACCACCACATCGAGAGCCAGATTTCTAGATACAACGCATGTCGGGGGCTAAGCCGATATTGGGAGCATCCTACCGTATGGCTCCGAAGGAGCTGGTAGAGTTTCGGAGCCAGTTACAAGATCTGGTAGAAGCAGGATCTGTCAGGCTGAGCTCATCACCTTGGGGAGCTACAGTTTTACTCGTAAAGAAGAAGGAAGACATGCCCCGCTTATGCATTGATTACAGAGCCCTGTACAGGCTCACGGTCCGAAACACGTATCCCCTGCCCAGGATTGATGAGAAGTTTGACTAGTTGGAGGGAGCTCATTGGTTTTTGAAGTTGGATCTGTGATCAGGATATTACCAGCAGCGTATTCAGGAGGAGGACATTCTGAAGACAGCCTTTAGCAGCAGATATGGGCTATTTGAGTTCACAGTGATGCCCTTCGGCCTCACGAATGCCCTGTATGCGTTCATGAGCCTGATGAACCGGGTATTCGATGCTTACCATGACATTTTTGTCATAGTTTTTATAAATGACATCCTCATCTATTCGAGTACTGAGGAGTAGCATGCTCGCCACCTAACACTGACCTTGGAGAGGCACCGAGAGCATAGGTTGTGTGCGATGTTTAGCAAGTGCCAGTTCTAGCTGAAGGAGGTGGGTTTTCTGGGCCATATTATCAGTGGAGCAAGTTTGGCAGTGGATCCGGCGAATGCTTAGGCAGATCAAGACTGGCCACCGCTAAAGATAGCCACCGATTTGAGGAGTTTTTTAGGACTTGCCGGCTATTATCAGAATTTTGTAGAGGGGTTCACCCGGATTGCTCTCCCACTCACATCTTTGATGAAGAAGGAGACCCCATTTGTTTGGATGCCACAGTGCGAGGCTGCTTTTCCGGAGCTGAAGGGCCGGCTCACCTTGGCTCCTATTCTATCCTTTCCATCCGGAAGTGAGGGATTTCAGGTATACACCGACGCATCATACAAGGGGATGGGTGTCGTTCTGATGCAGAATGGGCATGTGATCGTTATGCTTCCAGACAGTTGAAGAAGCACAAGCAAAACTATCCAGTGCACGACTTGGAGATGAGAGCGGTGGTTTTCGCTCTGAAGAACTGGAGACACTACCTCTACGGGGTTCATTATTATATCTTCTCAGATCACAAGAACCTGAAGTTTGTGTACACTCAAAAGGAGCTGAATATCCGACAGAGGCGCTCGTTAGAGTTCCTATCAAACTATCAGTATACCATGCATTACCATCCCGGCAAGGTGAACGTGGTGGTAGACGCTCTGAGCTGGAGAGCCACCACGTCCAGAGAAGAGTCCTAGTTGATGGCCATGGAGTTGATGCGTATGTTGTAGGAGAGGTAGATGTCCCTGGTATCCCAGGATAATCTAGAGTTGTACAAGGAGTACCTCGCGTCGATGAGTACCACAGACGATATACGGGATCACATCAGGGACGGTTAGAGGCTGGATGCGAGGATGGAACCCATTTTCAGATCCATGGTGGAAGGCATGGCTGGGGATTATTCACAGAGAGATGGGCTACTTTGTTTTAGGGGCCGAGTCTATATACCGGCAGGAGGCCGGATTCGGGAGTACATCATGGCAGAGGATCACTGCAGTAGATACTCCTTGCACCAGGGTATCACGAATATGGAAGCAGATCTGAAGAAGACCATGTTTTGGTTCGGCATGAAGAAGGACATCACATATTTTGTGACACATTACCAGGCTTGCCAGCTAGTGAAGGCGGAGTGTAGGAGCCCGATCGGGTTACTGAAGCCACTTCCAGTGCGGGAGTTGAAGTTTGATGATATAACCATGGAATTCAAACACGGGCTACCTCAGTCGCATGCACAGAACGATTCGATCTGGGTCATCGTCGATAAGCTGACAAAGGTGACCAGGTTTATCCTAGTTAGGAAGGATGCTCCGGTAGTTGATCTGGCGTGGAAGTTTGTGGAGCAGTTTTTGCGCTTTCATGGAGTGCCCAAGACGATCATGTTGGATCAGGACAGGAATTTTACGTCCAAGGAGTGGAGGTCGGTTCAGGCTTACCTGGGCTCTCGGCTGACGTTTAGCACAACCTTCCACCCTCAGACTGATGGACAGACAGAGCACACCAACCAAACTTTGGAGGATCTTCTATGCTTATGCATTCTGGATCGCGGGGAGCCATGGGAGAAACTGTTGCCACTAATCGAGTTCTCTTACAACAACAGCCATCAGGCTGTTATACGTATGGCCCCTTATGAGGCTCTGTATGGACGGAGATGTCAGACCCCTCTATCATGTGTCCAGGACAAGGACCCGAAGGCTCTTGGCTTGGAGTTCGTGGAGGACACATATGCTCGCGTGAGGCTGATTAAGGATAGTATGTTGGAGGCTCAGAGCAGGCTGGCCAAGTACTATGATTCGCGACATCGGCAGGTGGATTTTTAGGTGGAAGACCGGGTGTTCTTGAAGATTCGTCCAATGCATGGAGTTTCTTGGGTTCGAAGTCAGAAGAAGCTCCGTCCTAGATACATGGGCCCTAAAGGATCCTAGAGCGAATCGGCACCTTGGCCTACATACTGGAGCTTTCGCCAGAGTTAACTGGACTGCATGACGTCTTCCACGTTTCTTCCCTTTGGAGACCTTTACTATGGCCTGAGCAGCTGATCTCAGTTACAGATGGCCATGTGGCATCAGATTGGTCAGTCAGCATGGAGCCGGTCAAGATTGATGATACAGCGGTACGGACCCTGCAGCACAAGAAGGTCACATTGGTCAAAGTCCTGTGGAGGAACCATGTGTAGGAGGAGCACACTTGGGAACCACGGGACCTCATGCTGTAGAAGTACCCGGGACTCTTTGAGGCAGGTATAATTTCAACCTTCTAAGGGATGTTACGTATTTTTCCTTTTTCTCTAAAACCCCATGGCCTAACCAGTATTTTGGGGATGAAATTTTTATTTTTATGTATGGGTATTTGTAACATCCCTCAAACAACAAGACACTCCAAGAGTGGTTTTGTCATGGCAGGGGCATGACAGAATTTGATAATATGGTTTGCAGTCAATTTTATTAGGATATTTTCGGGGTTTTAAAGCAAATCATGTCTTCTAAAGTACTTATTTTGATTCCCCTTTGTATATATTTTTGTCGCTAATGCATTTTTTCTGATTTTTGTAGGTTTTCACGGCTTTCAGCCGAATTTTGCTGTGACACGCCCCAAGGTCACGCCCTACCCGGGCGTGTACCTAGGGCGTGTAACCCAGAGGAATGAAGCAATTGGTCCGAAACTGCATTCCGTGGAAACTTAGTGTACACGCCCTCTGTCACGCCTGTGTCATATCCGACACGGGCGTGTTCCAGAGGCGTGTCCCCAGGTTCCGAGGAATCGCCGCAGCGTGCTCGTTTTTCCCGCTCCACCGTTGCACTGAAAGTGTCACGCCCCAGGGTCATGCCTGACCCGGGCGTGACATATGGGCGTGTACTTCAGCAATTCCGCCCGTCACCTCCAGCATTCAATTTCAGCTCAACAAAGTCACGCCTCAAAGAATACGCCCCAGGTACACGCCCTACCAGGGCGTGACTTGTGGGTGTGTACTTCAACTACTTCGTCAGAATTAAATTCCAGCCCGAAAAAGTCGCGCCGAATGTGTCACGCCCCAGGGTCACGCCCGACCAGGGCGTGACAGGGGGGCGTGACCCGACCCGAACAATTCTATAAATAGAGCCCAACTCTAAGGGTTCAGGGACACTTTTTGGATTGAGAGGGGAGGTTCTGCCCTTTGTATTTTTGAACTTTTTTAAGCATGTCTTTCCATTTTTAGTTCTTAGCTCTAGCTTTATGCTTTCCCTGTATTAGTTCCTAGCTTCGTTCTGTAGTATAATGTTAATGATAGTGTAGTTTACCTTTCCATGCACTTGTAATCTCTGGTTTTCAAGCTGTAAGATCCCTGTTTCCATTAATAAAAAGTGTTGTTTTCTTTTTCGTTTCTGCTCTGTTTTCATTATTCTTCTTCTACTCATCCCCCCTCTTCCACCTCACCATGATTAACTAATCCTCCATGTACTCGATCTTAATGATCCGAGGTTCGAGTGATTAGGTTATGATGCTTTGAATCTTACCTTTTCTTTTTAAGGTTTAGCTTTGAATTACTCTTGATTTATCACGGGTTGGAGGTATATCATCGATATATACTCTCCACCTTTGCTTTCATTATGGGCTAGCCGAGAGGCCGAAAGTTTGAAATAAGCACTCAAGAGTAAAGGGAGTTGTTCGCACCCCTCGAGAGAGGCAGACGTTCAAATCTCCCGGATTGGAGTAAAATCCAATAGCGGGGTTCACCGCGCAAAGCGAGTTTGAGGCCTCCGATTTAGGCGAGAGTCGGTCGGACCTTCCTAAACTCAGTTAGGCACGGCCTTCGAGAGAAGCGTGTCAATATTCATGGAACCTCCACGGTCAAGGACCTTTACCCTAATTAGCTTAGGTTTATTTATCGTATTTTTCTAACCACTCTTGCCAAGGTGATTTCTGATCGTGTGCATTTTCCCTTCATCGTTACTAAGCTTAAGTTAATCGCTCTTTTAGCTCTCTTTATCTTTTCATGCAAGTAGCTCTCTTTCATTGCAAGTAGTTCTCTTCCTTTAGAACATTTAGCTTTCTTCTAAAAAACCTTATTTTTCCGTCGATAAAATAATAGATTTCGTGTGAGTAAGCTTACTCAACTGTTCCCGGATTTCAATACGACACTTGTGTCCCCTAGCTGCATTTCGATAGGTATACTTGCCTTGTTGAATTGTTAGTTTGGTTATTTTCTCCTTGTAGATATCTAAGAGACAATCAAGTTTTTGGCGCCGTTGCCGGGGAGGCAACGCTCGTTGATAAATTGAAAACACGAATATATTAATTTTATCACTTCTCTTCCTCACCCTCCTTCTTAAAATTTTTCGCCTACTCACTTGAGTTAAATGGCTGGATTTTCTTCAAGCAAGTATGCGTATTTTTATTTTTTCCGCCTACTCACTTGAGTTAATTGGCTGGATTTTATTCAAGCAAGTGTGTGTATTTTTATTTTTCCGCCTACTCACTTGAGTTAATTGGCAGGCTTTATTTCAGTAGAGTGTGTTTACTTTCTGTAGAGTGGGTGTGTTTTAATTTTCTGTCGAGTGCGTGAGTGTATCTTGTATTTTCCTCCTACTCGCTCGGAGTTAAATGACTGGATTTTAATTACCGCCTACTTAATAGAAACCCACATCACAATTTTTTCTACACCACCTAACTCTCTCGAAAAGTGCAAAGTGGCTCTAAATGCCACTATCTTGTCTAGTACCTTGCGAACCCTTCACCGGGTAGCCCTTGGGAAGTTCGGGAGTTAAAAGATAAAAAATTCTATTTCAAAAAAAAAAATTCGAACTTCATTAGCTCTTTTATTTTCTAGTATTTCTTCTCCTCTTTTCTTCTAGTGTATGACCTGCGGAAGTCCGTCGATTACTTTGGACCTGGACCACGAAATTGAGCGTACTCTTCGAAGAAGATCGCGATTTCAAGGCCCTACTACCCAAGTGCCGGTTGAGGATTCCGAGTCATTTTCTACCTTAAGAATGGCAGAACCCAACATGGAGGAAGCCGTGCAAAGGCCTATGTCCTATTATGCACGACCGAATCTCGAGGGTACAGAATCTAGTATAGTTCGCCCTGCAATAAATAATAATAATTTCGAACTGAAGCCTAGCATAATTCAAATGGTGCAGCAGTATGTGCAATTTGACGGGCTTCAAGATGAAGACCCGAACGCACACATAGCCAGCTTTCTTGAGATTTGTGACACCTTCAAGATAAATGGTGTCACAAATGATGCTATTAGGCTAAGATTATTTCCTTTCTCTCTTAGAATTAAGGCTAAGCAGTGGCTGAACACCCTTCCTAAAAATAGCATAACTACTTGGATGCAATTAACTGAAAAATTTTTGGCCAAGTATTTTCCGCTTGCTAAAACTGCAAAACTTAGGAATGACATTTCTGCCTTTGGACAAATAGACTCTGAGACCCTTTACGAAACCTGGGAAAGATTTAAAGAAATTTTAAGACGATGCCCACATCATGCTCTGCCTTTATGGTTGCAGGTGCAGACGTTCTATAATGGGCTAAATCAAAGCACAAAGCAAATGATAGACGCAGCTTCTGGCGGTACTTTAAACCATAAGACCCCGGAAGCAGCTCTTGAGCTGTTTGAAGACATGGCCATGAACACTTACCAGTGGAATGTGCCTAGGACCCGCCCAAACAAACCTGCAGGTCTCTTTAAAGTGGACAATGTCTCCCAACTCGCACTGCAAGTTGAAATATTAAGCAAAAAAATTACGAAGATGACTGCTGCCTCCGCCCCTCAGGTATGGGAATCTTCAACTCCTCCCGCCGAACATTTGGATTATGTAAATAATATGCCTAAAACTGCTTTTAATAATTTTTCTGCTGCGAATTATCATCCTCCTGGTTTTACTTTTCCGAATAGTTATAATCCTGCGTTAAGAAATCATCCGAATTTTTCGTGGAGCAATCCATCGAAAAATGTGCAGGAGATGGAACTCGTGTAGAAATGTGAAGTGGTTGTTGTTGTTGATGTTGAGGAGAAGAAGGAATGTTGGAGGTGGAGGGGGCCTCGTCTGGAGTGGTTGTGCGCCCGCCGCCGCAAAGTGATTTTTCTGCACCACCACCACCTCCTCAAAGTTTTCCAAACCTCCAAATTTGGAGGAAATGTTTTCAAAATACATGAATGCTAATGACGCTACGATTAGAACCTTAACCGGAAGTGTTAAAAATTTAGAAAATCAGGTAGGACAGCTCGCTAAAATGATTTTTGAGCGACCCGTAGGGTCTCTTCCTTCCAATACCGAGCCCAACCCGAGAGAGCAAGCGAAAGCTATAATTCTTCGGAGTGGGAAGAAAGTTCCCGGTATGATAAGTGAAGAGCCCGAGGCAATCTCCGCTTCCGCTTTAAAAAATCAAAGCTCCGTTCCCGTTTTAAAAATTCCACCCTCTGCCGAAGAAATTATCACTCCTATTTTAAAAAAACAACTCACTCCACCACCCACCTTTAAAAATAATCCATCCCCGCCATACCCTTCCGAACTTAATAAACAACGACAGGATGATCAATACACCCGTTTTTAGAAATGTTTAAACAAATCCACATAAATCTGCCTTTCCACGAAGCCATATCCCAGATGCCTAAGTACGCAAAATACCTTAAGGACCTCCTAACCAACAAGAAGAAGTTAGAGAACCTTTCTCATGTCACGTTAAATGCTGAGTGCTCGGCGGTTTTGACAAACAAATTACCGAAGAAAATCAGTGACCCGGGTAATTTCTCTATCCCGTGTGTCTTTGGTGATCTCTTTGTCAAACACGCTTTAGCCGACTTAGGTGCGAGTATTAATCTTATGCCCCTATCGTTGTTTAAAAAGTTAGGAATTGGTAGCTTCAACCTCACACGTATGAGTATCCAGCTCGCCGACAGATCAGTCAAATACCTGTTAGGAATAGTGGAGGACGTCCTAGTCAAAGTTGACAAGTTCATCTTCCCGGTGGACTTTGTCATTTTGGACATCGAAGAAGACGTCAAGGTTCCCTTGATCCTTGGCCGACCCTTCCTTGCCACCTCCCGAGCTATCATTGACGTAAGCAATGGTAAGCTCTTCCTTCGAGTGGGTGACGATGAGGTCACTTTCTCTATCACCCCCTCAATGAAGAACACACTAGCTAATGATGACTCCTATTTTTTCATGGATACCGTAAGTGAAGAATCCTTCTCTCACACCTCTGATTTTGAAGAAGAATTTTCCAATTTTTGTTCCTCTCCTACTCCTCCAACTGAATCTCTACACCTAAGTGAAGAATCCTCCACTCGCCTTTCTGATTTTGAAAAAGAATTTTTTGATTTCTGTTCCTCTTCTACTTTTCCAACTGAATCGCTGCACGAAGCCGTCATGGCCGCTAGCAACACCCCTTTTAATTTTACATATAAAAAAGTGTACGAGGACATAGTTTTTGAAAAAGAACAAATTTCCAAAACCTCGTATGATGACCCCCCTACCTTGGAACTGAAAGAACTACCAGAGCACCTTCGATACGCTTTCTTAGAAAAGGACTCCAAGCTGCCTGTCATAATTTCGGCCTACCTCACGGATGCACAAAAGGATAAACTTCTTTCAATTTTACAAAAGCATCGCCAAGCTATTGCTTGGCAGATATCTGATATCAAGGGCATAAGCCCATCTTTCTTCACTCATAAAATCTTAATGGAAGATAATTCACGTAACTCTATACAACCTCAGCGCCGTATAAACCCAAACATGAAAGACGTAGTTAAGGGCGAGGTTATGAAATTGTTAGACGCAGGAATTATCTATCCTATATCCGACAGTAAGTGGGTTAGCCCAGTACAGGTAGTACCAAAGAAGGGAGGGATAACGGTCGTAAGTAATGAAAATAATTAATTAATCCCGACTTGGACGGTGACCGGATTTCGAATGTGTATAGATTACCGTAAGTTGAATGACGCCACCCGCAAGTATCACTTTCCCTTGCCGTTCATTGATCAGATTTTAGAACGACTTTCCGGACATAACTTTTATTGTTTTCTCGATGGCCTCTCGGGGTATCTTCAAATCCCCATCTCCCCCGAGGATAAGGAGAAAACTACGTTTACTTGTCCCTTCGGCACCTTCGCCTACCAAAGAATGCCGTTTGGATTGTGCAATGCGCCAGCTACATTCCAACGATGTATGCTCGCCATCTTTGACAAGTACGTAGAAAGCATTATGGAAGTTTTCATGGATGATTTCTCCGTCTTCGGGAATTCCTTCGATAGTTGCTTAGAGAACCTTGAAAAAGTCTTAGAGCGATGCGAAGAAACTAACCTTGCCTTAAATTGGGGAAAATGTCATTTTATGGTAAGGGAAGGGTTAGTTTTGGGACATAAAATTTCTGAAAGGGGTATTGAAGTAGACGTTGTGAAAATAGAAGTTATCGAGAAGCTGCCGCCACCTACGAACATAAAAGCTATAAGAAGTTTCCTGGGTCATGCGGGTTTCTACCGCCGCTTCATAAAGGACTTTTCCAAAATCACCAAGCCCCTTACCCATCTCTTAGAAAAAGACGCCCCATTCATCTTTGATGACCTCTGCCTAGCTGCCTTCAATTTAATAAAAGAAAAATAGTTAATGCCCCAATTATGATAGCTCCGGTGTGGGATCTTCCATTTGAAATAATGTGTGATGCGAGTAGTTATGCGGTGGGAGCCGTACTAGGTCAACGTATTTCCAAAACTTCCACCACATTTATTACTCTAGTAAAACACTCACATCTGCACAGGAAAATTACACCACAACCGAGAAGGAGCTCTTAGCTGTAGTATTCGCTTTTGACAAATTTCGCCCTTATATTACTCTTTCAAAAATTATTGTTTTTACGGACCACTCGGCCCTCAAATATCTTCTCTCTAAAATGGATGCCAAGCCTCGCTTGATTCGCTGGGTCTTACTCCTCCAGGAGTTTGACTTAGAGATCCGTGATAAGCGAAGTGCCGAGAACTTGGCCGCCGACCACCTTTTCGCGCCCTGACAACCCTTTATAGAACAATTAGACGAAAATTCTTTTCATTACTATTTCCCTATGAGAAGTATTCATAATTAACACATCTACTTCTCCTTGGTTTGCCCGCATCGCCAACTATCTAGTGGACCGTGTGCTCCCAAAAGAGTTTTCATCTCAGCAAAATAAGAAATTCTTTTCTGAGCTGAAAAACTATTTTGGAGGACCCGCATCTTTCAGAATTTGTGCCGACCAAGTGATCAGGAGTGTGTTCTTTTGATGAAGGATTAGATATTATTAAACATTTGCATGAAGGACCGACAGGTGGGCACTATCAAGCTGCTCGCAGCGCTCACAAAGTGTTAAGCGCGGGTTTTACTGCCCACCCCCTGTTTAAAGATGCGCATGCCTTTGTGAGTAGGTGTGATAGTTGCCAACGGTCGGGGAATATTTCGAATAAAAATGAAATGCCACAAAATTATTTCCTAGAGTGCGAAGTTTTCGACCTCTGGGGGATTGATTTTGTCGGCCCTTTTCCTTCTAGCTTCGGGAATAAGTACATATTAGTTGCCGTTGATTATGTTTTCGTTGGGCCGAAGCCCAAGCTCTTCCTACGAACGACTCCGAGTCGTAGTTAATTTCCTAAAAAAAATATTTTCTCGATTCGGTACGCCGCGCGCTATCGTTAGTGATAGGAGTTCCAATTCTGTAACGTATAATTTTCAAAAATCCTAACTAAATATGGCGTTACTCATAAGCTTTCCACTGCCTACCACCCCCAACTAACGGACAAGTCGAAGTAGTGAATAAGAAATAAGAATTTTAGAAAAGACTGTTTCAACATCTAGAAAGACTGGTCAGCCAAATTAGACGATGCACTATGGGCCTACCGAACAGCGTACAAAAACTCCCTCGGCTGTACGCCATATCGGTTGGTATGGAAAATCGTGTCATTTACCCGTAGAGTTAGAGCACCGCGCATTTTGGGCCTTACGATTTTTATACTTCGATCCCCACTCTGTCGGCGATTTAGAAAATTTCAACTTAACGAACTCGACGAGTGGCGCTCTACGCATATGAAAATAACAGACTTTATAAAGAGCGGACGAAGAATTTACACGATCGACATCTTAGGCACCCAAAATCTTTAAGCGGCGACCAAGTGCTTCTTTATAATTCTCGTTTACGTTTATTCCCGGGTAAATTAAAATCACGTTTGGTCGGGGCTTTTTACTGTTTAGAAGTCTTTTCTTATGGTATTTTAATTTCCACCCTGATAAGGGTACTTTCAAGGTGAATGGTCAGCGTCTTAAACTGTATTTCTGTGATGATGTCAGTCTCAACCCTGTTAACTCTCTCTTTCCCGGTCCTGACATTTGATTAATCTGCACTTTATTTTACTCACAAACTTTGACCTTTATTCGAACTTTATTTTTAAACAATATTTGGGACAATCTTATTTTGACGCGTCGAGCTCAAACGACACTTTAAACAAAGGGCGCTCTTGGGAGGCAACCCAAGTTATCTTTTTCTGTTTTCTTTATTTTACACTTTTTGCCCCGAATGGCTCCGGCAAGCTGAAACTTCTCGTTCGCCTACTCGAACGGTTCTGATTCCATGACAAAGTCCACCCGACGACGTTTCCTGAAGATCCACAGCACAGGCATGGAGGAGCGGCATCACTCAGCTTTCCCTGCCACATAACCGGGGAAGTACCTGTTTTCAATTCTGTCTTTCATTTCTGTACTTCCTTTTCTCTCGTTCTCCGACCACCTTCTCCATTGAGGACAATGTAGATTTTAAGCTTGGGGGATGAGTTACTCTTTTTGCTTTTTGTAAATATCCAAAAAATTAAAAAAAAAAATTTAAAAAAATTCAACAAAAATTCAAATATATATATATATATAGCTGCATTTTGGTATTTCAATAAGTACCCCATGTTTATGTTTTGTTTTTTCTCAACTTCTTTATAAACAACGTATTTAATTATAATTTTTCTAATCATTTTTTTAATCATATTTCACAAGTAAAATGTTGGTCATGCTGTGTTCTAATTCACGGTAGCATGTAAGGTAAAATATTTCTCTAAAACGTGCATTTCTATTATGATTTTCCGTCTTTATTTTCTTTACTTTCTCTAAAAATTATCATCCACTATTTTCTTTTCGTCTTTAGATAATTTTTGTAAGAACAAATTTTGAATAACGTAGTAGATATGAACGATCCAAGTCACATATTATTTTATTTTCAAGATAATTTCATCAATCTTCTTTTTATTATCTCGAACTTGCTTTTGAAATTTATCGACTCTATGTTTTAATAAATTTAAAAAAAAGCGTGAAAATGATTTAGGCCATTTTTGTTTACGTTTGAGCTTTCCTGCCAACCTAAAATCTTTTACCACTAGTTAGCCGCTTTTGAGTCTTTTTACAAATTCATTTGATAACTCCACACAGCATTTCATTTTCACCAAAGCCCAAATTCCTACCTATCTAATCACGCTAATTTTTTTTGATAGGAAATTTTGTGTTATCTTTGGAGAAATTATTGAAAAAAGTGTACTCAAAAGCAATGTATTGAAAAAAAAAGAGAGAAGAAAAAAAAATGAAAAAATAAAAAAAAAAGAGATAAATAATCATAAAGAAAAAAATAATATTTATTTATACATATTTTGTTTAAATAAATTTTTTTTTTGAAACTCGTTGTTTTGGTTTAGTGTGATTTTTATGCCTCCATGTTTATATTTGAATTCTACTCCTATTCATATTCCTAAACAAAATTTTCGGTCCTATTAAGTCCTTTTGATTCACGACCTTTTTAATTTTATTTAACAACTAAGAAAAGAAGAAAAGTAAATCAGATTTAGTTTTGGATTTAAACTTAGATTTTTGTTATTTAATTGATATAATTATAATGTGTTGCTTGGATCTAGTAATAACTCAATACGTTCTTTTCATTTTCACTGCCTTGCTTAAATCTATTTAAAGAATTTCGTCAAAATTTGGATGATTTTTTTTTATTAAGTAAAGTTTATAAAAGTTAAACCATACCAAAATAATTGTTTTAGATTTACGTTTTATATTCTCCCTACCTAAAATTTTGCATAGTACTTGTGTAAGTAAGATTAAAATTTTTGAATTAGTCACTTTTATGATTAGCTAGTCTTTATATCTTTGCTTGGGGATAAGCAAAACTTAAGCTGGGGGAATTTGATAATACGGTTTGCAGTCAATTTTATTAGGATTTTCGGGGTTTAAAGCAAATCATGTCTTGTAAAGTACTTATTTTGATTCCCCTTTGTATATTTTTTGTCGCTAATGCATTTTTTCTGCTTTTTGCAGGTTTTCAAGGCTTTCAGCCGAATTTTGCTGTGACACGCCCCAAGGTCACGCCCTACCCGGGCGTGTACCTAGGGCGTGTAACCCAGTGGAATGAAGCAATTGGTCCGAAACTGCATTCCGTGGAAACTTAGTGTACACACCCTCTGTCACGCCCGTGTCACATCCGACACGAGTGTGTTCCAGAGGCGTGTCCCCAGGTTCCGAGGAATCGCCGCAGCGCGCTCGTTTTTCCCGCTCTACCGTCGCACCGAAAGTGTCACGCCCCAGGTCACGCCTGACCCGTGCGTGACATATGGGCGTGTAATTCAGCAATTCCGCCCGTCACCTCCAGCATTCAATTTCAGCTCAAAAAGTCACGCTGCAAAGAACACGCCCCAGGTACACGCCCTACCAGGGCGTGACTTGTGGGCGTGTACTTCAACTACTTCATCAGAATTAAATTCCAGCCCGAAAAAAGTCGCGCTGAATGTGTCACGCCCCAGGGTCACGCCCGACCAGGGCGTGACAGGGGGGCGTGACCCGACCCGAAAAATTCTATAAATAGAGCCCAACTCTAAGGGTTCAGGGACACTTTTTGGATTGAGAGGGAGGTTCTGCCTTTGTATTTTTGAACTTTTTAAAGCATGTCTTTCCATTTTTAGTTCTTAGCTCTAGCTTTATGCTTTCCATGTATTAGTTCCTAGCTTTGTTCTGTAGTATAATGTTAATGATAGTGTAGTTTACCTTTCCATGCACTTGTAATCTCTGGTTTTCAAGCTGTAAGATCCTGTTTCCATTAATAACAAGTGTTGTTTTCTTTTTCGTTTCTGCTCTGTTTTCATTATTCTTCTTCTACTCATCCCCCCTCTTCCACCTCACCATGATTAACTAATCCTCCATGTACTCGATCTTAATGATCCGAGGTTCGAGTGATTAGGTTATGATGCTTTGAATCTTACCTTTTCTTTTTAGGGTTTAGCTTTGAATTACTCTTGATTTATCATGGGTTGGAGGTATATCATCGATATATACTCTCCACCTTTGCTTTCATTCTGGGCTAGCCGAGAGGACGAAAGTTTGAAATGAGCACTCAAGAGAAAAGGGAGTTGTTCGCACCCCTCGAGAGAGGCAGACGTTCAAATCTCCCGGATTGGAGTAAAATCCAATAGCGGGGTTCACCGCGTAAAGCGAGTTTTAGGCCTCCGATTTAGGCGAGAGTCGGTCGGACCTTCCTAAACTCAGTTAGGCACGAACTTCGAGAGAAGCGTGTCAATATTCATGGAACCTCCACGGTCAAGTACCTTTACCCTAATTTGCTTAGGTTTATTTATCGTATTTTTCTAACCACTCTTGCTGAGGTGATTTCTGATCGAGTGCATTTTCCCTTCATCGTTACTAAGCTTAAGTTAATCGCTCTTTTAGCTCTCTTTATCTTTTCATGCAAGTAGCTCTCTTTCATTGCAAGTAGTTCTCTTCCTTTAGTGCATTTAGCTTTCTTCTAAAAAACCTTATTTTTCCGTCGATAAAATAATAGATTTCGTGTGAGTAAGCTTACTCAACTGTTCCCGGATTTCAATACGACACTTGTGTCCCTAGCTGCATTTTGATAGGTATACTTACCTTGTTAATTGTTAGTTTGGTTATTTTCTCCTTGCAGATATCTAAGAGACAATCAGAACCCTAGGATGCTCTAGGGGACCAAGTGAACCTAGAAAAGAAGGTGAGACCACCATGTTCTACAATTAACACTTTCAAATACTATCACTAGGGTTTGACTTTAGTGTTCTAACTTGACTCTAGGATTACTAAGAACCCATTGTGGTCAAAAAAGGAGGCTAAGTTGACCCAAGCCAAGCCTAGCCCTAATTTGTTCATAGTACCCTCTTAAGGGTCAAGTGACCCCCAAGATGCCAAAATCACCCCACCAAGTTCTCCCTAAACCTTTGGTGAGGCCAACGTGTCACTAATCACCCCATAGGGTTATCTAGGTCACCCCATGTGGCCTAGGGTTGAGCTAACCCTTTTGAGTTAAGTTAACCCAAATAGGCTAACTCAAGCTCAAACCCAAGTCCATTTTGTCTTGCTCCATTTTAATCATATAGATGGATTTAGGTGTAACTTGACTAAATTATTGCATCATCTTCGGCCAAGGTGACTAGGAGTGAGAGAAGCTCCTATTGCCCTTAATGGAGGAGTGAGAAAGTAGGTGGAAGAACATTCTTAGCCAAGGGAGACCAAGGGCCCCTCTCTTCATCTCCAAAACTTTGATCCTATTCCCCATTCAGTGTAGAGAAGTCCAGGGTGTCATTTTGGTGGCTAATCAATGGCGGGAATAGTGTAACCACCCATTGCCAGAATCTTCTTCATTTGCCATTAATGGTGCCATGAAGAAAGACCCCTTGCCTCCCCATTCTGACTCTTTAAAAAGACTCCCTAGACCCAAAGGAGTCATTTAAACTCTTCCCTAGAAGAAATCGAGTCCTTCCACAGTGTTGTTGTAGAACTTCAGCGACTCCTCCATCGCAAATGGCGACCCAGCAATCGGCATGGATGTGCTCCAACCAAAAGGTCTTTTCTCCCCTCTCCCTCTGTGGTAGGATCCTAGATCAAATAGGATAGATATCAGGCTCAATTAAGCCCAATGAAGTGAGCTCTTTCCCAATTTTTGGGGTTTTTATTACCCCTCTGATTCGCTGGAAACAGCCTCTCCGTCAGCTGTGCTACCTCCTGGCGATAGCCACCAGCTCTACAAAGGTGGTGGTGGCGGTGACCAGTCGTGGAGATGGTCGGGTGGCCGAAAGTAGCGCTTGGAATGGTATCCAGGATGGGCAATCTCAACCGTAGGCTGGAGGTTGACGACAACCAGCTGCCGCACGATTCCTCCAAGATTCGTGTCGCCTCCGATTTTAAACTTAGGATTATATAATTCCTTTTATTTGATTTTCTATCTCATTTATTTCAGTTAATATATCTATTTATTAAAATACTTAGATACTTCTACCGAAAAAGTGGTCAACACCGAAGTTGTAGCCCTTGAGGTCTATTTTAATTTTCAATTTGTTTCAACCAATTTAGCTTAGTGTTCTGACCGCAGTACCCAATATGGTGCAGTGTATACTTAGGGCTAGTCAGAGATTAAAATAGGTGCCCCCACTTAACCTCATATCCAAATGACCTGAAATTTAGGCAATGAGTAAATCTTATCTATACCGAGGACATATCCAAAAATGAGAATTTTTGGAGAAATCTTTTCGATAATTTTGGTAAATTTTAATAATCATTTTGTAGTTTAATTAAGGGACCTAATAACCGTCACCAACCCCCAAATCTATGGTGGATCGTGTTAGGGGACATCATGAATCACTGGTTAAAATCTCAACTCATTTGAGTATGACTTGATTGAGTTTTGATGTGACTAAAGTTTGTGCCCATATGGGTGAGTTTAGGGTTTAGTATTCTTGAGGCATGGAGGCGCCAACCTCACCAAAGGGTTGCAGCTATGGCCAGAGTCCCAAGGTCAGTAGGATCACACTCTCTTATAGTTTGGGATGTGTTATGGTGGTTGAACCCTAGTGCCCTAATTCAAGCCTTGGACTGAGCTTGTTAGGGTTTGTGAAGGACTTAGGGTGTTTAATCCTTGTTTGGACTGGGTTTACCCCATGGGTTTCTAGGGTGGAGTAATGCCCTAGTGTTTTTGTAGGTGGTAGATTGACCCGTGCACCTCACTAAAATTACTTCGTGCCTAATTAGGCCCTTACACATTAAGAAATAATTTAGGGGTCCAATAACCTTGGATTTCCATGGGATGATTGTAGGAATCATTTTATAGTCATATAATTCTCTGGGATATTTTACATGATGTTGGGATGAGTTTACAAGTAGGTTCCTTCGTATAGTAAACTACCATGGTTTTCTTGAAGAATTTTATATATGACTTTCTAATATTTAAACTGCATGAGATTTAGTCAGTTATGATGTAAGACCATAACAAAGCTCTAGAAATTTTGGTATGAATTTTTAGATCAATATTTTGAGTACTTCATTCACAACCCATCAAGTTTCTCCATCAATTTAGGTATTTCTTATGAGTTAGCCTCTTACTTGAAGCTCATGAAATTTAGTCAGAGGACCTTTTATGACATTGTAAGCTTTGTAAATTTTTGTGGAATTTTGGAAGTCTGTGTATAGGGGTTGCTTCACAAGGGGTTTGATTATAAGTAAACTTATTTTATTTTATTTGGGTACCTAATGAGGTCAGTAAATTATCATCTTGGTCAGAGATCGTTTATGGTCACCCTTGAGATTCAATAATTTTCCATAATTTTCTGATGATATATTTTAGTACTTCCTTCTTTACCCATAATTATTAGATTTACTTTGGATTAATTAATTAGAGGCCAAAACATTTATGAAAAATTATGAAACTTGGTATTCTCTGATTTTTTGGCATCATATGTAGTTCATAATTTTTGGGTGGTCATAACTTATGTAAATCTAAAACTTCATGTTCAAATAACCTATGGCCTTAATTTGGAAAATAAATAAATAAATGCAAATTAAATTAGGAAATTAAAAGTTTCTGGACTTTGTATAATCTTGTCTCTATAGATCCCCAATAATTATCTTAGGGCATTCAGATGAATATTTATGGGGGTGACTATTCTTGCATGTCATTTTAGCTCTCTAATTCTGCACATAGTAAAACAACAATATCAGGGAATCTTGAGAACTTAGGTATGGGGTAAGGGGTAGGTGGTGTACTTAACCTGTAGTGTATGACTGAGGTCATCAATGTAGGTCAGTTATGAAGCCTTGTCGGTTAGGTTAAGGACGTACCTAGGAGAGACGAACGATCGTCCTTTCCTGATGAGAGAGTCCAAATAACCTTAGGACTAGTTCAAGAGTCAAATGCATTAGGGTTATATTAAGTAAACTTAAAATGGGGTTTATTATGGGTAGATACCAATAATAATATTACCATACGGAATGGAGCTTTGAGCTTCAACCCATCGTAGTTCCTAGTGCCCTCGAGAGCCCTTCACAGGGTATGCCTTGGCCAGTCCAAGGTTAACCTAAACGGTAAGAGTTAATTGATTACAAGAGTAATTAGTCTATACTAAAGCTCCACTTACACTCAAATCTAGTTACCGGTTTGTTAGCTTAGCTTTGTCATTCAAGCAGGATGCTCGGTGGATTTAGTAGTGGGCAGGATAGCCCGGCGAGCCGATAGCTCAATAGGTGGTTTGATGGACAGGTTAGCCCGGGGAGCCTATGGATCTGAAGTTCTTGTTTGCATGGCATAATATAAGGTGGTGGGTCTTTGTTACTTGACTATCGTTCGCGCTGTCATCGGAATATTGACTCGGCGAGTGTAGTTCACACTTAGCCAGACAAAGACTGGTGGTTTTGCCAGCAATATTCGCAGAGGCTCAGTGGTGTGTCCTTCACATTGAGGCGTAAAAGGTCTATGTTGGGTGGCGTGAATTACAGCATAGTAGTGGGGTGCCCACTGCCTCCGTTTGCCATAACGCAAGGTACCTGAGATTTTAGCTAACACTAAAATGGTGGAACTAAAGGTCAGTGTGCATGGAGTCATGTGCGTTAGTTGCACTTGTGTGAACATAACATTTCACCCGCATAACATTTCACTATACTCATACTTGCATAAAACTGACACCCATCGTATAACCTAGTATGAGATAGCTTATACGATGGGAGTCTTGCAAAATGCCCCTTAACTCATAAGTTTGTATGGGCATTTATATAAATTAAGGTTATTCTTCAATATATTTGCTCTCTTACTGTTCTTACTATACTGCCTTACTTTATTATTATCATATTGCTGTTGTGCACTATTATAGCTCCATGATATCACTGCTAGTTTAAGTCTACCACCATCTGCTATAACACTTCTCCATTCAATATATTCTTATCTCCCTTCCCGTACGGTGCCTAGGAGTCACGGGGGGAGGCGGGGATGATAGTTTTCTTAGTCTTATGATTAACGTTCAGTGGACAATATTTTTTACAGGTGGTCTGGATGGGAGATAGGCAGTAGACGGAGAGGCAGCACCAATAGGGCATAGTGCACGTGGAGGTGGGCCAGTCTAGCTCGGGAGCACCCGCTTCTAGTTCTGTGAGTGTTTAGTTTTATTAGCTTCCGCGATTGACCGTGTAGTGAGTATTCTGATGTACTGGGCATAAGCCTGTTTACCTTTCCGCCCTTTTGACACTCCTTTTATTTCTGTGACATGCTGTGATTCATGTTATATATTTATATATGATATGTTTGTGGACGTGTCATTTACTGTCTTCTTTATAAGCTTTCGCATCTTTGGTAATTCTATTGTGCCGGCAGGGTTGGAATTTCATAGTTTCGACTTTACCAAGAGAAGGTGTCATCGCAAAACGACGATTCTGGGCATAAGACCCGGCAGCGTAGAAAAAAGGGGTCTTACAAAATAATTGTCAAAAATAAATTAAACTTACTAGAGATTAAGAACGAAAGAGTTAACATACAAAGTTAAAAGGTAATGAAATTTGCACGAAGTTCGAACTGAGTTATACTCCGAGAACATCTACGAGAATAGGCAGAAATTGCATAAGTTTAATCCATAGGAAACAAAAACGAGACAAAGGTTCAATAAACACGTGAATCTTTAACACCGTAACGCAACCGGATCTGAGTCGGGACCAACCGATCAAACCGAAATAACAGACCCAAATGTCTCAAAAACTGGACTGCGGTGGTGGCTATCTGGTCCAACACAACCCAACAGCCCAAAACAAGACCCAAATATGCCTGGGTGTAATGATTCACGAAACTAAGCCAACCAAATGAAACCCCATATCCCAAATACCCATAAAACCCAAACTCGACAAACTCAGTAGAAACTTGACGATTCTAACTTAGCAAAACTAAGACTTTAGAGATACACGTCAAATCAGTGAAAGGACACAAATCTATGGGAAAAGCGTAGAGTACACTCGACGCCGCGTCGAGTGCAGTCAATGCACTCGATACCATAACTTAGCACGCTCAACGTTTAAACATAGAAGAAAGAACAGACGATGTTGTTGAGTGACTTCAGCTCACTCAAAGCTTTACCACTTAGCTGTCAAAATCAGATGACAGCGTTGAGTGAGTTCAGCTAAATCAATGCTGTCAACGATTTAATAATTAGATTGCAGAGTTAAAGTGACAGTGTTGAGTGAGTTCAGCTCACTCAACTCTGTCAACGCTTTTCTTACATAGGTTTACATAAATAAGGGACGACGTTGAGTGAGTTCAGCTCACTCAACGTTGTCAACACTTTCTACTAGGATTTAACAGACTTAAGAGACGGGGTTGAGTGAGTTCAGCTCACTCAACGCTGTCAACGCTTTATACTTATATTTACAGATTTAGGAGATGGCATTGAGTGAGTTCAGATCACTCAGGGTCAGTTTGTTTGGGCGTTTTCCTCCTTTGCGTTGGCACCGAAATGCTATTTGGTATAATGATCCATTTTTTTGAGCGTTGCGTTGTCAACGTGCCAATTTTTGGCGTTCCAACGAAGCTTTCCGACAGGAGCTTGACCCTCCTTTTCAACGGAGCTTTCCCATAGCCACCACTGTATTACTTTCGCAAAAAAAAACAACTCCTCTCCTTTTCAACAAAGCTTTTCGTGGATGCCTTGAGCTTGGATCTCCTCCGCCGTGGACGCCGGCGAGCATTTTGCCATGGACGTCGGCCAGATAAACTGACCAGAAGCCCCCTCTCCCCCACCGCCATGGACAGAATCGAGAAGGTCTGTCATGGAACCCTCCCCCATCTCCTCCTCCCTGGATGGTTGAAAAAAAGGAGGGGCAACGTTGGTCCTCCTCACAGGAAGATCGCCGGCGTTGGTCGCCTCTCCTGCAGTTCCGATGAGATGCATTGCACCATCCCCGCCCCCCCCCCCCCCCCCCCCCTCCTCCCATAGAGTATTTTTCCAGAGCGATAGATCCTAATTTCCAGTTTTAATAATATTATTATAATATTAATATTAATAATAATATAATTATATGATTATTATTATTATTAAATTAAATTTATAATAAATATTAATTATAATTCATTTTAATTAATATAATTATAATTTATTTTTATGATAAAATGAAACATAAACATTTCTACAGTTTAACCAAACTGTTTCTCCTTTTTGAACAACTCTGTCACAGCTGTTTTGCCAAACTGTTTCTCCATTTTGAACAGCTTCATTCTCACAACTTCATTCTCACAACTCCATTCTCACAGCTCCTTTTGCCACCACCACCGACGAAACAAACTGACCCTCAATGTTGTCGACGCTTTCATACTTTGCTTGCCGATTAAAGTGAAGGAGTTGAGTGAGTTAAGCTCACTCAACGCTGTCTATGTTTTCAGACTTGGCTTTTAAAATTTTACAGAATGGCGTTGAGTGTGCTAAGCTCACTCAACGCCGCGTTGATTGTATACCACTCACTCAAGGCTTTTTTAACTTAGCTTCTCAGACCTCTCAACAAGGTTTTAAGTGCATTCAACACACTTAATGCTTTTATACTTAGGCTAAAAACTGAACTTCTACACTAAGGTTTCACTCAAAGCTTTAGGCTATATACACTCAGCTCCACTTAAAGATTTTAGACAGAGACCTGCTAGAGGGTTATCATCCCAACAGTCTTATACTAACAACTTCTAATTATATCTAACCTAGACAAAGGATGATTTTACAGCCATGCTAAGAGTCATTTGGCCTACCAGAACAGGAAACTGAAGGGGCAAAAGGCTCGGTAAGGGTGTAAACACCACTTGCCTCAAGATCTACAGAAAATCATTTTTTTGACATGGAGGGAATCCTACCCTAATCTGATCTTGCTATACCGGGAGGATAACCAGAAACAAAAGACAAAAAAAAGAACAAGCAATGGGGAAATCACCACATGCCTCAAATCACCCGAAATCCGGCCAAGCAATGCCCCACCTCACAAATCTGGCCCAAGAACGCTTAAGCAACAAAACTTGAAAGCTTTGAGGACGAAAGAGGGTCAAAACCAACTAGACCTTTAAAAAACCAAGAAACTGGAAAAGCTTATTGTAGAAACGTAGATGTAGTGAGATCTACCTGGATCCACTCTCTAAAGACGAAATCAAGCACCAAAGCTCCAGAAATCGGCGGCTTAAAGCTTAGGAATGTCTGCCTCTCTCGTTCTTTCATAACAGGCCGATGGTTCATAAGGGAGAAAATGATTAGGGTTTTGACGCGATGAGTTTCTATTTATACTTCTTTATCCGATTATTTTAATAGAGGATATCATAATTAATTAAATAAAACGTCAAAACGACCCGAAAACCAAACTTACCCGGAAATCTACGAAAATCGAACCTTAGCTAAATATCGATGCTACGAACCCAAAAACGCAGTTGAAATTTAGATTCGATGAAGCAAACTTGGTAAACACCTCCCGAAGCCAAAACACAAGCATTCCAAAAGAGGCTCCACCGAGTCACCAAAACAGATCCAGCTAGCTAGGAAATCTTGCAAACAGGCTAAACCCAGCCACACACAGAAAACCAAAGAGTAAAACCCATACTCTAATAACGATAGATGCTAATCATGCGTTAATGTAACTTTAACACCCCAAATTTGAGGAACCAGAGCAGTTTGACGAGATTCTGGGATCGTCGAAGGTCGTTCGACGAAAGTCAAACTCAGGGCCATTCGACGAAAGTCGAACTCAGGGCCGTTCGAAGAAATTCGAATTCAGGGTCATTCGACGAAAGTCGAACACAAGGCTTTTCGTCGAGCTCAGCGCTGTTCGATGAACTGAGGGCTTTTCGTCTAGCTCAATGCTATTTGGTGAGCTGAGGGTTTTTCATCGAGCCCCAGACCATTCTTCGAGCTCAGGCCGCTAGATTAATTCTGTGCCGCTTGACGAATTTTGAGCTGTTCGACGAAGATCGTAGGCTAAAGTGTGTAGTTCCGTCGTTTGAAATCATAGCCATCCGATTTCACTTCATAACTGATACTAGGGCCTAGGTCCTCTGCCGAAAAGGCTTATATAGGGCTGAACGGTTTTCTCACTCATTTTTATTCTCATTCTTAGAGTTGACTTAGGGTTTCAGAGTGGGAGAGCGGAGGAGGAGGGAGGAGCTTTCTCCTCAATTAACGGAGCTTCAGAACTCTGATCATCGTTCAGAGGCTACATCTGTGAGGGGGAAGCGAATGCGCTCGTTTCATCCATGCAAGATAATGGTTTCATGGCTAGAAAGAAGAGTTGAAGGGTAACGACACTTCTCCTCTCGGTTTAGGGATGCATGCATGGCATCTACACTTTTCTTATTTTCTTTCAAGCATTCTAGGCACTGAATCTCATAACTAAGAGGGATTCGGGTTGCCATGGTTCAAAAAGAGCCACCGGGTCGATTTTGTCCATCCCGACATGATATTGCATTAGAGATCCGCTCTGTTAGTGGATTATGCATTTTGGGTGAAGTCGTAGTCCCAACCGTTAGTCTGACTCGGTGATGTTGCGTTGCATGCCTTAAGGATTTTGTAGAAGTCCGTTAGCAGCAAGATATCGTCTTTGATTATGTTTTCCCACCATACTCATGTGAGCACGTGTGGTCGGAACCAGACCGAGTGGAAATTAGAGTACACGTGGTGCATGGGGTGGTACGGTAGAAGTGTCGAAATAAGGGGAAATGAATGCGATTATGATGTGATAAGGCGTGGTTGTCTCTATGGTCGGCTGGCTAGCCCATGACGTTCCAAGGTCATGTGTGCTGAGTGTCCCGGCGAGACAAGTCCCCTTCTCTGGAACTGACGAGAACACCAAACTTCTGACAAGCCCGAACGATACCAATTGGGTCCCGCTGGGTCTCCTTTGGTGGACTTGGTCACGATTTTGGAGTCGAGCCTGGGTTGTCGCGAACGAGTGGGGTCTACCAAGGGTGCTTAATATTAGTTAGTTTGTTTGTATGGTGGAACCCTGACATGAGAAATTAGAGTTCTCAGACAAGCCGAGTTTTGAGACCCACGAGCAGGTGGGACCTTGCCAATTATTTCGTGTAGCGGCTTGAATGCCATTTATGCCGTTTGGGGAAATTGGAAGTACCCACGTGTTTGCGGCTTGAATGCCGAAGGGTAAAATCAAAGTACCTAATTTGATGATGATGTGTTAGAAGCATGCTCTTAGGATGCCTTGGGTGAAACCTAGGATTGCATTCATGGTGCATTGTAGGCCCCCATTATTAGTTGCTCAACTTAGAAACATATTTGTTGTTTGGGACATCCAAACCTATTTATACTTTATATATTATTATTTATTGCATACGAAGAGTTGACCTGCATGGTGATGGAGTACCCTGGGGTCCATTATGGACGGCCGGGAGGAGTTGTGTTGGTTACATAGTTGAGGTCAGGCTTTGTAGACCCACGTTACAACCAATTTTTACAGGGTAAGGATTTCAAGCAGGAGCAAGCTCGTCGGCCAAAAAGGCACAAGCCTTATGAAGTGAACCTTTATCTGCTTATGTTTTGATGCTTTGATATGATCCTTGAGTTGTAATCCGATTTGCATGTCGAGGTACCCTAGGAGTGCTTTTGCAAATTGATAGGATTATGATTCAGTTTTGGACTCTTGTTGTGTAAGGCCTTAAGACCATTTTGGTACTCCTGGTTTGGTAGATAACTTCTAGTTCAGTTTGTTTGTTTATTTCCGCTGATTTATTCTGAGTTTTGAGTTGGGTAAACTTATATCATCTTTTAATGGTTAAGCTATGGCGTCTATATGTTGTCGGACACCGGTCAGACCCATATTATACAATCATTACAAGGGAGGTGTTATAATTTGATATCAGAGCCAGGTTGATGTCCAAGGTAAAGATTCATGATCAAATGTCGTAGTCGAATCGCGTAATGATGTTATCCACCGAGGAGTATCACGGGAGTATGAATGTCCTTATGTCTAGTTGTGCGACTAGAAGTTGATTCTTGTTCTACTTTGCTTTTGTGAAGGGTGCAAGCAACGAGGTGGGGTCGTCGAGTCCATGAGAAGAGCCTTCTGCGAGCAGTGCTACTGCCCTAGGTCCATTGTGCATGGGGGTAACCCCGATCGATTTCTGTTGCATGCTCGCAGAAGCAATGGTGGAAGCCCAAGTTGCCTCAGTAGCGCAAGTTGTGACCCCTATTGCATCGGTATCAACTCTTGCTACCCGATGCGCCAATAATCGTGCCATGCGGAGGAGCCAGGAAAGTAGAGTTGTTAGCAGAAAGCGTGGTTGTCGGACATGGAGGCCGACAAATAAAATATTTTCTAAGCTTCCATCCTCCAATGTTAAGGAAGTTGGCACAACAATCGTGCGGAGGATTGGTGGACAAGGATTCAAGAACTACTGAGGGTGGTCGATATGCTGGTAGAGAAACCAGCTGAGTTTGCAAGTTTCATGTTGGATGGTGATGCTAAGCTGTGGTGGGTAAGCCATAGCAGTTGCCAGTTTCCTGGATGCATCCCGTCCATAGAGGAGTTCGGGAATGCTTTCTCGAAAAAGTACATTCCTGCATTGACGAGGTTAGCCCTTCAGAGGTAATTTATGCACTAGGTGTAGCGGGACAAGACGGTGGACGAGTATGTTCAGGAGTATACTCGGTTGGGTCGTTATGCTGGAACGACCATGGCTGACGATGTGGAGAGGGACAACCTCTTCTACCATGGCTGAGGGAGAATCTCAGACAACACCTCATATCTATGAATAATGTTGGTTTCAATGGCTGGTTGAGGCTGCCAGAACGTTGGAGAGCAATTTGGAGTGAACCCGACATCGAAAGAGTTTTGCGGACAAGCAGTGAGAAGGAAAGCCTTCTCAATCTCAAGGAAGGATTGTCGGGAGTAAGTGGAAGAAGAAGTCCCATCCTACAAGAATTGGGAGAAGGATAGTATGACGTCAGGGGTGGTATCGCTTCAAGGGACTACGATCGTGCTAGAGTGTGGCCAACCGGGACATAGCTCATTTTCTGTACTGCAGG